>CM053032.1:224675223-225105223 GCA_028564925.1 Lithobates sylvaticus | reverse complement strand
GGAGGCCATACCAAGAAATCTTGCTGTGCTGCATCTGTAGAGCCAGGGCTCCAAAGGGGCAAGGAAGCTGTGAGGGAGCGCAAATAGGTGAGTATAACTTGCTGGGGAGGGTAGGCTATCAACAGTGTCTCCTTAACTCTATTATGAAGAGGATTTTTTTTCTTCTTTCTGTGCACAATGTTCAGAATAATGCCGCGTACACACGAAGGGACTTTTCCCGGCGGACCTAAGTCCAGCGGACAATCCTCTGGACTTTCCAGCTGGGTCCGCTGGACTAAAAAGCGAACGGACTTGACCACACACGATCACGCAAAAAGTCCGACGGTTCACGCGATGACGTACAGCACGTACGACGGGACTAGAAAACAAAAAATACTAGAAAAATACTTGCTACTGAGCATGCGTCCTTTTTGGTCCGCCGGACCATACTACACACGGCCGGATTGTCCGCTGGACTGCCAAGTCCAGCGGATAATTTTAAAACAAAACTTAAAACTTTAGTCCGCCGTACTTTGGCCAAAAAAAGTCCGCCGGCGCCCACACACGAGGGGATTATCCGCTCGACTTCGGTCCAGCGGATAATCCCGCGGGATAGTCCCTTCGTGTGTACGCGGCATAAGCCTGACCATCTACTAAATATCTTTATTTGGCCATGCACAAAGATTATCTTTCAAAGTATAGCCTGAAATAGTCTATAATGAAGAAAGGATCGATTCCATTGAGAGCAGAAGACCTTTTGTTCTCTAGCCATGTTCTTAATGCATTTCAACTTTGCCAACAAGTTGCAACAAAGTAACCATTGATTTTTCTGATCTCCTACCAGCTAATATATTGACAATAAAGCCATTTTTACATCTCATCCTACATGCCACTAGGCAAATCAATGCCAAGGAGACGTGAGGCACCATCTAACTGAAACACTGCACCACTTTCAGAGCTGAAAGGGATTTAAATTGAAATCACAGAAAGCATTACTGTTATGTACCCAATCCAGCAGAAGCATAATGAGGTTCAAGTATGCAGCTACCATGGATGAAAAAAAACCTTCATGTTAGAGTTTTACAGTTCTGGCAATTTATGGTGAATTTTACCATTCTGAAATCTTTATAATTATAATGCACTGCCTAGACTTTGAACCTAGGTCATCTGGCATAGAAGGGACAATTTTATGGGATTTTTTAGTGTGCCAGCCCCTTACTATAAAGGGTGGGTTCCTAGCAGCTATGTATGTGTCACTTTGTTGGAGTAGATTAGTGAGAGACAATCTGTGTAGGAAGATATAGCTAACCTGCTAGTGGCTTTATGCCTGGGGAAATTGACACTTATATTTTGCCAGGTACATGTCTTTAATCTGGTGGTGAAGTGGTTCATCATGATGTACCCTGACTTCCGGGAGATCCTTTGTCAGGCCAGAAGAATTTTTTTCCACTTTAGTCAGTTATGCCCGCCCTGTGGATCTGAGGAGCAGGGGTTCAGTGACACCAAGGACACCAATGAATTCTTGTGAGTTCAGCTGAACTCGCGCTATTTCCTTCCGCTGTCAGTGTGAACCAGGGCCCAAACTGGGCCTTTGTCTTTGTAATTCACCTGCTGCAATCTCAGGGACACCATTTCTTATCAAACTTAAGTTTGCCTTTAAATATCATTATATGTAGAAATACAGATTCACATATCTGCAAATAAATGATCAAAAGAAAAGTGTGGTTTCACCTTCTGACCGGAAATTAGTCATTGTAATCACCCGGAAGTTCCTGTGCTGGCCAGGATCTCCATCTAGGTGGACATGGTGAGGTTCTGCTTATTTCCCGGGTAAGTGTAGGATATGTACTGGTGCTTACTTAATATGGGGGTGGATGTGGTAGTTAGATTTGGTGTGGGTGGGGTTCATTCATTTGTTTGGCATCACCACACATTTGCTTCTGGCCCATGTGCACACATCACTTCCTGCATTTGTTCTGCTGATGTAAATCAGTAAGGACTATGCAAATATAAATGAGAGCTCATTTATATATATATATATATATATATATATATATATATATATATATATATATATATATATATATATATATATATATATGGCTTGTTTCACACTTGGGTGACTTTTCCAGCATGATTCTTAATGATAACAGTTCATATTCGTGCTACTTAGGATGTCGTGGGTGAATATCACCTTGCTTTGCATCCAGTTCCATTGCGGTTTCCCATGAGATTTTTCACCGTGTTATCATGTTCAAGGGATCACATATGATATGATGAACTTTATTTTTTTTTGAGTGACTTTTATGTAGCTATTTTGGACTTTATTCCTTACATAGATGGTACCATTTATGAAATATTTTGTGGCCATCACAGGTCTTTATATTTTGGTTTTAATATCATATTAGGTTTCACTGCCTATACACCGTTAGGATTACTCCTTGATTATATATACAAAAAGCACTGTACACATGGTTATGTCACCATTTTGAAAGTTTTTTTAATATTATTGTTCTCAGTTCACCTACTGATTGTATATGCACTTGGCACTTTTTCCTTAGCTTGTTATAGTTTGGGTCACATCCCTGGATCACATTCCAGGGTTTATATATACATATAGCGCTGCATCTTTTCTGTTTTTTCAGTTTTATTGCAATTAGTCTTATTGCTGATGCTGGCAGCTGTTTTCTACGTGGGGCCCCCCAAAATCCATACTGGACCCTTATCCGAGCATGCAGCCTGGAGGTCAGGATAGGGGGGACTAATGAGCACCCTTCTCTCCTGAACCATACCAGACCACATGCCTCCAACATGGAGGGGGTGCTTTGGGGTCCCCCCAAAGCACCTTGTCCCCATGTTGATGGGGACAAGGGCTTCTTCCCGACAACCCTGGCTGGTGATTGTCGGTCAAGGGGGCCCCCAGATACTGCCCCCATATGTGAATGGGTATGGGGTACATTGTAAAAAAAAGCATTAAAATGTAAAAAAAACAATAGCCGGTTTTTGGTTACCGGCTGAGCTGAAGAACACAGCAGCGGGAGAAGACAGCGGTGGCATGAGAGACAGCTCGGGAGAAGAAACATCAAACACTAGTAAATGTATTTTCTATGTATGACTGTGCTAAGCCCAATAGGCTAGGGCTTCTACCTTGAAAAAATCAGGCTTTGAAGGACTCATGGGTTTAAATCCCACAGAGAGATACTAAAAGATTGCATTAGTGAAAAAAAGGTGAATGCAAATTAGCCAAAGCAGCATATGCTGAAAATAGGCAAATGTCAATTAGCCAATGCACTTTAATTTGGCTGATTCTATTATATTAATTCTTCAAATGCATGCAATGGTATGTAAGTATTCAATAATATTATGGTGTGGAATTCCAAACACCACACACTAGCTAACGGGCAGTTTACATTTTTTGTTTGTTTATTTTAATTTGCTTGTGCACTTAAAAAATAAATACAGCTGGTGGATGGTAGGTTGGCTGGGATTTGAACTCCAAGCCATTGTGCTAAGTACGCTGAGATCTGCATAATAGTGTAGTATGATTAAAGAATGAACATAAATAATAAAAAAAAATAAAAAATAAAAAACATGAAAAAAACAACATACAACAAATAATACATGTAACTTTGCAGAATAGCAGACATTACTCTGTAATAATCATTCATAACTGCATTCGTTAGAAAAAGAAGGAAAAAAAAACTAGGAATACTAATTGCAATATACATCAATAGATGCACACGAGATAGAGCACATCTCACATAAAAATGTTTCTTTCACATACATGGATCATGGTTGCAGTGCAGTGCTATATAATAACTTGGTAGAAATTGGCATTTGTATATCCACGAGATCGCTAATTAGCGCTGATTTCCGAATTGACTAATGTATGTTCGCTGCTAATAGTGCTCTTTTTCATTCACACGTCAGCCTGTTGAAATCTTAATTGCCTAAAATGGGTGCTATTATATGTAATAGTGCCCAGTACTTCCCGGCGCTATAGTAACTGACCCCCTGAATCTCTTTAACGGCAACACAGACAAAAAAAATGGACAAGTGTTCTAATCCCTCTTTACACTATACAAAAAAAATCCTTTAGTTACACTTTAAATATTCCTAAAAAGCAGTAAATGAGCTTTAACCACTTGCTTACTGGGCACTTAAACCCCCCTCATGCCCAGACCAATTTTCAGCTTTCAGCACTGACGCACTTTGAATGACAATTGCGCGGTCATACTACACTGTACCCAAATGAAATTTTTATAATTTTTTCCTACAAATAGAGCTTTCTTTTGGTGGTATCACAGCTGGGGTTTTATTTTTTGCTAAACAAACAAAAAGAGATGGAAAATTTGAAAAAAAAAAAAATCATGTTTAATAGTTTGTTAATTTTTCTGCTTCATTGATAAGCGCTGATGAAGCGACACTGGTGGGCACTGATAGGCTGCACTGGTGGGCACTGATAGGCACAGATAAGGTGGCACTGATGGGGACAGATAAGTCGGTACTGATGGGCACAGATAAGGCGGCACCGATGGGCACTGATAAGATGGCACTGATAGATGGCACTGATGGGCACTGATAGGTGACACTGATAGGTGGCACTGATAGGTGACACTGATGGGCACTGATAGGTGGCACTGATGTGCAGCACTGCTCTTCAGGCACTGATTGTGGGCACTGATAGGTGGCACTGTGGGCACTGATGGGCGGCGCTGGTGGGCACTGGTAGGCGGCACTGTTGCCTACTGCTAGGTGGCACTTGTAGGGGGCACACGTGGGCACTGAGGAGCTGGCGGCAGCTTGCAGTGATCGGGACTAATGTCCCTCTCACTGCCGCCGGTGATCAGCTTTTTTTTTTTCTCCTTGCGCTCCTAAAAAGCAGTAAATGAGCCTTAAAACTGTTCTCAGAGTATTGTAATAATGCGCTGGAAGCTTGTTGTTTGCAGTAATGCTTTGCTTTTATGGAGAAATATCAGAACATGTCTTTTCATCATGGAGACAGGAACTGAACAACAAACAAGTGCATATAACACAATAAGGATGGTACTTCCTCTGATTACATTCTATAATTATAGATTACATTACTATAATATTACAGTGTCACCTGCTGGTACAGACAAATATAATGCATATAGATATAGTTCACAGTATATAAAACTACTATGCTGTTGTTCTACCAACAAAAACAGGTCTTCTGTAGCTGCAGGCACTATGGAGCAATTAATCTACACATTTCACAGCAGAAGTCTGTAAGCAGCGCGGCTTACTCTGCTAGTCCCTCTCAAAGCACTTGCTCTTTGCATTCAATGGGGAGGTTAAAAGGGTTCTCAGTCACTTCGGGGGGGGGGGGGGGATGGGGAGCTGTGCTGCTCAAGATTGACTTAAAAAACTTTAGTGCAACTGATGTTAACCTTAAATAGGGATAAACTGCTCCACGGTACCTGGGACTACAAAGGTGGGTTGTTTTAAACCATGTATTAAATACATGAATGTCCATAGTCTGGGCACAGTTTCTCTTTAATAAAACAATTATACAAATTTGACAAAAAACATTATATTTTCCCCTTTGGCATATTTTGGGATGTGCATTTAAAAAAGATCAGCTAATGTTTTATAAACACTGTGCATAGTTTGTAATTATGAATACGAAAGAAAAAAAAAAATGAAATCCCATTTTGGATAAGTGTTTTGCTTATAATTTTTATTTGATTGCCTTACGGCACATGGAGTGGTCTGCAAGAGTTTAATACCAGACACAATAATCACAAACAAAGACGGGTGGCCTTGGCACACACAGATAGATGCTAATTGCCCTATAAATGCAGTGTATTGTATTGTATGTATTGCACGCATTTAAACTCCATCAAGTTGCTCCTCTTCTGTCGTACAAAAGCCAAGCACACAAAAGCTCAAGACGTGCATAAGTAAATATAATTGCTCTGCAACTGGTGAGTCGCAATCAGTGATTCATAGATTGGTATAGTTTTGGTAGGTTAAAGGTGATACAGACATGGTTGTATTGAGGCAATTTACCTTTTGTTTAATGAATAGTGATTTATGTTTGTGTGCTCAGAATGGTAATATCTTGATAACTTAAAAGCATCTTCATTAGGGTATTGGCAGGCGTTACCCAAATTTAACCACAAACCTCCCTTCCAGCTTTGTTTTTGTTTTTTACCTTGCTCGTGTACCAAGAAACAGATTTGTGAAGTCATTGCTGCCCATGAACTACATTTACTAAAAGCCTTTTCCCTACACAAGTAAATTTGTTCTGTACAAATGGGGCTAAATTGAAAAAATTATCTGCGTGCATGTCACTCATTGAAAAAATAAAGCTGAAAATATTGCACTATAGGCACTATATGGCTCTGAGTATAATGGGAAATAGGTATGCTCCTTATCTCCATCTAGTGGCCATATTATGGTATTTTATTCATTCGCACTGTTTTTTCAATGAATAAAATTCGATCTGCAGAGAATATAGTGATATAGCTTGAGAACATTTGATTTTGACGTTTCAATGGAGAAATGGCTATGATAATTTTTTTTAAAAAACAGTGTGTGGGCAAGCGCTTGGGAATCAGTATTGTTTTTCTGCGAATTAAATCAATGTATGCATGTGAGATGGGACAGAGGTGGGAGGTAGGCAAAATTCTGTAGTTCAGCAGACAGGGCTGACAATGCTGTTTGGGATTTTAGTGCAGCAAAGGCACTGAGCCATCAGTTTAAGCATGAAGTTAGAAGTAGAATGGATTTTTGGAAAGTCAACAGGTATTTTACTGTACTAGCAACATTTTTAAAGGAATAAAATATTGCAAAGTGTGCACAGATTGTAGAGATGCATTGAATATACAGTATTTTTTCAAATTTTGAGATATAGTTTTATGCACTGCTGATGCATTTGTGCTCCTTCTGCAACAAGCAAAAATGGATGCAGGAGCGTACATACAGCGGTCGTCAGAGCCGCTATTACGACCCAGCCCCATGCTCCATTGAGCCTGTGCGGCCCCCCTGTACACCTGGACAGGAGGGCGGCCGGCTCGGTGGCATGTAACCGAGGAACCGATCCCTCTATGTAGCCGCTGAATGCCCAGTTCTCCATTCAGACATTCAGCGGCTGTAGGAGGAAAATACTGCGCTGCCAGTCTTCCCCTCCTGCCAGCTGCAGTCAGGGTGGAAGGAGAGTGGGAAAGAGGTTGGTAAATGTGTCTTTTATTGGCCCCTTCCTTGCCTTAATGAATAGTGTCAGGGATCTGTATTTTTTTTATTTTTTATTATTACTTCATAGCTGGGGAATAGTAAACTCTGTTTTATGTGATTTATGTGAGATCTGTACATGCTTTGGGATTTTACATTCGTATTTTTTTTTTCTTTTAATTATTATTACTTTTTTTTTTTCTTTTTCTTTGGTGGTATTGTTGGTACATATTTTATATATTTTTTGTAAGCACTCACCAGAAAGCTAAAATGAATATAGAAATGTTCTCCGTACAAAGAAGGGACTTATTTCCATTCTTAGAAGGGATTATTTGATTCTAAGGTATGTTAAATGTAATGCAATTTCTAGTATCCTGGAATATTAGAGGGATTAGTGACCCAGTAAAGAGACAGGCGATGTTTACTACATTAAAACAGTTTTCCCTATCTATTATCTGCCTGCAGGAGACCCATTTAAATATACATAAATTACATTATTTTGAAGCATGCACAATATAGTAGGCAATACCATTCTATTTATACTAAATACTCTAGAGGTGTATCTATATTGATAGCAAATGATGTTGAATTCTCCTGCAGGCAGGTTACAAATAGACACGAAAGGTTGTTACATTTTTATATATTGTACAATGTATTGAAAAACATATGTGCTAGCTAATATATATTTTATATATATATACCACCCCCATATTCCACAGAGATACTTAAAGAACTGTTGAATTTTACTTCTGATAAAACTGAAGTCCCTTGGTTAATAGTAGGAGATTTTAATAATTATCTTGACCCTTCATTTGATAGATTTGGCTTGGTTGCCAGTTTAGCAACTCTAGTATGTACCTCTTTTGTGGTTAAATTCGGGGCATTGGCCTCATAGATGTCTGGAGAATGCTACACTCTAATGAAAGAGTGTTTTCCTGCTTATCTAGCACCCATGGGATCTAAAATTGATTTAGCATTAGCTACCTCTACGATGCTACCTGTGATATCTGAGGTGACTTATGCAGCTAGAGGGCTGTCAGATCAAATCAAAATGAACCCTTATTGGTTTGATCTTTTTCCCTCAAAACAGAAAATAATATGAGATATTTTGGCCTATAGTCCTGTTAACAAGCCCTCTGTATCTTCACAGATCTATTGGGATTCTTTAAAAGCTTATACGAGAGGCCTATTAATCTCTCAAATTTCAAGGATTATAAAAAGATCTAGGGCACGGGAACATTCAGTAATTGAAGACATATTAAAGGCCGAATTACACTATATAGCGAACCCTACCATAGAAACAACAGATATATGCTGATATCTCTCGTAAAAAAGCAGAACAGAAATGCTTTTTTCTCCAGCAACCTTATTTTGAGGATGGGGAAAATATGGGCCATCTTTTAACAGCAATAGTAAAAGAGCAGAAACCAATGGCACAAGTAGTAGAATTACAAGTTTCTCCATCTGAAACTGTACGAACTACTTCAGAGATCTCATTAGCGTTTGTTGATTTTTATAAAAACCTGTATAGTAGTAAAGTATCCTATAAGGAGGATGACCTACAACTTTTTCTTATTTCTATTGCATTAACAGAACTGCCAGTAGCTGATAGGGAGATGTTGGATCAGCCCTTGACATTGGAGGAACTCCAATTTGCCTCTGCTAGTCTACCTAATAATAGGGCCCCGGGTAGATGGGTTACCGGGGGAAGACTATAAGGTCTATGGAACAGATTGGAGGTATTTATTAAAGGTATTTAATACAGCATTGAAATGTGGTCATCTCCAACCCTCTATGAACAAAGCAATTATTATAGTTCTGTTAAAACCAGATAAAACTCCCAATAATCCTGAATGATATCGTCCAATTTCACTACTTACGGTACATCGGATGTGAAGCTATTGACAAACGTGTAAGCCATTAGAGTGGTGAAAGTAATATTTACAGTGCCTGCAAAGTGCCCTGAAAGAGCAGCTCCTGTCTCTCCAATGAGAAAGCCAGAGTGCTTTCACACTGGAGCGGTGCGTTGGCAGGACGCTAAAAAAAGTCCTGCTAGCAGCATCTTTGGAGCGGTGTACAGGCATACCCCACTTTTAAGTACACAATGGGGTTTATTTACTAAAGCTGGAAAGTGCAAAATCAGGCTCACTTCTGAGCTTCTAACTCCAGGATGTTCAATTAAGCTTTGGTAATAAAACCTGGAAGCTTGTTGGTTTCTATGCAGAAGGGAGCCTGATTTTTCACTTTCCAGCTTTAGTAAATAAACCCCATTGTGTACTTAAAAGTGGGGTATGCCTGTATACACCGCTCCTTTACCGCTCCTGCCCATTGAAATCAATGGGCAGTGCGGCTATACCGCTGGCAAAGCACTGCGGCAGCAGTGCTTTGCGGGTGGTTTTAACCCTTTCTCGGCTGGTTTTAACCCTTTCTTGGCCGCTAGCGGGGGTAAATGCGCCCCACTAGAGGCTGAATAGCGTCACATAATTGACGGTAAAGCGTTGCTAAAAATAGCGGCACTTTACCGCCGATGCACCTACCGCCCCAGTGTGAAAGGGGCTTAAGATGTGCATATAGATCAATCTGGTTTCATTCCAAATACATCTATTGCAGTAAATAAAAGGTGCCTATTTCTCAACCTGCAGGTCCCTTCTGAAAAGCTGGGCAACAGAGCTAGAGCTATATTGTTGCTTGATGCCGCAAAAGCTTTTGATAGTATAGAATGGGATTATCTATGGCATTGTTTAGAAAAATGTGGATCCCAGTTTATAAGTTAGATACAACTCATTTACGCTGCACCAGTGGCACAGGTGCATAGAAAGTGGACATATATCGGCGCCTTTTCCACTACAACGTGGAACAAGACAAGGATATCCATTATCACCTTTACTCTTTGCATTGGCTCTGGAACTGTTAGCTACCTCTATCCATCAATCATCGAATATAACTGGGTTTCGTAGAGGATAAGATTGCCTTATACGCAGATGATACACTTGGGAGACACATTAGGGTTGATTTACTAACGGACAATAAACTGTGCACTCTGTAAAAGTGAGGTTGCACTCTGCAAGAGCAGTTGCTCCACAGCTTAGTAAATGAGGGGAAGCTCTGCTGACTTCCACCATCTAATCGTGTGCGAGCAAAAATGCTGTTTTTCTATTTTCCTTCCGTGTGATTGGGTATTTTGTGCAAAGTGAAGCTTTACCTCATTTACGTAGCTCTGGAGAAACTGCAAAGTACACAGTCTAGTTGCCTTTAGTAAATCAACCTCATTATCTTTTTTGAAGGCAGTGATCTCTTTAATATATATATATGACTCCTTTTCAGGTTTTACAATTAATTGGGATAAATCAGTTCTTTTACCTGTGGACTCCCTGGTGACCAACCTGCCAAATTTAGCCTCTCAAATAGCTGTAGTCTCTACATTTAAATATCTAGGCGTACAAGTTACATCACAAGTAAATACAAATGTGTAGAGGAATTTAGTCTCACTACTTAAGCGGTTTAAGCAAGTGGGGAAAATTTGGAGTAAACTCCCTTTAACGAAAATAGGTAGGGCAAATTTGATATAGAGGATATGAATGCCACAATTATTATATATGTTGCATAATTGTCCAGTATGGCTTCCTTGGAATTTTTTTAAACAAATAGATACCGTGTTTAGAGAACTTATTTGAGATATAAACACCACCGGATTAGATTGGAAATTTTGCAGCTGCCTAAAGATGAGGGAGGGCTGGCTGCTCCGAATGCTAGATTGTACTATCTGGCATCCCAACTCCAGCAATTAAATGGATGGAATGTCATAGATTATGAGGATCCCGTACAGCAGATTATATTCCCTCAGCTGCCGATGGATCCAGTTCGGTACAGTTAATAGTAGCTTATCATTTCTATAGTAAATGCAGTTATCCTACATTTAATTTAATACATAAGATTTGGACTACTATTCAACAAGATACCCAATATGAGGGATATACCCAATATATGCCTATATGGAATAACTTGCAATTGCCTGAGGTTGCAAAGCTTAAAAATTTTGATCTATGGAAGAAGGCTGCTTCTTTGTCAACTTTTTGATAATGAGGTTTTGCAACCATTTGATAAACTGGCAGAAAGATATCATTTACCTAATAAACTATTTTTTCAATATCTAAAACTACGGCACACTTTGCAGAGTCAAGCAAGGACTTTTTCATTAAAATATAATCCTTCATCAATCCTAACTTAGGCAGTAACGGCAAAACACTCTAAACAGGGATTTATAGGGAGCAGTGGTGGTGCGTCCATAAGGGTGCACAGGCACCGCCCCCTCTCTCCAGCCCCCCCCATATGACCAATGGATAGATTCAATCTATGCATGGCTGCCGCTGCCACCCCCTATTCAGGCGCCTGGACCATTTTCGGGCACCTGGCGCCTGAATTACAGCAGCGGGGGTCGTTTTTGAAGCACCTGATTAGAGCTATAGGCCCTAATAGACGTGAAAAAAGGTGACCTGCAAGCGCGATGCTTGGCGCTCGCAGTTCACCCAGGTGTGTTAATAAAGCAAATGAATATTCGCTTTCCTAACACTGAACCACTTCTCCGCCAATCAGGTGATCGGGTCTGTTACCCGTCACCTGATTGGCTGAAATGACAGGCACTGTGATTGGATGCCTATCAGGTGTTCAATCATAGGAGAGGATGGGAGGAGAGGACGGGAGAAGACATTGAGGATATGGAGGAGCATGGAGGAGCATGGAGGACACCGCTCTCTGCCGTCACCCACTGCCCCACCGAGACAGGGTAAGTGGCGGGCAGACCGCGAGCGGGCAGGGGGGCACAGTGGCAGAATTTGATGGGTACAGTGGGAGCATTTGATGGCACAGTGGCAGCATTTGATGGGCACAGAGGAAGCGTTTGATGGCACAGTGGCAGCATTTGATGGGCACAGTAGCAGTGTTTGATGGCCGAGTGGCAGTGTTTGATGGGCACAGTGGGAGAATTTTATGGCACAGTGGCAGAATTTGATGGGTACACTATCAGCATTTGATGGGCACAGTGGCAGCGTTTGATGGCACAGTGGCAGCATTTGATGGGCACAGTAGCAGTGTTTGATGGCAGAGTGGCAGTGTTTGATGGGCACAGTGGGAGAATTTTATGGCACAGTGGCAGAATTTGATGGGTACACTATCAGCATTTGATGGGCACAGAGGCAGCGTTTGATGGCACAGTGACAGCATTTGATGGGCACAGTAGCAGTGTTTGATGGCACAGTGGCAGTGTTTGATGGGCACAGTGGCTGCATTTGATGGGCACAGTGGCTGCATTTGATGGGCACAGTGGCGGCAATTGATGGGCACAATGGCGGCAATTGATGGGCACAGTGGCTGCGTTTGATGGCACAGTGGCTGCTTTTGATGGGCACAGTGAGGCTCCAATTGATGGGTTTTTCTTTCTTTCTTTTCAGTTTGTTTGCGCCCCCCCAAATTTTGAGCACCAGCCGCAACTAATAGGGAGTATAGATTCTTCTTCTCAAATGATAGTTAGAATTAATTCACAAGTGAATAGCTTTAGGCGGTGGTGTAGGGATCTAGAGAGACTTAGAGACGAGGAGTGGGAACAACAAGCATTAAAGAATTTATTTGAAGTATCATAGTGCTTAATTTAGGTATTTATCATCCATAGAGCCCACTATACCCCTTTAAAGTTATACTCTTGAGGTAAAGCAGATACACCAAACTGCCCAAGGTGCACTACCGACACAGGTACACTTATACATATGCTGTGGCGATGTCCTAAACTGCATCACTACTGGGAGGGTGTATTTGATATTTTAAATCTGTTAAATTTCACACAGGTTAATTTTGATCCAAAAATAGCATTGCTCGGGATTATACCGGAAGCAACCCTCCCAGCAGAAATGCAAGTGATGTGGCTGAGAACTATGTATTTGGCTTGCAAACTTATATTACAAAAATGGATATAAAAATACTAGCTGACGATAGATCAATGGATTAGGACAATCTATCATAATCTAAGACGTGAGGAATTAACATATATATAACATATAAACATAGTAGCAGTTCTACAAAATTCCTAAAAATGTGGCATTGGTGGCTAGTCTCCAACCTGTTTGAACAATCAGTTAAGTGAATCAGTGATACTGAGGAAAACCAATAATGACATAAGAGGGAGATAAGCATATATATTCCATTAAGGAGCATTAATAAGATGAAGGGCCTTGAGTAAAGATTGAAGCGTAGTCTGGTGGACGCAAATATGGAAATGTGTTTGTTTGTTTTTGTTTTTTCTGAAAATTCGAAAACCTTAAAATTTGAAAATCCAAAATAATAACTAAGTAATAATAATAACTATTACCAACTATTAAATTATAGGTATTTGAAATTCCTTTTAAATTTGTCTGTTAGTGAATGTAATGAGAACAAATTTATCCGAAGTTACGATGTATCAGAAATAACGAATGCCGCAGCTAAACGAATGTAACAAATTAATAATAGTAAGTAATAATAATAAAAAATATTATTATTATTATTTATTATTATTAACCACTTGCCGCCCACCCTATTGTAAAAAGATGTCGGCAAAGTGGTTGTAAAATCCTGACTGGACGTCATAGGACGTCCTCAGGATTTTGAGCCGATGTGCGCCCCCGGGGGCGCGCATCGCGGCGATCGTTGTTGCTGGGTGTCAGTCTGACACCCCGCAACTATGATCTTGGTAAAGTCTCCGACAGAGACTCTTTACCACATGATCAGCCGCGTCCAATCACGGCTGATCACAGTGTAAATAGGAAGAGCCGGTGATCGGCTTTTCCTTACTCTGTCAGACGCGAGTAGAGGAGAGCCGATCGGCTGCTCCTCTGACGGGGGGGTCTGTGCAGCCCCCCCCCCAGGATGCCCACACTGGACCACCAGGGACGCCACCAGACCACCAGGGATGCCCAGCACAAGGTATGCCACCCTAGACCACCAGGGATGACACACAGTGCCCACAATGGGCATCACTGATTGGCATGCATTATTGTTTGGCACTCATTGGCATCCATCAGTACAAAACAATGCTGCCTATCAGTGCCTATCCGTGCCACCTATCAGTGCCCATCCGTGCCACCTATCAGTGCCCATCCATGCTCATCCGTGCCGCCTATCCATGCCCATCTGTGCCGCCTATCCATGCCCATCTGTGCCGCCTATCCATGTCAATCTGTGACAGCTATCAGTGCCAATTTGTGCCACCTATCAGTGCCCATCCATGCCGCCCATCAGTGCCGCCTATCAGTGCCACATATCAGTGCCCATCAATGCCATTTCATTGGTGCCACCTCATCGGTGCCCATCAGTGCCGCCTTATCAGTGCCCATCAGTGCAGCCCCATCAGTGCCCATTAGTGAAGGAGAAAACTTACTTATTTACAAAGTTTTGAAACTGAAACAAAAAAAAAAAAATTTTCAAAATTTTCGGTCTTTTTTTATTTGTTTAGCAAAAAAAAAACGCAGAGGTGATCAAATACCACCAAAAGAAAGCTCTATTTGTGGCAAAAAAATTATAAAAATGTCATTTGGGTGCAGTGTAGCATGACCGCGCAATTGTCATTCAAAGTGCGACAGCGCTGAAAGCTCAAAATTGGTCTGGGCAGGAAGGTGTTTAAGTGCCCTGTATTGAAGTGGTTAATTTGTTACGTTCCATTTGTTTAGTTGCAGCATTCTTTTTTTGGATAATTCGTAACTTCTGATAAATTTGTATACGTTACGTTCAACAGTCAAAGGAAATTCCAATACCTATAAGTTAATAGTTAGTTATTATTAGTTAGTTAGTTATTATTTCAAATTTTCGTGGATTTTCTAGTTTTCAAATTGCCACATTTTAAAATTTCCAGTTTTAAAATTTCGTAATTTCCCGAATTATCGAAATAATGAATACCACATCTAAACGAATGGAACATAACTAATTAAAATTTTTCAGAAATTACAAAATTCATTAGAAATAGAGAATTTTGAAAATGACGAATGTCCCGAAAAACGTAAAAAAGAAAAAAAAACGAATGAAACGAAAACACATTTTTCGGCAGTGCACATGTCTATAATATGCTACCCCATTGTGGTCAATGCCAGCCTACGCTGCTCTAATATTTCACACAATCCAAATCCTAGTCTTCACAGTGTACAATAAAATTAACGGAGAACATTTCTAAACTTTAATTTTTCACCATTTCAGTAACATAATCGTTTGCACTTATTCGGTAAGAACACTGCTGAATGTTTTTTTCTGAAGACAGGTAAAGTCGCTTATTCTGATTTACTTTATGAGCCCTTCATGTTCATACATCAGATTTGACTTAAATTAGACTTAAATTAATTCTACACATCTGCTGAACAAAGCTTATGTCAGGATCAAAACAGAAACATAAAAGCTCCTGATAAGGCTGTGTGAATGCAGAATTGGCTCAGAATCACCTTTTAAATGGCTTTTCTCAGTTGGTTCTCACTTCTGAAAACCATTATGACCAATGTAGGTGGTCAGTTATGAAGCCCATGATAGAGATCAACAGATAAATACTTTGCTCTGCAGGATCACCATCTGCTGCGAGGAGCACCAGGTTTGTACATGTTTTCCTTTGCTGTGCAAATTGCTTGAGATTTCTCTGTATTGTTTTTTTTTTTTTTTTAAACATAAAGTAAGGTACAATACGTGCTTTGTTTTTTTTTATCTATAAATTAACCAGGAGAGATAGAAGAGAAGAGATTTATTGCATAATATGGAACACAATAGACTTGTCTTTAACCAGTTCTGCTCTCACACTTGTAAAACCTCTATGGACCACAGTAATTTTTACAATTTCAGCTATGGACCTATTAATTCAGTGACAATGTTGTCCTTGCATAAAATAACAAAGTATGATATACACTATATTACCAAAAGTATTGGGACACCTGCCTTTACACGCACATGAATTTTTCTTGTCAAAAGTATTTTATTTAAGTACAAGGAATGTATACAAGTAACATAGAAAGATTACAACACATTCAGCATAGGGAAGCTCGTTTGCTAGTGTTCAGATATACAATCATATACAGTGAAATGGGACAATATAAATAACTATAAGCAATAAAGCATGTGAAATGATGAGAGAAAAAAAGGAAGAATATAATAGTATATTTGTTCAAAAAATAAAAAAAATAAAAGAATTATTATGTATTTATATAGACTGTTGTCTCATTTCATTTTTTAGACAAGCAAAGAGATTGTCATTTAGATAAGATATAGAGCTTCAAAATCATAAGGGAGGGTAGTACAAAGAAATAGTTATAAAGAGTGAGAAAGAAGGTCAGTAGGAAAAAAGGGGGGAAGAAGAGAGTATAGAAGCTAGGAGAGAAGAAGAGGGGAGTCCGCGAGGCTAGGTCGAGAGTCACCACTACAATCGGAATTAATCCAGGTTATTGATTATTAGTTATCATTTGAGTTACCATGGCAGCAGCACATTTTTGTCAAGGGTTGGCGTGGTATATGTAATCCAAGGTTGCCAAATCTTTTCAAAACTGGTGATCATGTCCATTTCGATAGCTATCATCTTGGCATGGGTCATATAATAATTCATTTTGGCTTTTGTTTCATTTAGAACTAATGTTGGAGTTTTACAAGCTTTTGCTAAAGTTTGTTTAGCTGCTGTGAAGAGTTGCACTAAACTTAAATTGGGAATATGTTATGAATTTACACGCACATGAATTTTAATGGCATCCCAGTCTTCGTCCGTAGGGTTCAATATTTAGTTGGCCCACCCTTTGCAGCTATAACGGCTTCAACTCTTCTTAGTTCAAAGTCCACAAAGTTTAGGAGTGTGTCTATGGGAATGTGTGACCATTCTTCCAGAAGCGCATTTGTGAGGTCAGGCACTGATGTTGAACGAGAAGGTGTGGCTCGGAGTCTCCGTTCTAATTCATCCTAATGGTGTTCGGGTTGAGACTCTGTTCAGGCCAGTCAAGTTCCTCCACCCCAAACTCACTCTTTATGGACCTTGATTTGTGTTCTGGTCCAAATCATTTGGTGGAGGGGGGATTATGGTGTGGGGTTGTTTTTCAGGGGTTGGGTTTGGCCCCTTAGCTCCAGTGAAGGAAACTCTTAAGGCAACAGCATACCAAGACATTTTGGACAATTTCCTGCTCCCAACTTTGTGGGAACAGTTTGGGGATGGCCCCTTCCTGTTCCAATAGGACTGCGGCACCAGTGCACAAAGGTCCATAAAGGCATGGATGAGCGATTAATTGATTATAAAGTATTATCTGGAGTTCACCTTCAATTTGTTAGTGTATATAAATTTGGTAGTACATCACTTCCCTCCAGACTGACAATGCTGCTGTCCAAATGTGCCCCTATGCTCATTTATCCGGAGTGGTGTCTTCCTAATATAGAAAGTGTGTTACTGGCCAGATTACAAGGGGAAAACAGAGGGAAAAGAGCTTAAAGCGGAAGTAAACCCATCGATTTAACAGTCTAAAAAAAAAAAGGCATGCCGTGAATGCTAACTGCACATTGGCTGTGCTCTCAACCAAACAGTCAAACCATCCAATGGCTGGTGTCATAACGGATCACATGTGCAGCACTGTGGCAGTTGAAGATTAAACAGAGGCAAAGATGGCAGCTTCCTTGGCTGAAAACGATAGGGGGGTTTACTTCCACTTTAAAAAAAGAAAACGAATACAGTCACCACAATCTATTGATTGATAAGCTGCAATTATACCACATTTTTGGCTTTAAGTTTAATACTGCTTTAACGGCTTCCCTACCACCTCGCGCAGATATATTGCGGCAGAAGGGCACGTACAGGCAGAATCACGTATCTGTACATTGCCCTTTAAGAGGCACCTGCGGGAAGCTCCGTGAGTCGGGTATACCCGCAATCGCCTCACAGAGAGGAAGAACAGGGAGATGCTAATGTAAACAAGCATCTCCCCGTTCTGCCTGGTGACAGTGTCACTGATCTCTGCTCCGTGTGATTGGAGCAGAGATCAGTGACGTGTCACACACAGCCACGCCCCCCACAGTTAAAAACACCCCTTTAGGACACACTTAACCCCTACACTGCCACCCAGTGGTTAACCCCTTCACTGCCAGTGTCATTTACACAGGAATCAGTGCATTTGTATAGCACTGATTGCTGTATAAATGACAATGGTCCCAAAAATTTTTAAAAATGTCCGAAGTGTCTGCCATAATGTCGCAGTCACGATAAAAATCGATAATCACCACCATTTAAAAAAAAAAAATTATTAATAAAAATGCCATAAAACTATCCCCTATTTTGTAAACGCTATAACTTTTGCGCAAAGCAATCAATAATTGCTTATTGCAATTTTTTTTTACCAAAAATATGTAGAAGAATATGTATCGGCCTAAACTGAGGAAAAAATGTTTTTTTTTTATATATTTTTGGGGGATATTTATTATAGCAAAAAGTAAAAAATAATGGGTTTTTTTCAAAATTGTCGCTCTTTTTTGGTTTATAGGGCAAAAAATAAAAACCGCAGGGGTGATCAAATGCCACCAAAATAAAGCTCTATTTGTGGGAAAAAAGTACGTAAATTTAGTTTGGGAGCCACGTCGCACGACCGCGCAATTGTCAGTTAAAGCGACGCAGTGCCGAATCGCAAAAAGTGCTCTGGTCAGGAAGGGGGTAAATTCTTCCGGGGCTGAATTGGTTAAGCAACAAATGAATAAAAGTAAAAAAAAAAAAGTTTAAATTGTAAAGATGGGGGGAAAAAAAGGAAAAGCTTAAGAGAAGAGGAGAAGGGGGGAAAGGAGTTAAGTGGGTCTTATTAGGGCTAACTAAGGTGTTTAAATAAGAACACATCTAATTTAATTTTTTTTACCTTGGAATGTTGCTTATCTGACATTATCTGCAGAACAAGTTCGCCCCTTTGAATGAATAATAACATTGCTTTTTCTTAACCCTTTTTAACTCTTTGTGTTAATTTACTCAGAATCAGAAAGATCTTCCATCAAAAAAAAAATGTTTTGTCAGAAACGGCAGCCTAGCGGTGAGGCATTTGGAGTTGGAGGGAGATAACTGGATCTATTTATGGGGGGATGGGGTCCATCTGAACGCCATCGGTATAGATATGTGGTTCCTAGGTCTGCAGGAGGGTATTCAGAGGGCTTTTCGTCTGTGGCGGGACATCCAAGTGTGAGGTTTTGAACTTGGGCGTCTGTGGCAGGGGTCTCAGGGTTTTGAAGGTGGGCATGGTCAAAGTTATCTGTGGAGAATGATGGGTGGGGCCCATCTTTGCAGGGCCGGTGCTACCACTAGGCAAACTAGGCAGTCGCCTAGGGCGCACTGCTGCCTAGGGGTGCCCGGCAGCTGGTTTCCCTCCGCGTCTGCATGTTCTGCAGGCTGCAGCATGTAACTAACTCAGTCCGACCGGTAGTGTAATTAGAGGCGCAGCGAAGCACTGGAGCCAGCGCTAGAGGAAGCAGAGCCGATGCTTCCTGTATAGCGGTGCCTTCTGTCACATGAGCAGGGCAAAGGGGGGTGGAGTCAGGGGTGGAGCCAATGGGGGCGGCAAAATTAGGTTTAGCCTAGGGTGTCAAAAATCCTTGCACCAGCCCTGCTTTTTTGGTATGGGTGCCTTCCTGAATAAGTGACATCAGTAAGGCGACATCGGTATTGGGGCTGTATAAGGTGGTAATGTGGTAACTAATTGTCCCCGAGTCAGTGTAGTTGTGGCTGGGGGCCGTGGTATGGAACTGGTGCTTGATACAGTCGAGTCGGTAATCCATGCTTGCCTTCAAAATACCTGGACATTATACATTAGCAGGGTAAAGTTTTTTTTCGTTTAATGTGATAAAAGATGTATTGGTTAAAATGTGTTTGTTAACCTCCCTGGCGGTATGATTATGTCTGGAATTTTGTGCTGAAAGCGGTACAATTATTTTGCATGGAAATTTTGCGTTTTTTTTTTGTAGGCCTGCAATTCTTATGAATAACTCACTTAAATCTGTCCAAACCAGAGTCTAGTAGACATCCCGGGTATGATAAAGTTTGAAAACACAAAATCATAAATTATTATATAATAAAAAATATATATAAAAATTATTCAATAATGTAATCAAATCAAAAACACTGAAATTTGCTCAGTTGCAGAATAGTCGCTGTCATTAAATTTAGTGTTTGATGATGAATTGTGATTCTAATTTATTATCGCTGTTTTCTAGCTGGTCTAAAACCACTTTTGACATAAAGGGACACTTTTTGGTTGCTATGGACAATCTCCCAGTTTCCAGGCAGAAAAAAAAATCTATTTATTATATAAAATGACATGCAGGGCACTAGGCAGACAATTAGGGACAAATGGGATGTGTATTTTTTTTATACAGTACTGTAATCTGTAAGATTACAGTACTGTATGTGTATTGTGTTTTTTAACTTTTTTGAATTTGGCGCCGATCTCCGCTCCCGTGCGTCGGAACGTTGCAGGGAACAGAGATCAACGGCACTCGGGCACTGTGTGAATCGAGCGAGCAGACGGCTCGCTCACACAGCGGGGAGACATCGCAGGATCCAGGGGACAAGGTAAGTAATTTCCCCCTGTATCCTGCAATGCAAGCCCGAGTCTGGCTCGGGGTTACCGCTTTTGATACTGAAATCTCACCCCAAGCCAGACCCGTGAATACCGCCAGGGGGGGTAATAAAAGGCTGCTATGGCCATTTAAATCCATTCTAAAGTGGCTGTGTCTTATTTATAAGGTGGGGGTCAGGTACGGTCATGGCAGCCGGGAAGTCAGCAATACAATGCAATCAGTCAAGAATATTTTTAATCTTTAGCCAAATTTATGTGGAAACTCCCCTCTCTGTACGCTACTGTATAACTTGTGTAGCTTGCTCCATAGGATCTATTTGTCCAATCAGTTTAGCGATATATTGCTCTTCCTAGTGTATACATATTAGCAGTTTATGTAGTAGAATTAAGCTGCTAAGATTCTCCTATTTAATTCTAGTCTAATGAGATGACTACCAGCAAATTAGTATTTCTCCTGGTAGCAAAAGATGAAAATCGTCCATGTAGTTTAGCCTTTATGTAAGATCAGGACATGTGGCTTTTTCTGACATATTCCCTTCTTCCAGCACTTCTTGTACCGGTAATTGAAAATATTTAGACCGTGAAGAGGCCAAGATCATTCTTCAGACAATTATTTATTTTTATTGAATCTAAATGACATCTAAAAATATCGGCTTTTTGAAAATGTCATTATTAGGTTTAAGTTAGCGATTCAAGGTAAATGTCATTATATACCATACACATTTCAGATAACAAAAAAGAAAGCGAAAAAAAATAAAAACCCACAAAAACCAAATCTTGGTATCCGCAGGAGAGGGGACCCTCCCTTAATACTGTAACATTTCTTTCCCTTATCCTCTCATCCAGCCTTCCCATATTATGTTAAACATTTTAACATTCCTCCTTTTGTTATAGACAAATCTTTCCATTCTTATTGTTTTATTAACGTCATCCTCCCATTCTACCCGTGTTGGTGGGCTCACCGCCAGCCATCTTCTTACTATCAGTTTCCGTGCCAGAAAAATACATCTAATTATTGCTTTTGGTTTCCCCCCTATACTGCAATATTTCTCCATGCAGCTCAATAAACATATTTTAGGGTCCAGACCAAGAGAAACTTGTTTTTCGTTAAAATTCATTATATTCGTTCATTCGTTATCGTACGAATGAACGAACGATTCGCTAAAAATTTTAACGAATGTTTGAATTGAACGAATTGGAAAAACAACGAAAATCCGAATTAACCAAATTAGAAACAACGAAACTACGAAAGAAGAAAATCCGAAAAACGAAAACAGGAACAGCGAAAATCAAAATGAACGAAAGAATTCGTACATTCGTAACTTTTTTTTTTGTTGAATTGGTAATTTTCCGTGTCCCTTACAATGGCGCTGTTAACGTGCTTCGAATGGATTGAACGAAAAAATTCGTACATTCGTAACTTTTTTCTTTTTTTTTTCGATTCGTAATTTTCCGTGTCTCTTACAATGGCGCTGCTTAACGTGCTTCGAATGGATTGAACGAAAAAATTTGTACATTCGGACTTTTTTTTTTCGATTCGTAATTTTCCGTGTCTCTTACAATGGCGCTGCTTAACGTGCTTCGAATGGATTGAACGAAAAAAATTCGTACATTCGTAACTTTTTTTTTTGATTCGTAATTTTCCGTGTCTCTTAAAATGTAATAATAGCATACACATTACATAAAATTATGAATTATGCTCCGATTACGAATCTACGAAAACAATGTTACGAAAGTACGAATAAATCAATCTAACGAAAGTACGAATGTAACTAAAGCTACAAAAATACGAATGCGTCCGAATTTTGAATAAACTAAAATTAAACGGAAAAACGAAACAACGAAAAAATAACTCTTACGAAAATACGAATCGTTACGAATACGAACACAGAAGAATTACGAATTTACGAATCGTTATGAATACTAACACCGACGACTTACGAATTTACGAATCGTTACGAATCAACGGAAACTAAAGAAACGAAACGAAAATAAACAAATTTTTCTATTGTGCACATGTCTAACTCCAAATATCTTGTTTATTTTATCCACAATCTCGCTCCAGTATCTATTCAATTTGGGGCACCTCCACATCATGTGAACTAAATCTCCCTTTGGGTCCCTGCATCTTGGACATTTAGCATCTATCCTCCACCCATAAAGAAATAGTTTCTGAGGTGTTTTGTATGCTCTATGTAGTAACATCAGGTGAGACACTGATTGTGATGGTGACAGAGTGCTCAAGGGGCCTATTTCCAAAATATGCTTCCATTGTTCACTAGATATGTCCCCCAGGTCTTCCTCCCAACCACTCCTACAATGTAGCTCCTCATTTCCCTTTATCACTCTGTCACAAATACCATCATATATAAGTGAGTTCAAACCTCTAGATACATCAGCATCAATTATTTTCCCAAGGAAATTGGCCTCACTCCATTCTGGTGGTTTCTCTTTAAATTGAATCCTCTGACTTATAAATATTTAAAAAAGGACTAGTTTGATATACCATAATCCTCCTTTAATTCCGAAAATGACTTAAATACACCCAACCTATATAATTGGGAGAGGTGGGTAAGTCCACACCTCTCCCAATCCCTACTCTTCTCCACTTTGGATAATTCCTGCAAATGCTTATTATTCCATAATGGTGAAAACTCTGTAAATCCCTGGTACTCTAATATTTCTTTAACCACTTTCCATAGTTTCTTTAACATTACAAGGGTAGGATATTTAATTGAAAAGAAATCAGCCTCCAAGGCCTCTATCAAACTGTCATGACACGTGCCCAATAACAACATATCCCTAGTTGGGTTGTATTCAGACAAGTTGTTGCATCGTTTCAAATGCTGCAACTGTGATGCCAGAAAATAACGCCATGGATGCAGAGCTGCCAATCCCCCCTATACTTTGGCAACTGTAAAGTACGTAACCGTATTCTTGACTGTTTTTTTTTTTTTCAGATCAATTCTCTAAATATAGTATCAATCTTCTGGAACCATTGTCTATTTATCCAAATTGGGGAATTGTGTAGTGCATACAACAGTTGAGGCCTCCATGTCATCTTGATTAGATTGCACCTTCCTGCCACTGACAAAGGAAACTGTTTCCACACCTTCCCTTTACACCTAAGTCTATCCAAAAGTGGGGCAATGTTGTTTATCATATACTCTTTGGGATTTAACGTTATGTATATTCCTAGGTATTTAAGCCTGCTAACTATATAATACCAAAAACTTGACAAAAAAAACTCTTTTATTTTCTGTTTTGGATCCACAGCCAACCAGGCATGTGTCTCCCCCAGTGCCCCATGGATTGGCACTCCTGGATATAAAACTATTTTTTTTGCCCTGCAAATATATTTAAAATCCATAATATGGCCCTCATACTAAAAAGAGACCCCCTGCTCTAGCCTAATGAGTTGAAAACACTCATGTAGCTTAGCTCTCAAACTGACCAGTTTTCTTACATCTAAGCTGTCCTTAAACCCAGGAGCCTGTATTCACTATATCTGGTCTCCCACAGTACACAGAACATGGAAATGCAATTATTTTAGTACATATAAACCGCTAAATACCTTTTCTCATCAGCAGTATATAGCAGTCTTGTGACTTCTATCAGTGTCTGGTTAAAGCTTGTAGAAGGAGTTTTCATTCTCTTCTGATTGTCCTATGAGGCTGCAGGACTCCTGACCCTCTGTCTGGACAGTGCTGATTGGCCCTGTGTCAATCGCATGCACCCTCCAAGCAATACACACCAAACTGAGCATGTGCAGAGTGCCCCCAAGGCTCTTTACTAGCAGGAGATGGATTGGGGACAGTGGAAGAAGGGGAGGATCAGAGAAGACTGGATCAAACAGCCTTTTTACACAATGCAGAGGATTAACCCTTTAGGTTCCATAGTGAGTATAACAAGCATGATTTACTGCATATACAGACTGATTTTACTGTTGTGGGTTTAATAACACTTTAAACTTATGCAGCACCCACTAGTATGTGTGCTAGTATTAGAGCAGGCAAACCATAACCTGACTCACACTGTAAATCACACTGTAAATCTGTGAGTCTTAGTTGGGTCAGGGTTCATGGAAGTTCAGTGCTGGGTGACTTATACTGGCAGCTCTATGGTGCCTACCTCTGGTCTGGAAGGTTGGAGAACCTTCTAGTATTAGAGGGTGGGGTTTAAGAGGAGCTGCCCTGAATATATATGGGGCCTCGGCCAATCCCCAGAGATGGGCTGGAAGGGAGGACATAAATGGACATGGGCCATGCCAGCAGGGAGAGTCGGTGGAATATGGAGATGCAGTGTTGAGGAGGCTGTCAGTGGCCCTGAGGGGTACCTTAGTCTGTGGGGGGGGGGGGTGTCCTGCCTTGGGCAGGGCCTCGGGTGCTGGAAGGATCCTGCCAAAAACACATGGGAGGAGGTCTTTCTGGAGGCACGGGAGCAAAAATAGAGCGACAATTTTGAAAACAATGATTTTTTGCTTTTTGCTATAATAAATATCCCCAAAAAAGTATAAAAAAACTTTTTTTTTTCAGTTTAGGCCGATACGTATTCTTCTACATATTTTTGGTAAAAAAAAAATCGCAATTAGTGATTATTGATTGGTTTGCGCAAAAGTTATAGCGTTTACAAAATAGGGATAGTTTTATAGCATTTTTATTAATTATTTTTTTTTTTACTAGTAATGGCGGCGATCAGCGATTTTTATTGTGACTGCGACATTATGGCGGACACATCGGACATTTTTGACACATTTTTGGGACCATTGTCATTTATACAGCAATCAATGCTATTTAAATGCATTGTTTCCTGTATAAATGACAGTTGTAGTGAAGGGGTTAACCACTAGGGGGAGGGGAGGGGTTATGGGCTGTGACGTGTGTGTTTTTTTTTACATTAGGGGGCGGGGCTGACGTCTGACGTCATTGATCGGCTTTCCCGATGACCGGAACAGCCAATCAATGACAGGCAGAGTAGGAAGCGCGGGGAGAGGTTTGTTTACACATACCTCTCCCCGTTCTTCAGCTCCGTAACCAGCGGCGATCGGGTCCGCTGGTCCCCGCGGCCGGGGTCACGGAGCTCCCGACCAGGTCGCGAGGGCGCCGCTGGTGGCGCGCACGCGACCCACAGGCAGGCAAATGCACGACCACGTACAGGTACGTGCTTTTGCCTGCCCGTGCCATTCTGCTGACGTATATATGCAGTGGGCGGTCGGGAAGCGGTTAACACTGTGGGGATTAACAAAGGGGGGAGATTGCCACATGTAGCCAGTCTCCCTTAAAGTCAGCAGTGTGCTTAAGTCTTCTATCCTTTCCCTGGGAGATCACCTTAAGCCCCATACACACGGTCGGATTTTCGCATGGATTCTGTCCGATCGGACAATGTTGTTGAAAAATCAGACCGTGTGTATGCACCATCGGACAGTGTACGTCGTATTGTCCGACGGACAAAGTCCTATCTCCTGCTGGATAGATTTTCCGACAACACGGTCCGATCACACCAAATCCGATCGTGTGTATGGTAGTCCGACCGGACAAAGTGCTACGCATGCTAAGATCACATTACAAGACCAAAGCTATTGGCTACTAGCCTCTACGTAGTCCCATCGTAGGCAACAAACGTCACCACGTTCAGAATGATCGGATATTCCGACAACTTTGTCCGACCTTGTGTACGCAAAACCAACATCAGACAAAGTATGACGGACATGGTCTGACGGATGTGGTCCTCGGATAATCCGCGCGTGTGTATGGGGCTTTAGAGTCAGCTGGGTGGGCTGAGGAAGAGTCAGTTGGGTGGACTGGTGTAAAGAGGCAGCTGAAGCAGGAGGAAAGGTTACATGCCGTATCATTTCATACGTGCTACACAGTCCCTGCCTGTAATGGGTTGTTACTGATCTTATAAGGAGTCTTTCAGATCCTTCAAGTGTGAATCAGCAGAAGCTGGAAAAGACATAAGTCAAGTGTGTGTAGGAGGAAAGTGAAGAAGAGATTGTATATAACTGTGTATAGGAAGGTGTCCCTGAAGTTTGTCAAGTAAGCATCCCATAACCTCCCATCGATATCCAAGTTGTTAACCCCTAGTAAACAACAAAAACAAAGCTATGGACTGTCTTCTGACTGTGTGCCTGTGAGGATTCGGGGTGCTTGGCTGTGCAGGATTGGGGGGGGGTCAAAGTTCATTTGCAGCTCCTGTGTAGGGTGTGCTACACTTACTACTTTATATACAGTATGTTGCATGTTTCCATTCACATAGCATAACGTAAAAATAAAAAAATTATAGCTTAACTTTTTAGATCTTCTTTTCTGCTACATAGTTCACTTTGTTTATGAAGGGCCTGGACAGCTGTGTTTGCATTAATACTGCCTGTACTGTACAGGCATATCTTCATTATCAAATATAACTAAATTTGAACACCATCTGTCCCAACAAAAGGTTAAAGGTTTAGGGGCTGGGCTTCTTGAATTGCATGTTAATGAGGACAGACTTGGGACATACTCACTCTAAAGCCCCATACACACGGTCGGACTTTTTCATGGATTCTGTCCGATCGGACAAGGTTGTTGAAAAATCAGACCGTGTGTATGCACCATCGGACAGTGTTCGTCGGTTTGGCCGACGGACAAAGTCTTATCTCCTGCTGGAAATCTTTGCCGTCAACACGGTCCGATCACACCAAGTCCGATTGTGTGTATCGAATTCCTGACGGACAAAGTGCCACGCATGCTCAGATCACATTACAAGACCAAAGCTATTGGCTACTAGCCTCTACGTAGTCCCGTCGTAGGCAACAAACGTCACCACGTTCAGAATGATCGGATTTTTCGACAACTTTTTTTTAAATGTAGGTATGCTGTGTGAATGGTAACAAAAAACCTTGCAGTCAGTCATGACACCTCCTCCTGAGAAACATCATCAAGTTAAGAAATATATATTTTTTTAAATTTTGCTGTGTGAATGGGAACATATTGCATAACAAACACATAGCATGTTTTTTTCAAGTTTGACTGCAATAGTGTAAATTTGCTTTAAGGGTTCCCTCTTATTCAGTGGTTTCATTTGTTGCAATAAATCACGGCATTGTGCTTTAGCATCTACTATATATGTGTGTTGGAGTGCCATTCTAAATAAACACCACCACAATGAATATACAGTATATGATGGGTTAACGTGCAATGCAGTAAGCCATGCAAAATCCACAATCCGCCATGTTCTCTGCATCATTAAATGGTAAGTTCAGGGTGCTGAGGTGATGCCCTCCTCCACCAAGGGAGGGGACGGGGCCATGATGCCCTGTACTGCAGGAGATGAGTTGAATGATGTTGGGCATCATTCAGCCCAAAAGTCAGCTTTAGAAAGGAGATGGACAAGAGCTGCATTTTTAAAGGAGTTGTAAAGGTTTTAAAAAAAAAACAAAAAAAAACATGTCATACTTACCTCCACTGTGCAGTTGGTTTTGCAGAGTGGCCCAGATCCTCCTCTTCTGGGGTCCCTAAGCGGTGCTCCTGGCTCCTCCTCTTCTCAAGTGCCCCATCCGAAAAGCGCTCTCCTTCGTAGACACCCGTGCGGGCGTGCTCCCATGTCCTGCTTCTGCATCTATTGACACAGAAAGCAGGACTCGGCCGCGCCTCCCAGCGCCCGCTTCATTGGGTTTGATTGACAGCAGTGGGAGCCAATGGCTGCAGCTGGTGTGCTTGTTCCCGTCGTGGGAAACACAGGGCTCAAGTATAACAGGGTCTCCGGGGGGCTGATGAGTGACAGAAGGTTTGTCACCTTAATGCATAAAGAATGCATTAACCACTTTAAGACTGGGCCTTTAGATGTGGTGTTTACAAGTTAAAAACATTTTTTTTTTGGAACCCCCAAACATTATACATTTTTTTTCTAACATCCTAGAGAATAAAATGCGGCCGTTGCAATACTTTCTGTCACACCGTATTTGCGCAGCGGTCTTACAAGCGCACTTTTTTCAAAAAAAATCTACTTTTTCATATTAGAAAATAAGACAACAGTAAAGTTAGCCCAATATTTTTATATTGTGAAAGATAATGTTACGCTGAGTAAATTGATACCCAACATGTCACGCTTCAAAATTGCGCCCGCTCGTGGAATGGCGACAAACTTTTACCCTTAAAATCTCCATAGGCGACATTTAAAAAATTCTACTGGTTGCATGTTTTGTGTTACAGAGGAGATCTAGGGCTAGAATTATTGCTCTTGCTCTATCGATCGCGGTGATACCTCATATGTGTGGTTTGGACACTGTTTTCATATGCAGGCTCTACTCACGTATGCGTTCACTTCTGCACGCAAGCTCGGCAGGACGGGGTTGTTTAAAATGTAAAATGTATTTATTTTTTCTTATTTATTTTACCTTTTACTTTTTATTTTTACACTGTTTTAAAAAAAAAAAAATGTGTCACTTTTATTCCTATTACAAAGAATGTAAACATCCCTTGTAATAGAAAAAAAAAGCATGACAGGACCTCTTAAATATAAGATCTGGGGTCAAAAAGACTTTACACTACACTAAAATGCAATAAAAAAAAAAATAAATTGTCATTTAAAAAATAAACAAAATAAATTAGCCCTTTAAGAGCTATGAGCGGGAGTGACGTTTTGACGTCACTTCCGCCCTGCAGTGTCATGGAGACGGGTGGGGACCATCTTCCCCTCACTCATCTCCATGTCAGCCCAGGGGACAGACGCGATTGCCTCCGCCGCTGCCGACGGCTCCAGTAAGCGGCGGAGTGGGTCCCTCTCCCGACACTGATAAAAGTGATCTCGCAGCGAATCTGCCGCAGAGAACACTTTTATCTTGTAGCCGACGGCTGGCCGGGCATGGGGATATCAGGGTTATTGCAGCTAGCTGCTGCCATAACAACGATATCCGTCCCCAAAGTAGGGTGACGTACATCGGCGTGCGGCGGTCAGCAAGTGGTTAAAGCGGTGTTTCACCTTAAAAAAATGTTTTTTTTAAAAGTCAGCAGCTAAAAAAAAAAAAAAGTAGCTGCTGACTTTTAATAAGTACACTTACCCTCCCAGGGCGCCCGCGATGTCGGTCGTGGAGGCCGAGATGTCGCTCAGCGATCCGGTTCCAGCGCCGCCATCCTCAGTAAGGGAAACGGCTTCCCGTTTCCTACTGCGCATGCGCGAGTCGGCGCGCGGCCTACTGCTCATGCGCGAGTCGGAGCGCGGCCTACTGCGCATGCGTGAGTCTAATTTGTGAATGGGGACACAATGTATTGTGGGACACAGTTCCCATAACACACCGTGCCCCATTCACTAGAAGACGGAAGAAGAGAAGATCACTGCGGCGCTGGAAGAGGCAGATTAGGACGATCTGCCTAGCAACAGCCATTTCTGGTAAGTAAAAAAAAAAATCTTTTTTTTTTTTTTTCATTTTAAATTGTTATTAACATTTTTTTAAAGTTTTTTTTTTCAGGGTGTCCCACCACTTTAAGGTGAAAAAACCCGAGGGTTTGCAACCCCTTTAACTTTTATTTTCTTCCTTAGCTATATATTTAAAAAGAAAAACTTGTGCTTTAAGAAAAACTGCCATAGAAGAAATATGTAATCTGCTACTGCTGTGTACTCTACTGAAAATGCTAGCTACCTGGCTGTGGCCCCCCCCCCCCCCCCCCCCCCCAGCTCTAATACTTTGAATCACTTACCCAGAACAAGTACGTAGAAAAGGACTTCTGAATTTCCTGATCTGCATACTTCGTGCAGACTCAAAATTTTGGGAAAACAGCCAAGCAGCTAGCATTTTCAGAAGTAGAGGAGGTCAGTAATGGAAACCCTTTATACTCTCTCGTGGCAGGTTTCCCTTAAGAATAAGTGTACATTAGCTTCAGACTGATAAAAGAGCCAAACAGAGAATGCTTTCTCTGAATAGTGTACAGATGATATGTGATATGTGTTCACATTATTCTCAGTGACCTTTAGGGAGAAATAAAAGCAGCTTTGGAAATGGATTTTGCAGACCCTCAAAGGTAAAACTTTAGGATCTATAAAAGCCTTTTGCTCCTGATCCATCCTTCGGATTGCACTCACCTTACGGTATACGTAAGCAAACCCTTCACAAGTGTTCATTGACCAAGCTCAGGAGACTAATCAGGATGGTAGAGGGATGATCTGGAGTGTTTTGCAACAACTAGAGTGGGTCATGTTGGCGGGTCTGATTTTATGGCAAAACCAGCATAAGTGCACCTTGTTTTGTATGATTCACTTCAATATTTCACTGCATTTCATATCCTTCAAAGCACGTCACAAATGAACATTAGCTGAACAACACGAACACTACCGTCATTTGGGTCAAATGGGCATTTCTGTTTTGGGAGGATGCTGCTGGGCTACATTTTAACTGGCTTCCTATATATTTCCATGACTCCAGTAGTGAGATAATTTTACTGTATCCAATAAACACAAAGGTTGCTCAATTGCCACCAGGGACATTCAGGATAATTTATAGAGAGTGTCGAGTTTAGAATTCCGACCTGCCTCCACACAGCAAATGTTGGTACAGGCAAGAGATTCCTGTACCTTTTGTATCTGGAACATGCACCATACGTGGCGGTGCATTAGGCTGCTTTCACACTGGGGCGGTTTGCAGGCGTTATTGCGCTAAGAATAGCGCCTGCAAACCGACCCGAAACAGCTGTTGCTGTTCCTTCAGTGTGAAAGCCCGAGGGCTTTCACACTGAAGCGGTGCGCTTGCAGGACGCTCAAAAATGTCCTGCAAGCCGCATCTTTGGCTCGCTATAGGAGCGGTATATTTACCGCTCCTATAGCGCCCGGTCCCATTGAAAACAATGGGGGAGCGCGCCGAACCCGCCCGCAAAACGCCGCTGCAGCGGCGGTTTGCGGGCGGTATTGACCCTTTTTCGGCCGCTCGCGGGGGGTAAAAACACCCCGCGAGCGGCCGCAATGCGCCGCTAAAACGCCGGTAAAGCGGCGCTAAATATAGCGCCGCTTTACCGCCAGCGCCCCCACCGCTCCAGTGTGAAAGCAGCCTTAGGGCCAGAATTTCCAAATGCACAGTGTCCACCGCGTTTCCTCCTGCCATTGCAGTTGTCATGCCAACACAGCAGTGGGAGTTTTGGATCTGGGTGCTACACTAGTAGTCACAGACACTAGTTCCCCATCAGGTCTCCTCTTCTTGTGATTTCAAAACCAAACCAAAGAAATTCCAAGCTTAAAGTGGTGTTGCCACCAAAAAAAAAAAAAAATTTGCTTAAAAATCCTAAAAAAAAATTGTAAAAAATTATTGAAAAAAAAAAACTCACCTCTAAATGCCTGTTGCTAGGGGTCCCTCATAGTCTGCCACCTTCAGTGCCCGGGCACTGACATCACTTCCCCTCGGCGCCGCACAGTCATCTGGGACCTGTCACATGTCCCAGATGACTGAGCGTCGTATCACGGCACACAGCGCCGCTCGCGCATGCGCAGTGGGTGCCCGGCTGTGAAGCCACAGCCGGGTGCCCACAGTAAGAATGCCGGCGCCGCGAGCGGAGCGGGGAACGAGGGGGGGCTTCGTTCCCCCGTTCCCCCGCATCGCTGGACCCTGGGACAGGTAAGTGTCGATTATTAAAAGTCAGCAGCTGTAGTATTTGTAGCTGCTGACTTTTACATTTTTTTTTTTTTTTAGTGGGCACTCCTCTTTAACTCACTGAGCCTGCAAACAACCAAATTATCCTGTCCAACATCATGTGTTAAAAACAGGGCTTTAGTTTGCACACAATTGCAAAATGCATACATAAGCTACAGAGCCCCATCACTGCACCCCAGTATTTTCTGTAGTCCTAACTCTAAATTTTGAGAGCCTCCACAGTGGAAGCACATGCATTATAATGGATAGGCAGAGGGCAGATGAGTCTGGAGGGAGCCCACCCCTCCCTAAAGGCACAGGGGCACACTGGACACCCAGCATAGAGCCCCATGACAGCAAATGTGTCCAGTGCGTTCCCTCACCAATATTTCAACAGTACAAACATTTTTCAGGAATGTACCATTTTCCTTAGAAGGTAATTTTACTCCTTTTAGTCTGCCACTTTGTAGATCCGGAGCAACACTGCCACCGCCCACTCAAGTGCGAGCCGCCCAGTGATATGATACCTGTGCCTAGGCAACATAAGAAACGCGAGGAACCACAGGTAACAGCAGTTAGTAGCAGCCAGGACTCCCAGGAGGAAGAGCATTTTGATTTATTTATTGCTAATTTGCTGGAAAGGAATGTCTCTTTAGTGTATTATGTTGTTATTATCATGACTAAAATACAGAGATAATTCATGTCTTCTTCCCTTTGTATTAGAAGTTACTACTCAGGCCAGGTGTACCAGACCAGTCCATGCCCATATAATTTATATAGCCTAGAGAATGCAATGTACATATTTTTGTATTGCAACACATCTGTTGTGGTCATATTTTGATCTTGATATAAAAAGCTATACAGACTGTATAGCTGTTTTCATCAAGATCAAAATATGGCCAGAACACAATAGTGGCCCGTGTATTAAGGGCGCACGGGCGCCGCCCCCTCTCTCTTGCCATCCCTCTATCACCTATAGATAGATTCATGCATTGCATGAATCTATCTATGGCCGCCGCTGCCACCCCCTATTCAGGCGCCCTGACCATTTTCAGGTGCAGGGCGCCTGAATTACAGCGGGGGGGGGTGTTTTTGAAGCACCCTTCATATCACCCCCCACCTGCCCCCCCCCCCCCCCCCAAAAAAAAAGATTCTGCGGACGCCCATGTGCACATCTATGACTTGTGAACTGCAACAGCCCAGAGGATGAAATGGTCTTTGTATTCTACAGTTCTTTGAGTTCTACAGCATTGCAATTGCTATGCTGCAGCTGTGATCTGATCATTGGATGCCTTATCTGCTGTCCATCACTAGATATGGAGAACTTTGACAAGCTCCTATGCTTCTAAACACTTGGAAAGGAAAGTTTTCATATTTGCTCCTGTGCTTTCAAATTTTTGAAAGAAAAAGTTTGTTGTTTTTTTGGGTCATGTCGTTTTTATACTTTTAGAATTTTGGATATTCTTATATTTTTCAACCCTAACATAGCCAAATTAAATTTCTGTGTAGGTAAATCAGACAGAGAATGTAGGTATCTACACTTTAGAAAGATACTCTTACACCCTTCAGTGGCTCGAACACAATCCTGACATGGGAGGCCCTGTCCTTAGTCAAATTAAGCTATCCCAGTAACAGTAGCTCAATTAGGGACAGTCCCACTGAGCAGAAGATGGGAGGAGCTGCAATTATATTCCCTGAGTGTGTCCAAGGTATGATGGGATCCAAGAGGATTGTGGGTAATTTAGTTAAAAGGGCCCTGCGCTCGCCACCGGGGAAAGCAAGTAAAGGGGCACTTTGCAACAGAGGCACTATCACCCTGCTCATTCAGGGCTTTGTAAATGGTCCCCATACGCCCCCCCCCCCTTACCAGTACTCCCTAGCCCCACTTTCCACTGCTTGAAAAATACCTGTTGCTTCCAGAAACAGGGAGGCTTGTGACCTCCTCCCACATGACAGTGTTTGGGTCTAGAGAAAAGGGATCCACTGATCCAGGTGTGTGCAATACCTCAACTGGAACAAAGTAGGAGTGCTAGACCCGGCCCGCCTCTGTGAAAACTTGAGAAAAATAAGAAATGGCTCCACATCCAAGGGTTCCAAAACAAAATGCCTTTTTTTGAAAATGACCAGGATACACCAGGGACACCAGGCATTAGTCACATAGACGCGTTTCACACATCTGACCTGTGCTTAATCATTACCATATAATTTGGTAATGATTAAGCACAGGTCAGATGTGTGAAACGCGTCTATGTGACTAATACCTGGTGTCTCTAGTGTATACTGTTTTTTTTCAATAAAAGGCATTTTGTTTTGGAACCTTTGGATGTGCAGCCATTTCTTCTTTTTCTCAGTGTTTGGGTCTAGCAACCAGTGGCAAGGCTTGAGCACTGTCACATGATGGAGAAGGTGATGTCACCACTGTGTTTAACTTTCAACACCGGTGACACCTCAGATTTCAATGCAAGCTGCAGCAGAATCAGGAGCTATGAGGAACCTCTGGTAAGGCAAACAAAGACCCTCTGCCTCACCCACAAATGCGCCCATGGAGACGCTCCTCAATACCTTCTCGAGAAAATAAAACACTACACACCCAAGCGCAGTCTTCGATCAGCTAACCAAAACCTCCTCCTCATTCCCAAATCCCGCTACAAATCAAAGGGGGAACGGAGATTCGCTGTCCAAGGACCATGGCTATGGAATGCTCTACCAACCTACATCCGCATGGAAGAAAACCATCAAGCCTTCAGGAAAAAACTCAAGACCTACCTCTTCTAAGAAGCTTGACAACAAAGCACGAATACAGCGCCTTGAGGCGATTCAGTTCGCATTGTAGCGCTATACAAATTATCATTCATTCATTCGAGGCAAACATTATTCACCTTTATAAACACACTGTCACTTTTGCCCTGTTTCTGTCTCATACCATCTTATTGTCCCTCAAAATTCATCCCAAGGCCGAGTCCACCGATATCTCTCTTTCCCTTTTTTTGCTTCACTGTAGTAAGTGGAGCAGTGATTAATTGTTTTTGTCTGTTCATGGTGTTTGATTTCTCCCACCTACCTCTGGAAAAAGTTTCCAGAGTATAAGGCAGGAAGATTCAAATGACCAGTGTGAATATGTATCATGCTCCAGCCAATCCTTGAAAGGAGGCACTCAGAAGGTGGCTGTGGAGGTGTTTTATGTTTGGGAGTCCTTAGCAGAATGTTCTTTCCCTCCAGGGAGGGTTTCGGTTCTCCTTGGGCTGCTGTCCCTGGAGGCAGCTTTACTGATATAAGAAATAGCAGTCTGGGCCTCAGCAGCTGCTGGCCTGAGGTTCTGGAAAAGATTGCCACTAGATGTTTGTTGGTGGGCACTGCACTGAAGTTCTGGTCTAGAGAAGGGTCTTGTAATCTCCTTATTGAGGATCTTGCTGTGAATTATTGGTGGCAGACAGACCCTGGGACAGTGTACATAAAAGACCTTGCTGTGAATTACTAGTTTTGCAAATGCCAAAAAGGAACTAAGTGCCAGGAGTGGCTATATGAACCGCTGCTGTAGGGGTCTAGATATACTGACTATTCCAGGAAAAGCTGCTATTAGAAGATTAGTGAAAAGTTTGTCCCTCCATTATTGCTATTGATCATTTTAGAGTATCCTGCGACTCTTAACCCCTTTTCTGTTAAAGTTCTTCGGCAATAAATACTAAAAAGACATCTCCTAGATGGAGCCTAAATTGTCAGTGTGCATAGTATTGAGCTTGTGTGACTGGCAGCTTTTGTACTACTTTGGGAGCACCTGTCTATTTCCAGCAGCCCCACTGGGGGTAAGTTCTGCACATCTTACCCTCCCCTCTCACCTCAACTATTCCTCCCTATTTTCACCATTCTCCCCACCCCCAACTTGCTCTGTATCCTCCGCTCATTTCTCTTCTGCTGAGCCTGAAATGCTTTTTATTCATATTGAGACCTAATATTACATATTTAACGGCACATGCTTCAGAATTGTCCAGATGCGTGCCCTTTTGTTACTTCTATATTATACTAGATACAATTTATAGTAACTAAACTGTAAAAATGAAATTTAAATATTACCATAGTTTAAAAAAATGTATATGCAATTACAAATTGTACTGTACAAGTACAAAGAAGTACAAACTGACAGACCTTGAATGATGAAAGGATACAATTGTGCTGTAAAGGAACTTCTAATAGAAATGAATTACTCTTTTGTAGTCATTAGTGATATTTAGGGCTTTTTAGCTCCCTCATGACTGGGAATCTTTCCAATACACTACAGGACAAAGAGAAAGCGCTAGCATTGTGTGAAATGTTCATTAGAATTGTATTAACTAGTATTTGCTCATGCTCCCAAAAGTGCTCCAGAAATAAAAGACTTTCTCACCCAATAAAGGTATGACTACCTCAGGGGACAGGGGCACCAGCAAAACACTTTGGAGTAGGTAAGTTGTGTATAAGGAATTGCTTGTACATTTGTTAGACTTAAATAACTTTTAGTAAAGAACTTTGTTGTTACATAACTTTGCCTGGTCTGAAGTCACTTAAGGATAAGCTTAAAGGAGTGCATGCATGCTTAGCTTATCACAGAGCAGGGCTTATATCTGGGAACAAGACGAAACAGAGAAGATGCAGTACAAATCTATCTAAGGTGCAGTGAAGCCTAATATAGTAGGCTGTATTGCCGATGCCAATGACTACTGTACTAGTGTTGAGTGCATAAGCAGCCAGCCAGTCGGGACCCAGTGTGCCTTTCAAAGGTGATGAAAAGCCCGGGTAGAGAAGTAGCTTGTGTCCTTAGGTTCCTTCCCTAGTGTTCAGAACCCCAATATTGGGTCCAACATATGGGGCGTGCTAGGGACCAAGTCTGTATGTTTCGAAATATGACTGAGGCCTCAGAGAGAATAAGCACGGGTTATGTAGAAAGCTGAGCTTCTAGGATTCAAGTGTAACATATGGATTGATGCCACTGGGATGAGATCACAGGTAACTGGGCTGGTGGAATCCAGTGCTCTCTGGCACAGTCTCAAAAATGCTGCACAAAACAGAGAGAGAACAATTATGAGGTTTAATGAGGAACTGTTGCCTGTAATGTACAATGTACAATGTTAAGAGTTACAGAAGTTAGGCCATGGACTACACGGGGTTAATTATGTCTGTTTATGATGGAGTGCCTTAAAAGCCACATTTTCTTTAAGCAACAGCCTCTACCCGCCTCTGGGGGCACTAGCGCACACCCTTTCCCCATCCCCATTTGGGCACTGCCCACCAGCTATTCCTGGACGCCCTCAGAGAAATGTCCTTTCACTTCATGTACTACTGATATTGGTTTTACCAGACAGGAAGGGAGGAAAAATCTTCAACATGAACACAGACAGAAATAGAAAAAAAAATTTTTTTTTATGTATTTACATTAAAGATTTACCAAACTCATACCTCCCAACTGAGATGGGAAAGAGGGACACCTTTTAGCAAAAAGTATATAGACAAAAGACTCACAAGCCCTGCCATGCTGGCTTTCCCAAATAACAAAATAGCAAAGGCTATCATTTAGAAGTTGGATGAAAGGTCATAGTGCATACTAAAAAAAAAAACTTGCTGGACCCCACCTGTTTGAATAACTTAAGACCCATTTCCCTGCTCCCATTTGCCTCCACACTTCTTGAACGTCTTGTCCACAACTGTATGAGATGTTACCTCACTGACAACGACCGCCTTGATCCCCTCCAGTCCAGCTTCCACCCACAACATTCCACTGAAACTGCCCTACTAAAACCCACCAACAACCTACTAACTGCTAAAACCAATGGGCAATACTCTATTCTTATACTCTTATGCCACGTACACACGGTCGGAATTCTCATCAGAAAAAGCTCTGTTGGTTTTCCCGTCGGAATTCCGACGGAATTTCGCTCAAACTGTCTTGCCTACACACGGTCACACCAAATTCCGATGGTCTGTAACACAGCGGCATAAAACACGTTCGACAGCACTATAAAAGGGAAGTTTAATGCTTCCGAGCATGCGTCAAATTGTTTCTGAGCATGCGTCGGAATTTTGCGTGTCGGAATTGCATACACACGATCGGAAAATCCAATAGAAAGGTTTTCTGTCGAAAAAATTGAGAACGGGTTCTCAATTCAAAGTCCGTCGGAAATTCCGACAGAAAAAGACCGATGGGCATACACACGGTTGGAAAATCCGATGAAAGGCTCCCATCGGACTGTTTCCATCGGAAATTACGACCGTGTGTACGCCGCATTAGTCCTTTATGCTGCCTTTGACACAGTTGACCACCCACTCCTCCCCAAAAAACTGCACTCCCTTGGCCTCAATGAATTTGCTCTTTCCTGGTTCTCCTTCTACATATCTCAGCGCACTTTCAGTGTCGCATACAACAACATCTCCTCCACTCCTCTTCCTCTTTCTATTGGGGTACCCCCAAGGCTCTGTCCTTGGGCCTCTCCTATTCTCTCTCTCTATAGCTCTTCCTTGAGCCAGTTGATCACCTCCCATGGCTTCCAATACCAAGTCCACACTGATGACACCCAGATCTCTCTCAACTCCTCAACTCACCCCCTCAATCTCCTGACGTATCACAAACTTACTGAGAGATATCAGTATGGATTTCACACCACTTCCTCTATCTCAATCTTTCTAAGCTTGTAATATTTCCTCCTCCCCGATCCTTCTCCCCATTACTTTACCATTGAGATCAATGGCATAACCATTACCTACACATGCCAGGGTTCTAGGTGTAATCCTAGACTCTGACCTCTCCTTCAGCCCCCCACATCCAAACACTGGCTAAATGTTGCTGCCTTTACCTCTGCAACATTGCCAGAATTCGCCCCTTCCAAACTAATGACACCACAAGACAACTTATTCACTTCTTGGTTATTTCCTGTCTTGACTACTGCAACTCCCTCCTCACTGGCCTACCTTTACACAGGCTATCTCCCCTTCAGTCTATTATAAATGCTTCTGCCAGACTAAAACACATTGCTAACTGATCCATGACTGCTGCCCCTCTCTGCCAATCTCTTCCTGTCCCCCTGTGGGCGATCCTTGAAAACTCACTTATTCAGGGAAGCCTACCCCACCTCCACCTAGAAACTGTACGTAAGTCACCTCCATCACATCCTCCGCAGCTATTACCTTTTGTACCCCGTCCCCCTCCCTTTAGATTGTAAGCTCCATGAGCAGGACCCTTCTATTCCTTCTGTATTGAACTGTATTGTAGTTGTACTGTCCCCCTTTATATTGTACAACGCTGTGTAAACTGTTGGCGCTATATAAATCCTGTATTATAATAATAATAACACTTTTGGTAGTTAGGTAGAGCACTTTTATAGAGGTCTATATCTCAGACGAAGAAGAATGCAGTCTTCCTGTCTGGTGAAGTTGTTGTGAGCAGAATAGAAAATGAGGGGAAATCCTGGATAGCTGTAAACCTTGGCAGACATTCAAGATCTTCCCCCATTGTATCAAAAAATAAGAAACAACATTTTGGCTGGACATACTCTTATCCAATTAGGGTCATTCTGTTACCAGTGTTGAGTTAAAAAAAAATAGGTGTAATGTATCTCGGGCTCTGTTATAATAATAAGTCAATACAGCTCCAATTTAGCCACTAACCCCTATGTGTGAAGTGAAGAACCTGTTGATAGAACACCTACTCCATTTTCCAGTGTGAAAACAAGAACTGACACAAGCCTGCTTTCGCTTCAGTGGCTGAGAGTACAGGAACACCTCTGCTTTCCTAGGACCACTTGACCTGACAGACTTGACCTACGAAAATACCAGTTGCACATGATGAGATGGTTGGTAAAGTGGCAATTTGGCCTGACCTTGGAAAATTGTATCAAGCGGCAGCTTTGTTTTCTTCTACATCATCGATTTCCTTGTTTTTTTACCTTTTTTTTAAATGTAATCTAATCAAAATAAGAGCAGTCAGCAAGCTTTGCATTTTTTCTCTATGAGGTTAGGGGTAATTAATTCAGTTATTCTGTTTAGCTGCTGCATCAACGTAGGCCCTACAGTCCTATACACCACTGCTTGCCAAAGTGCTGACAGTGTAATAAAAGCTAAAAAGAAATCGCATTATAGAATTTTTAAGATACAGTCAATTATTTCTCTTCAACTATCCCGATACTTGTGTGCTTTGCTGGTAATACGCATGGGTGACAGAAAAGACTAATTGTTTTGAATTAGTTCAAATGTAATAATGTCGCCAAATATAGAGTACAATTCTAAAGGCTTTTTATGGTGTTGGTTTCTTGTCATAGGTTTGATATCTATATCAAACAAAACATGGACATGCTGAGCTTTGAAGGTAGACGTGTATTGTGTGCTCATTATCCCTGTTGCAGAGAGAATGAACTGCTCTTTATAAGAATTTATTTTTAAACTGATAATTATTAGGAGTCCATTAAATCTGCAGGACCAAGAAGTTTAAAATACATAAACTGTATGAAATACATAGCACAGTGTCACTTAACCAAATTTGGATGTCAGCTTTAAAAATAACATACAGTATACAGTATTTCCTGTAAATCTTTTACATAGTTCTAAACATGTGAATATTCAATGCCTACTGCCAGTAGCGTAGCATGGGGGGGGGGGCAGCCAGTGCGCTCGCCCCAGGTGCAACATTCAGAGGGGCACAGAATTATTACCGCACCATCCCGAGTGTGCTAGGAGCCTCCCCCAGACTGAAGTGTTTCAGCTATCCCTGGCATTTCTCTGCGGCCTACTGCCTCCCCCTACACCTCCAGTGAGGCATATCCAGGTCGTTCCTCCGCAGCAGCCTATTCCCTCTCCCTCCACCCCGGGGAACCTCCGGTCCAACACACCACTGCTCCCCAAAGTGCTGACAATGTCATGAAAGCTAAAAAGAAATTGCATTATAGAATTTTTAATATACAGTAAATTATTTCTCTTCAATTATCCCATTAGTTTTGTGTGCTTTTGTCAGAAACCATGAAATCAGGCCGAGACAGAAGTATAGTTAAATCACACTTGTTTAATAATGAAAGTAAAAAGAACAAACGTAGTCAAAACATAGCCAAAGTTCAGTAACCAGAACGGATAGTCAGCCAAGCCAGAAGTCAGGGATCAATGTAGTGGAACAGCAAGCAGGATCTGGAGCCAGAAGGGATGTCAGCAAAGCAAGTCTTGAACAGGATCACAGGAGAAAGTTTCTGTGATGTTGACCAAGGGAAGGCAGAGAACCTCTGGACTGGACAGCTTAAGTAGGCAGGACTGACGAGCAGGATATCAACAGCTAATTAACTATGGAGAGATAGGAGCTGGCAATTACCCGACAGCTGAGCGGCCAGCTCAGAGAAGAAAACGCCTATGGTAATTACGGGGGAGGACAGGGGCATGTACGTCCGAGAATGAGACACAAGGGCGTTCCTCCGGACCGTACCCTTTCCAATGCACCAGGTACTGTATGCACCCACGGAACCTACGGGAGTCAACAATGGACTGTACTTCATACTCCTCATGGTTCTTAACCTGTACAGGGTGAGGACGTGGCACCGAGGTGGTAAAGCGGTTGAAGACCAAAGGTTTTAATAAGGAGACATGAAATACATTTGAAATAAGCATATTAGAAGAAAGGTCTAATGCTTAAGCCAGTGGGTTAATCCTGCGAAGAATACAGAAAGGCCCAACAAACTGAGGTGCGAACTTCAATGAGGAAACACAAAGTAGGAGGTTGCGAGATGACAGCCAGACCCTGTCTCCAACCTGGTAGGAAGGCGCAGGCAGGCGTCTGTGGTCAGCATGGAGTCTGTACCTATCATTAACATGTCCCAAAGCCTACTGAACTTGGGCCCTAGTGGAATGAAGACCACGGAGATGCTCCTCTAACGTAGGAATACTCTGCGGAACAAGCGAGTCAGGCAACATGGAAGATTGGAAACCATAATTCACCATAAACAGGGGCAAACGGGAAGCAGAATTCAAGGCACTGCTGTGAGCAAACTCTGCCCATGGTAATAGGTCTGACCAGTTGTTATGATGGTCAGAAATATAGCAATGTAGGAATTGCTCCAAGGACTGATTGGCTCGTTCTGCGGCCCCATTAGACTGCAGGTAATACGCAGAGGAGAAAGCAAGCTGAATTCCCAACTGTGCACAAAAGGCTCGCCAGAACCGGGACACAAACTAACTACCCCTGTCCGAGACAATCACCTTGGGTAGCCCATTTAAGCGAAAGATCTCCTGAGCAAAAATGGAAGCCAGTTCCTTAGAAGTGGGCAACTTCTTAAGTGGAATACAATGACACATCTTTGAGAACCGGTCAACCACCATAAGGATAACTGTGTTGCCCTGGGAGTTGGGCACCTCCACAATGAAATCCATAGACAGGTGGGTCCAGGGCCTCTCTCCATTGGGTATGGGTTGTAGGAGGCCCACTGGAAGGTGTCGTGGAGTCTTACTCTGAGCACACACGGAACAGGCAGCTACGAAGGTTACATCAGCGCGTAGACTAGGCCATCAGAATTGTTGGGAAATGGCCCAAAAGAGTTGATTCTTCCCAGGGTGGCCAGCAGCCTTGGGAGAATGGTAAGTCTGGAGCATGGTAGTATGGAGACTCTCTGGGACAAAGCAGCAGTCACAAAGTTTCTCAGGAGGAGCATGGACCTGAGCAGCAAGAATTTTTTCACCCAAAGGAGAAGTGAGACTGGTGTGAACCGTAGCAAGAAAATGATCAGGAGGAATCACAGGAACCAGAACCGACTCCAACTTGGAAGTGGAGGAAAATTGTTGTGACAAGGTGTCAGCCCTTACATTCTTAGTACCGGGTAAGAATGAGACAATGTAATTAAAACTTGACAAGAAAAGAGCCCATTGCACCCTTCTGGGAGAGAGGCGTTTAGCCTCAGACAAGAATGTGAGATTTTTATGGTCAGTAAGAATGAGAACCGGCACAGTGGTACCTTCGAGGAGATGTCTCCATTCTTTCAGGGCTAAAATGATCGCCAACAGCTCTCTGTCACCAATCTCGTAATTGCACTCCGCAAGTGACAATTTCTTGGAAAAGTAGCCACAAGGATGCATAGCGCTCTCGGAGGTAGGGCATTGAGACAGAAGGGCACCAACACCAGTCTCAGAAGCATCAACCTCAAGGATAAAAGGCAACGTAGGATCAGGATGTGCCAACACAGGAGCAGAAACAAAGGCAGCCTTGAGACTCTCAAAGGCCTTAATGGACAGCGGAGACCAACTCTGTGGGTTACTGTCCTTTCTGGTCATATCAGTCAGGGGCTTGACCAGAGACAAGAAGTTACAAATAAACTTCCGATAATAGTTGGCAAAGCCCAGGAAACGCTGCAGAGGACGTAAACCCACGGGTCGGGGCCACTGTAGAACTGCCGAAAGTTTCTCTGGGTCCATCGAAAAACCAGAAGTGGAAATGACATAACCCAGGAATTTAACCTGTTCACGATGGAACTCGTACTTCTCCAGTTTACAATAGAGATTGTTCTCTCTTAGTTTCTGAAGCACACGACAGACATCTGTGTGGTGGCTCTCCAGGGACTTGGAAAATATGAGGATTTCATCGCAAGAAACCACCACACATAACTGCAACAAATCTCGGAGGACATCGTTAATAAATTCCTGGAAAACTGCCAGGGCATTACAAAGGCCAAAAGGCATTACGAGGTACTCATAATGACCTGTTCTGGTATTAAACGCAGTTTTCCACTCATCGCCCTCCTTAATCCTCACAAGATTTTATGCCCCTCTCAAATCAAGCTTCGTGAAAACCGTTGCTCCCTTGAGGCGGTCAAATAACTCAGTAATCAACGGAATCGCAAAGGCATTCTTAATCGTGAAATGACTGAGACCCTATAATCAATACAAGGTCTTAGTTCACCACTCTTCTTCACAAATAAGAAACCAACACCAGCAGGAGACTAGGATTTGCGGACGAAACCTTGAGAAAGTGCGTCTGCAACATACTTCTCCATGGCCTTATCCTCCAAGACCGACAAAGGGTAAATCCGGCCAAGAGGGGGTATGGAACTAGGTTGTAGGTCAATTGCGCAATCATACGGCCAGTGTGGAGGCAATCTATCGGCTTGACCTTTGTCAAAGACATTGCTAAAATCGCGGTACTCCTCCGGCAGCGAGTGAAGAGGTGCACAGGACCTTGGCTACCTTCTGGAAGCATGTCTCACTGAATTGTGGTGACCAGGAGAGAACCTCAGCATGGAGCCAATCAACAGAGGGATTGTGCCTCTGTAAATAAGGATAACCAATAACTTCAAAATAGGGTGGGCTCAGAGCGCAGAGCACTGCGAACCGAGCCCGCCCAGGTGTGTTACAATAGTGAATGAATATTCCTCAGACCCATCGCCCGATTGGCTGAAAGGACAGGCGATCAGATTGGATGCCTAAGAGGAGGAGGGAGAAGACGCACGGCGGAACCCACCGTGATGCAGAGGAGAATACCCGATGAAAGCCGCAAGCTGCTGCCCATCACCCGTATGCACCCTAGATGGGGTAAGTGCAGGGCTGGATGACCGACCGACACAACCCAGGTAGTGGGTAGTACGGGTGACCCGACCGACTGACGGTGGGGAGCAGGGGGGTGGGGGATTTACCGCCGGCCGACCGATCTGGGGGGGTGGTTGTTTGCCACCCCCCCTCAATAAAAAAACACCAGCCGCCACTGTATTCTTTATATTTTTTATTTCAATCTGTTTATTGGTTTTCCTGGTATAGTACAAAGAACGTACAAAACTATAGCAGGTATGTAAACAATTAACATACTGTTAGACATAAGGCACATAAAGAGAGAAAACATAGAAACTATATGAAACAAACAGGGTCAAATTGCACATCAATATGACTGATGATGAGCGATATCCCTACAAGATGCAATATTACCAAAACAAAATTTTAAGTAATTGAATGAACTGAGAAATTTCCTAGCATACGAACGTTCATTCGAAAAGCTACTAGTGTACTGTATGGCCAGTTTTAGGGTTTACATTTCCGAACAAAATTTTAGGTAGCGGTCCAACCACTTACCCTCCAGAAGATTTTACCTCCTTCATGACCATTTTTTGCTTTTTGGCACCACGTTATTTTAAGTAGTAATTGCATGGTCATGCAATGCTGTACTGAAACAAAATTTATATATTTTTTTGTCACACAAATAGAGCTTTCTTGTGGTGGTATTTGATCACCACTGGGTTTTTTATTGTTTGCGCTATAAATAAAAAATGCAATAAATTTTGAAAAATTTTTTTTTTTTTTTGCTTTCTGTTATAAAACATATGCAATAAAAAAAATCTAATTTCTTCATAAATTTAGGCCAGAATGTATTCTGCTACATGTCTTTGTTAAACAAAATCCCAATAAGTGTATATTGATTGGTTTGCGTGAAAATTATAGCGTCTACAAACTATGGGATATATACTGTAATTTTTTTAATTTTTTTTTTTTTACAATATGTTTTATTGAACACATTTTTTTATACTTGTACAGAGTACAAAGGTTAAGATACATTAAAACAAAAAATATATATATTTTTTATTTGTTTATACTGGTAACGGCTGTGATCAGCGATTTATAGCAGGACCGGGATAGTGCGGTGAGAAATCTGACACTAACTAACATCAATACAGTGATCAGTGCTAATAGTATACACACAGACACTGTACTAATGACACTGGCTGTGAAGGGATTAACATCTGGAGCAATCAAAGGGTTAAATGTATGCCTAACTGTGTGTAAAGTGTTTACTGTGTGGTGCTTTTACTAAAGGATGTGCTTCTTTTTTTTCCCCTGCTTTGCAGGGAAACAAAAAAACTGCACATCGCTACTGTCATTGAGAGCTTTGTGTTGTTTACATACACAAAGCTCTCTCCTGTCACTCACTCTGACGATCAGGAGGGTCCCGGGCATAAATCATTGGCCAGGAACTGGTGATCGGCATGAGCTGGGTATGCTGAATCACGTATATATACGTGATTCTGCGCAGCCGGCCTGTGCTGTAGCAGTAAAACTATAGCGTGCGGTCAGCAAGTGGTTAAACTAAGCTTTTTCATGCAACCTGAACCCCCTAATTAGGGACCTTCTAGCACTGTAGTATGAAAAATTTGAAGGTATGTACCTTGATTTTGCTGGTTTATTGGTCCCTCGGTTTATTTTCCTTCTTTTCTTTTAATTTTATATCTTGTTTACTTATTTATGATTTTTTTTTTTTTTTAAATGTGCGGTACAACATGTTTGTGCGCAGAGAATAATAATAGCTATATAAATAAAGCCATCACATTTTTAAGATCTCACTTTTTGCTTTTCTAACTCCCAAAGGTTTGTTGACCAAGTAACATAATTAGCAATTGTAGCGAAGACTGTATGCCAGACATAATATTTAATTAACATTGCCAACAAAAGAATACAAATTCCCTTTTTAAATGTTAATGTCGTGTTTCAGTAAGTAGCACTTGAGATGATATTTAAGAAGGTAAAAAAAAATGAGCAGAAAAATCCTGGGGCTGAGATACAAGGGAGTGATATAAAGAAGCCTGATTATAGAAAACAGGACACCAAAGTGAAGCAGTTTCCTATAACAATAGATCTGATTTTATCCTTATTTGCTGCGGTTTTAATAGCACCTGATATCCTGCCCCTGTGACCCCCATATAAGAAATGGGGTTGTCACTGAGATGAAAAGGTGCAGAAAGCAATAAAAAAAAAAAGACGGTCAGAAGTTCTAACCCCTGCTCACTAAATGTGTTTTTGGAATTTTCTTCTGAGCAACAAAATCTCTCCAAAAGGGGTACAGACAGTAATGAAAGGCTGACCAGAGCTCTAAAACTTGTCAGTTCCAGACAAAATGAAATACAATGTTTTTTCCTGGAGTTGGGCTTTAAATAAAACACACCAGTAAAGAAGAATGTCAGATGACATTATTGACCTTCTTAAAGCGGGATTCCACCCTAAAGTGGAACTTCCGCTAATCGGAACCCTCCCCCCCTCCGGTGTCACAGTTGGCACCTTTCAGGGGGGAGGGGGGTGCAGATACCTGTCTAAGTCATGTCTTCCTGTCCCGGCGCGATGTCTCCCAGCAGACAGCGCAGACGATTCTCATTGCGCTGCGTGACTCGCTGGAACCTGTGACGACAGGTAAGCGTCCATTTATTAAAAGTCAGCAGCTGCAGTATTTGTAGCTGCTGGCTTTTAAAAAAAAAATTCAGGTACAAGTGGTTGTAAAGGCACATTTTTTACCTTCCTGCATTCTATGCATGAAGGTGAAAACCTTCAGTGTGCACCAGCCCCCCAATACTTACCTGAGCCGCCTCTCGATCCAGCAATGTCCACGAGAGCCTTGCCTCTCCAAGGACTCACACTCCTGATTGGCCATTGGCTCCTGCTGCTGTCAATCACAGCCAGTGAGCCAATCAGGAGACAGAGGGGATGGGATTGAGCCCTGGCTCCATGTGTGAATGGACACCCAGAGCCGTGCGCATGCTTGGATGCCCCCACAGCAAGGAGGGAGGAGCCCAGAGCACCAGCGTGGGACCCGAGAAGAGGAGGATTCAGACTGCTCTGTGCAAAGCTATTGCACAGAGCAGGTAAGTATAGCATGTTTTTTATTAAAAAAAACAAAAAACAAGGCTTTAATATCGCTTTGTTGCATGTCTGGCTTCAATATTTGAAGTCACTGACCTAAACTAAGCATGTAACCAGTGAAGTCATTACTTTTTAATTGTATACTTATTCCAAGCAAGAGCCTAAATGTAGGAAAGCCAGAGGATGAGTACAGGCTAAATTTAATTTTCAGAAGGACAGGTCAGCTGTCAGCCTTTATAGGCATAATGATAGATTACTTTAGGGCCATAGACTTCAATGTTAACCCTCAAAAGTCAACTGAGCTTGAGTCGCACATCTAAGCATTGTCATCTAATCTGTAAGAAACCTGTACTGCTGACATCTCATTCTAAAAATGCAATATGGCTGTCTCAGTCATGCTGATCCAATCATTCCAGTACTTTCTAAGACATTGACCTAGACATCAACCAAGATTCAGTGGAAAGCTGGGGTTCCTCCTGAGGCTGCTAAGGTTTCCTTCGAGCACGAGCAATGAGAAATGTCAGCCTCTCAGATTTGTAACCACTGACAGTAATCAGCAATTAACGTTTAGTCCTCTGTAAGAAGGGCATTACCACCAACATTCCAATGTAAAAAACATTCTTCCGATTGACCATCAATGTAAGAAGCCTTTTTTTCCAGTGACCACCAATGTAAGGAGCATTCTTTCCGTTGACTGGCAATGTAGAGGACATTCTTTTCATTGACCGCCAATGTAAGGAGTATTCTTCCCACTGACCTCCAATGTAAGGAGTGTTTTTCCAAATGACCAACAATGTAAGGATTGTTCTTCCCACTGACCAACAATGTAAGGATCGTTCTTCCCACTGACCAACAATGTAAGGATCGTTCTTCCCACTGACCAACAATGTAAGGATCGTTCTTCCCACTGACCAACAATGTAAGGATCATTCTTCCCACTGACCATCAATGTAAGGATCGTTCTTTAAACTGACCCCCTATGTAAAGATCATTCTTCCCACTGACTACCAATGTAAGGATCATTTTTCCCATTGACCAACAATGTAAGCACCATTCTTCCCACTGACCATCAATGTAGGGATCATTCTTCCCATTGACCAACAATGTAAGGATCATTCTTCCCATTGACCAACAATGAAAGGACCATTCTTCCCATTGACCAACAATGTAAGGATCATTCTTCCCATTGACCAACAATGTAAGGATCATTCTTCCCATTGACCAACAATGTAAGGATCATTCTTCCCATTGACCAACAATGTAAGGACCATTCTTTCCATTGACCAACAATGTAAGGGTCATTCTTCCCATTGACTACCAATGTAAAAGACATTATTACCACTGACCACCAATGTAAAAAACCTTCAGCCTTTACAACCACTTTAAGTGCTTGTTCACATGGGCAGAAAAAAATTGCATGTTTAGATGTGCACAATGCATAGTTTTGTGAGCATCTAATCACAGCAATATAGTAATCAATGAGCCCATACACACAGCTATGTCTAACTGCAAAAATGGACATCCAAGGACACACAGATCTGCAGGTTTAATGCGCAACCAGGGGCGGACTGACCATTCGGCCACTCGGGCACTTCCCGAGGGCCCCAGGCCACTAGGGGGCCCCATCAGGGTTGCCAGCCTCAGTAAAACCAGGGACAGTATGTAAAATCTGTTTTTTTTTACATCTGTTTCTGAAATGTCCCTTACCGACATCCTTTTGGTCTAAAAATGCAGAGATTATAGCTGCCCCACCTCTCCAGTACCTTCTCAGCCAGTAGAAACATGTCTGTGTATACTGTGTGTACATGTATGTGTATACTGTGTGATTGTATATTGTGTGTGTGTATACTGTGTGGCCCCATACTCTCTGATTGCCCGGGGGCCCCATAATCTCATATTGCCAGGGGGCCCCATGAGTTGTCAGTCCGCCCCTGTGCGCAACATGCATGAACACACCTAAACGTGTACATGTGCAAATGTGTAGCCACATATTTGAATGAAAGAGGAATTGTAAGTGTCCCAATGCTGTACACATCTAAACGTGTCTCAACACAAGTACTTTAGAGGTGTATTTTCCGCAGGATCTTCTTCCAGCAATAACCTGCATTCATCCAGAAATTAAGCTTATGCTTGTGAGAATAGACCCTGTCTGGATTTCAGTTTTATATCCATTTAGCTGCTTGCCACAAGTTCAAGGTTGTTATTATTGTTGAGGCTTGTTTTCTGTGTAGAATATTACTTTACCTTGCTGCAACATCATTTTTTATTTTTTAGTAGGCGAGAGATGTGAGAATTTGAACTCTGCGGAGTGCAGAAGCCATCCAACTCCAAGACACTGATTGCATTTACATGTAAAATAAACAAGACGCCGCAGTTCCCGCAACAGATGTACTTAGGGAAAATGGTAACAAAGTACAGCAGCTGGCAGCAAGCCTGATCTCTCCGGTATACAAGAACATGATATCAGAAGTCTCAAAGCCTGAATCAAAGTTCATCTGCGTCAGGAAGGATTATTACAGAGCAATGCTTAGCGATGTGGGGATGCTGTACGTTTTTTGGCTTTGTAGTTTATACAAACAAAAACATCTGATAACTCAATTTGTGAAATTTTTTGGGGGAAACAAAAAAAATTATTTCTTATCAAGAGTTTATATTTAATTATTTTGAAGCTAAAGAACAGATAGGCTTAAAGCCAGTGGCGGCTGGTGCTCAATTTTTTTTTTTGGGGGGGGGGGGGCACAAACAAACTGAAAAATTCTGAAACAAAACCCCATCAATTGCAGCCTCACTGTGCCATCAAACGCAGCTACTGTGCCCATCAAACGCAGCCACTGTGCCCATCATTTGCTGCCACTGTACCATCAAACACAGCCACTGTGCCCATCAAATGCAGCCACTGTGCCCATCAATTGCTGCCTGATAGGCGTCCAATCACAGCGCCTGTCGTTTCAGCCAATCAGGTGACGGGGTAACAGATCCGAGCACCTGATTGGCGGAGAGGTGGTTTAGTGTTAGGAAAGCGAATATTCGTTCGCATTTCTAACACAGCTGAGTGACCTGCGAGTGCCATAGACGCTTATTAGAGCCTATGGCATGAATCTATCTATTGGTGCTAGAGGGGGTGGCAGGAGAGAGGGGGCGGCACCGCCATTGCTTAAAGCAGTTTTAACCCTTTTGCTGCCAGAGACGTTTTTGCTAATTTTTTTGCACACACATGTTTAAAAAATCATTTTAGTCCTGAAGATTACATAAAACCCCCAAACATGATTTCTGAAAGCAGACACCCTGGAGAATAAAATAGTGGTAGTTCCAATTTTTTATGTCACTTGATATTACTGCAAAGGTTTACCCCAAAAAATTCAGTAAAGAACACACTAAAGTGAATTTTAGGGGAAACACACACAATAAACTACCAACATTTTGGGTTAAATATAGAAGATGAGGTTGCACCAAGTAAATAGATACCAAACACGTCAAACCATAAAGTGGAGTAATACCCAATGCAATGTTAAGAACAAAATGTCATTTTTTTTTTCTCTGGTGATTTACTCTAATTTCAAAGGCATATTGATCCTCTTCATGTCATTTAAGGCCATACATTGGCTCCTGGGAGATGAGTGTCATCAATCCCAGGAGTCAATGGGCATCGCCGGCTGGTAGTATCGCTGCACATGCACGAGATTGGGAGGTGCATGCTGGGTAGCCAGCATGCACCTAATACCGGAAGAGGGACCCAGCGGGCCCACAGTAAGGATGGTCGCGCTCTACAAAAGGACAAAAAAGTGAGTAATAACTGCTGTCCATCAGTTTAGTGTTACAGAGGAGGTCTTGTGATAGAATTATTGCTCTCACTCCAGCATGCGCGACGATATGTAACATGTGTATTGCAATCAAAGTTTTCATCACATAGGGGACATAAGGTGGGGGACAAAAGGGGGACAAAAAGGGCACAACAGGTTGCCTGCTGCAATAACACTTCCTGCACCGTGCTGCTGATTTGCAGGAGGAGGATTTCTACATGGAGATATTTATCTTCTGGAGTCTATAGTTAGCAAGCTTCCTGACAGAGGTGTGCTGTCAGCTCTGCAATTGTGTCAGTACACCTCAGTTCAGGCAGCTTGCAGCACAGTGTCCCCGACTTCAGAAATTAGAAAGCTGAAAATACACTGAACCCCTATTCCAAACTTCAGCCACAGTGTAAGTGATATTGCAGCAGACTGGATGGGGTTGGGCCCTACCATTGATCCAGGATGATCCACGGCACTGATTAAATCTGCAGAAGAGGGGAGTGGCTTCCGCTGGGGTCAGCAACATCAGATCTGGGATGAAGAGCTCTTAGTGCCAGAAGTTAAATACTTCTAATGGTAACATTGGCAAGGCCACCTAGTCACAAATCTTCCAGTCAACCTCTCTTCTTCTCTTTAAAGTGACTCCCCATATATCTGCACCCCCATCCCAGTCACAGTGACTACCTGCCACCTTTAGTCTCGCCCACTTACCACCACATCTTCAGCAGTCACAGAAACCCCCACCTACCAGTCACTGCAACTTACAACTACCTGTATCTCTGGACACTGTGCCTTCCCACCAACTAACTCCCTACCTTCTAGATCAAAACCCTTCAAACTCAAATCCCTTCTCCTTATACCACCTCCATTCTAACCACCCTTTTCCTCACTCCATGCACAGAGCATCCCATCCACTTCACCACTCCTTCCCTGATCAGAGAACTTCTTTCCTACCCGTTTACCCCATAGGGTGCATGCCACCTCCTGGACTTATCTCTTGAATTTACATCCTAAAGGTTTATTATACTCCAGGAAGATAGCAGTCGATGGAACTGCCATGTTTGCCCATCCCCTCTTTCTGCCCAATCACAAATGCCTTAGTATTATGTGAATTAATCCACAAAATACACAGGCTTCTGTGAATGGGCAGCAGAGGGGAGTGGTAGGCATAGCTGCTGTGTGTTCTTCTCTCTTCTTAAAGTCCCAATGTATCCTCCGAGAGTACAATAAACCTGTCAGATGTAAATAATAGAGATAAGTCCAGTAGGTGACAAGCATATAAATGGACTTAAAGGGTAAGTTCCCCTTTGTACACTTTTTTTTTCTAAATTACAGCTTGTACTTTTTGTGCAAAAATATCAAAGCTTTCCATTAAATCTAGAGTCACTCACTATTCTTGTCTAAATCCACGTTTCCAGATGTTTCCATTAGGCTGCTTTCACACTCTGGCATCGCAGCGTCGGCGGTAAAGCGACACTATTTTTAGCAGAGATTTACCGTAGTTTTTGCTGAGGTTTTCGGCCACTATCGGGGTGCTTTTAACCCCCGCTAGCGGACGAAAAAGGGTTAAAACGACCCCCAAAGCGCCGCTACAGCGGCGGTTCGGCGGAGCTGCCCATTCATTTCAATGGGCAGGAGCGGTGGAGGAGCAGAGTATACACTCCAAAGATGCTGCTTGTAGGAGTGTTTTTAACGTCCGGCCAGCACATCGCCTCAGTGTGAAAGCACTCTGGCTTTCACACCGAGACTGCAGGGGAGACGTTTTTCAGGTACTTTACAGGTGCTATTTTAGCCCAAAAGCGCCTGAAAAATGCTTCAGTGTGAAAGGGGTCTTAGTAATGTCTTCTTCCTGATCAGACTTTAGGCCATGACACAGGAAGCAGTTAACCAGCTATTAGCTCACACCCTGCATCATCCACCCTCCCATTCCCAGGTGCACGTTTTTTTAATGAAATGCAATCAATCATTCAGTGATCACCCTTCTTACTAAATACACAATATACAATCATATTGCATAGTATATGGCCATGTTTATACATCTAGAATAAACCTCAGAAAATGGGATTTTATGGGCATTTGAAAAAATATATATAAAGAACGTCACATATTGAAAAATGAAATTTATTGTAGAAAAATTGTATAAAAAAAGTCTCATATTAATAATACAAAACATTGTGAAAATAGTACTATCAACATTGCACATTGTATGAATGATGTTATCAACATTGCACATTTGGCTGTTTGCCATGAAGTGGATATCCAACGCATTTCAAAAATACGGTTATGAATCTTCTTCAGGGAATAATACCACTTCTGAAAAAACAGCTTGAATTAGTAAAACATTAATACAAACTCATATAAGTACTCTTCCAAAAGATATGAATGCCATATGTCGACCATTGAAGGCCTACCCCAAGTGGATACCAAGTGGATACCAGATGTCCACGTCCAAAAACTGCCAGATATAAGTTGCCCTGGATGGCACAAAGAAATGGGCACTGTAAGAAAAAATGATGATGAATCGCCGGGAAGAAAATAAGTCTCAATTCCAGGGGAAACAGTCTGAAATGTTATTCCCCATAAGGCTGACCCAGTACTTAATAAAAAATTGCTTAATTGAAATATCCTTTAGATCAAACAAACATAGTCCAAGAGTCCCATATTTAGATGTCAAAGTTGCCATAAAACAAAGTTCCCAAGGTCAGCAGTCAGGGAGAAGGAGACAGCATATCTCCACAATGGCAAACCACAGAGGTATGGCGCAGAGGTATGCCGATGGCGTCGCTGATATTTGTGAGGGAGGAAGTGAAATGATACGCGTCATACCACGCAACCGCGTCACTATCACTTCCGCGCAGTTTGGAATGGGGAATGCATGTGCGGAAGTGACGCAACACACGTCAGAGCGACATGGCCATGTCACCTCTGCCTACAACAACACCGTGCTGCATCCGGTCCCTCGGAAACAACATCCAGTGATCGGAACAGCAACCTGGGTTTGCAGAATTCCAGCAAGACCTCCATCGGAAAAAAGAGACATCCATACTGCCTCTGCCGTTACTATTTATATGCAATATATTACAGTAGTATAGACTACCAAATCGTATAAAAAAAAATAACATTTGAAAAACCCAAAGAGAAGAATCACCTCATTCAAAATACACAACCCACTGTCTGGAAAGTCCAAACAAGCAAAAGAGAAAAGGGAAGAAACAAAAATCCCCAAAATCCATAAGTCACCGGTCATTTTGGCATCCTATAATTATGCTCCTTGGCCACATGTATTTTCAACAAATAGAATAAAAAGGGTAAAAAGAGTAGTATTGAGGAGAATAATACAACCAGGATCATCCTACGATATTCAAATGAACATGAAAAAATTATGAAAATCCTCACAAAATACTGGCCAAGTCCGCAAATTACATTCAAAAAGGCGGGCTCAATTGGTGAAAAACTTGTTCAAAGTGAATACAAAGGGGATTTGAGGGGAGACCCCTGTAAGACCTGGGGAACCTTTCCATGTGGGTCATGCTCTCCGTGCCCAGTAATTGGAAGAAGGACACAATTCACCCGACAAAAATCTCACCTGTGGTCCTTCCTCATTGGCACCCTGTTTCACCGTTTTTTTCTATATCAGTAGAGGTATTGTCTTATTCTTCTAGGTACTTCTGAAAGGCCTCATTGATATGCTTGTCATCGTATCCTTTTTCTCTGAATTTGTTTCTCGGAACCAGTCCCTGTTCCTCATAGTCCTGCTTAAAAGTGCAAGTCCTTCTAATGCCGCGTACACACGTTCGGACTTTGTCCGCCGGACCCAGTCCGGCGGGACTTCCCCACACACGCCCGGACTTCCGAGCGTGTGACTTGCCCATACACGCCCGGACTTCTCCGGTGGACAATCCGCTGGAAAAAGTCTGCGGGAATGAACGGACTTTCCAATGAGCGGCAAGTCCGTTCATTTCAAAAGTCCGGCGGACTAGCCTACTAACGGCGGGATTGTCCGCCGGACTGCCAAGTCCAGCGGACAATTTTAAAACAAAACTTAAAACCTAGTCCGCCGGACTTTTGGCGCCAAAAAGTCCGCCGACGCCCACACACGAGGGGATTGTCCGGTGGACTTGAGTCCAGCGGACAATCCCGCGGGATAGTCCCTTCGTGTGTACGCGGCATAAGTCTGCAGAATTGCCTGAAGGGGACATTCCACCTCGGATGATGGTGACTGCGGGCATGGAGGTAGGAATTCCCCGCACTCGGTTTAAAGTGCGTCCTTGAGTAGATCACTCCATTAGCATCCGCCTGAATTTCTAGGTCAAGAAATATCAGAGATTTCTCATCTATCACGTGGGTGAAAGTTATTCCAAATGGATTCTCTGAGCAATGCGCCAAAAAGCCATCCAATTCTTCATTGGTGCCATTCCAAATTATAAGGATATCATTGATATACTGAGTGTAAAGAACAAGGTTGCCCCCATACGGGTTGTTAGCCCAGATGTATTTGAGCTCCCAATACCCCATAAAGAGGTTAGCGTAACTGGGGGCAAACCTTGCTCCCATAGCCGTACCTCTGACTTGCCTGCAGTAACTACCCATAAATGAAAAATAGTTGTGGGTCAACGTAAACTCTATAGACTCATACAGAAATTGTGCTTGTGCCAGGTTGAACACATGGGCCTCTGCCATGTAGTATTCCACTGCTCTAAGGCCAAATAAGGCCCGATGTGTAGAGCGATGCTACATTTAATGATAGCCATCTGTAGCCTTTTTCCCATGTGTATTTTAGAATTTCTAAGGCATGCCCCGAATATTTTGATATACGAGGGCAAATTGATTACCAAATGCTGAAGAAAGTGATCGATATAGCTGCCTAAGTTGCTGGTTAGGCTATCAATGCCTACAATGATTGGACTACCAGGAGGCTTTTCCAAGTCCTTATGCACCTTTGGAATATGATAAAAGTGGGGCACCACTGGATGTTTTGAATACAAAAATTGGTATTCATTTTTGGTCAGGACTAGGGATGGGCCCGGTGTTCGATTCAAACCCATGTTCGAATCGAGCACCGGGCATTCCCTATGGCTTTCCCCATGACGTCAGAGGGGGGCGGGGTCACCAGGTGCCCTCCGTTATAAAAGACCTGTCAGACGGAGCGGAGCCTCACACAGCGGGAGCCTCCCATTGTGCGGAGCGGCCCAAGAAGAGACACCGACGCCGACGCCGACGGAAGAAGATGCCGGGCGAGAAGGACGAGAAGACCAGTGCAAGAAGAAGCGGATCGGAGGAAGAAGAAGATGGAAGAAGATGGAAGAAGATGACGGAAGGAGAAGATGAAGAAACCGAAGGATGAAGAAAGAAGAAAGAAGATTTTAATAAAGGAATTGTCAAAGACCGTCTCCTGTCATTTTTAAAATTTTTGACACTTTTTTGGTGAAATGGTAGGGGTACTTTTGTACCCCCTTACCATTTCACACGGGGGGGCGGGATCTGGGGGTCCCCTTGTTAAAGGGGGCTTCCAGATTCCGATAAGCCCCACCGCCCGCAGACCCCCACAACCAATGGCCAGGGTTGTGGGGAAGAGGCCCTTGTCCTCATCAACATGGGGACAAGGTGCTTTGGGGGGGACCCCAAAGCATCCTCCCAATGTTGAGGGCATGTGGCCTGGTACGGTTCAGGCGGGAGGGGGGGCCGCTCTCGTCCCCCCCTCTTTTCCTGCGGCATGCCAGGTTGCGTGCTCGGATAAGGGTCAGGTATGGATTTTGAGGGGGACCCCACGCCATTTTTTTGGCTGGGGTTCCCCTTAATATCCATCCCAGACCTGAAGGGCCTGGTTATTGAATTTGGGGGGACCCCCACGCTTTTTTTTTTTTTTCATTTTTTTTATTTTTTATCAATGACTTTTTTTTTATGAATGACTTTCAGTTTCAATGAATGACTGTTCTCTGTATTACGGGAGCCGTCAATACACATTAGCCGCGAGTGATTTTAAATAGCTTTTTTACTTGCAAAAATTACACTTTTTGCAGAGACAGTTCTAAACACGGGAAACATGCGCCCCTTTACAGGCATACTATAGACACCCCCCAGGTACGAAATTTAAAGGAATATTACACTTTTAGTGTTTCAATTTAAGCATTATTAAAATCACTGCTCCTGAAAAAACGGCCGTTTTTTAAAAAAAATGTTTGCATTGATACATGTCCCCTGGGGCAAGACCCAGGTCCCCAAACACTTTTTATGACATTAACATGCATATTAGCCTTTAAAATTAGCACTTTTGATTTCGAACGTTCGCATCCATTATAACTAATAGGGTTCTAAACCTCGCACGGACTTTAGGTCCGTTCGCGGGCTCTGGTGCTTGCCGAACGGGGGGGTGTTCGGCTCATCCCTAGTCAGGACCTGGTTAAGTAGTGCTTTATCAAGTAGCCTTTTCAATTCCCCATTGTAGATACTGGTGGGATACCATGTTTTTCGTAAGTATCGTTGTCTCCAATTAGTCTATAGGCTTCCTCCAGGTATTGTTCCATGTCTTGTATTACCAGACCTCCGCCTTTATCGTCTTTTCTAATGATGACTTCTGAATTTCTTTTGAGGCTACACCGAGGACAGGCTATATCCACTTCATGGCACTTGGCCCATTTAGATCTCTACGTACTACAGATAATTCTAAATTCCTCCATAACCACTTCATAGAAGGTTGGTATGGAATTGCCTTTATTCCAATGGGGGTAAAAGATAGATTTAGGTCTAAATGAGGTACCGATGACCCCTTCCACTTACAATTCTTCCAGTATCTCCAGCATTTCATTCTCGAGTGTATCGGGAGGGGAGAGAGGGGAATTAATCCCCTGATTCCCATGCTCTACTCCATCGATCTCTTTAATCATATAGTGGCGCTTAACTGTAAGATTCCGCACAAACCTATTAAGGTCAATAAAGGGTGGAAGTGAAGTTGGCTGTCACCGGAAGTGATGGGTGGAACGCAAATCCACTGACACTTCCTTGTTTCGGCTGGGCGTGCGTGTCACGCGGATGAGTGGAAACATGATTCCATCTACACAGAGGTCGGGGTGAAATAGATTCATCTCGGAAACCTCTCCTCAGCTATTTATGTCTCCCCCAAGTGTTCCCTAGCCTTCCTTACAACACAGCCAGTATCAATATCAGAAAGGAGGCCACACTGCTTGGAACTTTCTGTGAATGTGGTGAGTGCCCTCCCTCTGTATTTAATTAAATATATGGCAATAAAATTCTGGTGTAGTATGGGGACAGGGTGGATGGCTTGTCATGCATACGATGGTGGTCTTGTGCAAGCCATGCCATGTTGTGATGTCATGCCCTGCATGGGGGAGTTGGTGGCATGGTGGATTGCTCTGTGTGGTGGGAGTGGTTGAGGATAGTATGGCGATGGGATAGTGATAGCAGCACGCTGTCTGCATCACGTGATGGATGGATAAGATAGGTGGAGCCTACTCGTGTAGGTGTGGCAGGCTCTGGTGGGCTTTACTCATACATGTGACTGTGGGTGCATAAAAGGGGACACTAGAGGAGGACAAACCACCATCGCTATGGCTCTGAGGAAGATGGTTCACCCTCGTAATGCGTAAGCCGCTTGCAATGCCATCTGGATCCTATAAACATCTGGTCCAGGCTGGAGGCATCTAGAGATACTGCTCGCTATTGCCGGAGTATTGATAAGCCTTATTTTAAGCTTGTTTGTGAGTATATTGCTTGTTATTTTATGAATACATTTTATCTTTTTTTTTTGTTTCAGAAAGAACTTTAGCCATTGGGTCAGCATGGCACCCTTGCAACAAGGAGAGGTCAGCAATGACAGCCTACATATTTCTCTTAGGCCATGTTTACTTTGAAGGAAATGTATAATCTTATTTACATTTTTTCTTTATATTTTTACAGTTTTATTTACAATTTTTTCATCAGGTAACTATAAATTATGAAAAATAAAAAATCCCACTTGCAGACAGCAGACCTTTGTCAAGTGAGCTAGTCTATCTACATTCCCGCTGAAATGGGGAAGAAATTTGAGCATTATAAATCAGTAATAACGAATAGAAATGAATATTGCTGATGCAGTGAATTGCAGAGGCAGCATTGAAGGGGGCTCAACGTGTCTCCAAGGCCACAATTTTGACCTCTCAGTTCTAGCAGAACACAAAGTTATTGTCAAGAGCTGGAATAAAGCACCAGTACAGCTCTCAGCCTTGGAAATGTATTATAATTTCAAAAGGAGAGAAGAAACACAGAAATAGGTCAGTACCACTTCCGTCTTTATAATGGCTTAATAAAAATGACATTTGTTGCTTCTTCTCACTTTAGAACACTTTGTCACGGCTCATTTTGACTGCAATGTTAAATTGACACTTGATCTCATTAATGGTTTCTCCAGCGGTGAAAATCTATGGCAGATGGCCAAACTGCCTTATGTAAACAGCTTAGCTCTCTAATTTACTTCATAACGCTAATATATCTTAAGAGACATCAGATTTTTTTTCAATTGCGGTTTATAATAATTATTGCCTGTATTTTTACCTGTTAATTGAAGTTTAAGTATATATGTTATCTTTACTTAATAAAGGATAAGTGCACTTTAAAAGTGTGTTTAGCATTTTTTGCCCCTTCCCCGACCTAACTTAACCCATCTTCTCTCTCCACAGATGCACGCTTACCTACAGTAGATCTGATGACCGCCATTCTGCTATTTGTTTAAATTTAGTGGTGAAAATCTTTACTGTACTGGCACCACCTGCGCACAAGTGCCCAATAGACTTCTATAGGGACTGTGCAGGCACGGTCAAAACAGTGACGATTTTCACTACCGGATATAAGCAAACAGAGAAGCCGCGCTATTTGGATTGAGTTAAGAACGATCTGTGGAGGAGAGAGGGTTAGGTTAGGTCAGGGAAAGGTCAAAAAGGAGACTGATGCCGCGTACACACGTGCGGACTTTTCCCGGCGGACCTAGTTCAGCGGACAATCCGCCGGACTTTCCAGCTGGCTTCGCCGGACTTTCCGAGCGTGTGGACTTGCCCACACACGCCCGGACTTCTCCGGCGGACAGTCCGCTGGACAAAGTCCGCGGGACTTTTGAAAATTAACGGACTTGCCCACACACGGAGCAGTCCGTTCATTTCGAACGTAACTTCAGGTACGTAGCTAGCGTAGGCAGTAAATGCCGGCGCGCTAGCTCCGTCACCTGGCATGGATTTAAAGGGAATCCCCATGCCGAAAAACGGCGTGGGGGTTCCCCCCACCCCAAAGCACCTTGTCCCCATGTTGATGAGGACAAGGGCCTCTTCCCGACAACCCTGGCCGTTGGTTGTCGGGGTCTGCGGGCGGGGGCTTATCGGAATCTGGGAGCCCCCTTTTATAAGGGGGCCCTCAGATCCCGGCCCCCCACCCTATGTGAATGAGTATGGGGTACGATGTACCCTTACCCATTCACCTAAGGTGTAAAATGTAAAGTACAAAAACACCCACACTTTTGAAAAAATATTTTATTGCACTGCTCCGGGGGTCTTCTTCCGTCTTGGGGGTCTTCTCGCCGGACTCCTCCGCCATTTACCAAGCTCTTTTACCGAGCGGAGAAGTCCGGCTACCTTCTTCGTCGTCGCCGCCGTCGTCTGGGGGTCTCGATCCGCCTTCGGGGGTCTTCCGGGGTCTCTTCTGTTCTTGCGGCGGTCGTCGTCTTCCGCGCCGCCTTCTTCTTCTTGTTCTTGTTCTTGTTCTTCTTCTTCCGATGTTGACCCGTCGCTGTCTCTGCCCGGAATGCCAGAGCCACGCTGCGCTGGGACTTATATAGGGACATGGGGACAGGGTCACATGCTCATGTCACATGGTGACCCCGCCCCCTTGTGATATCACAGTCCCGGAGGATGCTGGGACTGTGACATCGCAAGGGGGCGGGGTCACCATGTGACATGAGCATGTGACCCTGTCCCCATGTCCCTATATAAGTCCCAGCGCAGCGTGGCTCTGGCATTCCGGGCAGAGACAGCGACGGGTCAACATTGGAAGAAGAAGAACAAGAACAAGAACAAGAAGAAGAAGGCGGCGCCGGCGGCGCGGAAGACGACGACCGCCGCAAGAACAGAAGAGACCCGGAAGACCCCCGAAGGCGGATCGAGACCCCCAGACGGCGGCGGCGACGACGAAGAAGGTAGCCGGACTTCTCCGCTCGGTAAAAGAGCTTGGTAAATGGCGGAGGAGTCCGGCGAGAAGACCCCCAAGACGGAAGAGGACCCCCGGAGCAGTGCAATAAAATATTTTTTCAAAAGGGTGGGTGTTTTTGTACTTTACATTTTACACCTTAGGTGAATGGGTAGGGGTACATCGTACCCCATACTCATTCACATAGGGTGGGGGGCCGGGATCTGAGGGCCCCCTTATAAAAGGGGGCTCCCAGATTCCGATAAGCCCCCGCCCGCAGACCCCGACAACCAACGGCCAGGGTTGTCGGGAAGAGGCCCTTGTCCTCATCAACATGGGGACAAGGTGCTTTGGGGTGGGGGGGCCGCACGGCCCCCCTTTCCCCAGGGCACCCCCCATGTTGAGGGCACGCGGCCTGGTACGGCTCAGGAGGGGGGGGGGGCGCTCGTTCGTCCCCACCCCTTTCCTGGCAGGCCAGGCTGCGTGCTCGGATAAGGGTCTGACATGGATTTGGGGGGAACCCCCACGCCGTTTTTCGGGGTAGGGAGTCCCTTTAAATCCATGCCAGGTTACGGAGCTAGTGCGGCGGCATTTACTGCCTACGCTAGCTACGTAACCTGAAGTTACGTTCTAAATGAACAGACTGCTCCGTGTGTGGGCAAGTCCGTTCATTTTCAAAAGTCCCGCGGACTTTGGCCGGCGGATTATCCGCCGGAGAAGTCCGCGCGTGTGTGGGCAAGTCCGCGCGTGTGTGGGCAAGTCCACACGCTCGGAAAGTCCGGCGGACCCAGCTGGAAAGTCCAGCGGATTGTCCGCTGGACTAGGTCCGCCGGCAAAAGTCTGCACGTGTGTACGCGGCATAACAATTACTTGTTATGTAACACTGTACCTAAATTATTTTTATACAATTTTTTGGGGGACAGATAGAACTTTCTTTAGGTGGTATTTAATAACCACTGGATCTTTGGATTTTTTTTACTATACAGAGTGAAAAAAAAAACTTAAAAAAGTTTCCTTACTCTGTGTTTAAATAAAAATGCCAGGGCAATATGAAGACCCCCAAAATGACCCCATTGAATTTGCTTGAAGGTGATTGAATTTTTTTGCTACTTTTTTGGCATTTTATGAAATGCGCTGGTATTGAGGGGGTTAAAACATGAAGCTTGATAATGATGCACTAGATACAGCGTGTACAGGTCTTACACAGAGGGAGATGGAGGTGAAGGAGTTAGTGTACAGGTAACATTTACATTGATGGGATGGAGATGAAGGGGTTAATGTGCAGATGTGCAGAATAAGGGAGCTAAAGGGTTCATATATGTAGCACCCTTTAATGTGCTATCAGGTTAGTACAGGTACATTTATTTATATGACCCATGGTAAGTGTGAGTCTGGAATCTGAGTCAGGGTTTACTGCAGGTCAGGCTGGATGACTCACAGAGACAGGTCTCTGGTGCCTCCCCCTTGTTCTGGAAGTCTGGAGAAACTTCTAGACGTTAGTAGGCGGAGGCCATGAGGGTTGATCTGAATACTTAGGGGAATTTGGCCAATCCCCAAGCAAAGGGCCTGGCAGGGTGGCTGAGCCAGCCCTTAAATATGGATGAGTCATGCCAGCAGGGGAGTAAGTTGAAAGATGGAGTGCTAAGGAGACTGTATGTGGCCTAGGAGGGGACCCCCAAGTCTGGGGAGTGGCTTACCCTCCAGGCTGGAGCTCGGGCTGGCTTGGGAGGATCTTGACAGCAGGGTGGTTTGAAAGGAATCTTGTCTAAGGAGCAACAGGGAGCAAAGAGGACAGTGTGATTACATCAGCACACCCAGGAATTCACAAGTGGAGAGACTGCCATATGTAGCAAGTGTAGCGGTGCCCCCATGGGGTCGGTGCGTGTTCTAGTTCCACACATCACCCTGCTTGGCCAGGCATTCACTTCAGACACACTTTGCCAGTCAATGAACAGTCCTTGAGCTTGTTTTTGTTATTTTTTTTTAGGGGATTCAACTTGAATAGGGAAAAGGGACATAGGATGCCCAAATAATGAATCTTGCTTGTTTGAACAATGATGATTGAATCTACAGTCTCTAAAGCTCCACACTCCTCCAGCACACAGCTTGAGATCACTTTACTTTCTCTACTGCGCAATTCTGGATTCCTGTCATCGTCAGCACATGGTTAGGCCTCACTCTGAATAAGTCTCAACCGTTCACTAATAGCCATTTGCTGGCAGGGGTCTGCAGTCCCTTTTGGTGTAGCAACCAATAGCGATGAAAAAGGACAATTGTGCTAACTGAAACTTGGTGGACTACTGAACCCAGAAAGTCTGATGCAAATCTTGCCAATCCTCCTGGGTGCGGCAACTTAACTTCAACGACACCGCAGTCTCTCCCTCTGGCTTCACATCAATTCCTGGCATATCCCTCCCAGAGCTTCTCACTGTGCTTCTCACTCACCGACCTGGAATGGATCCCTCCTGAATGACTGTCCCGGCAGTGCTCCCCGCTGCCTTTCTCCTGCTCCTGTTTCAGGACACCTCTCAATGACCCTGTAGGGAGAGGCTCCCTCCCAGCTCCCAAGCACCAAGCCCGAGGTCACCCCCCCCCCAGAAAGGGGGCTCCCTCAAGGGCCCCAACAGCCTAACACTCCATCATTCAGTTCTTCCACCCGACAACTCCTCCCACAGCAGGCTGACTATGAGTATATATAGGAGGCCTGCCCCCTGCCAATCCTAGTTGGGGAATGGTCAGGGCTCCCAGATACACTCCATGCCACTCCAATCCTCGGCACTGCCTCTTTTCCAGAATCCTCTAGAAACAGAGGAGGCGCCAGAGAGATGAAGTACATATCAATCACCTGCTGCTACACTCAAAACCACTCCCATTCCCCAGATCAAAACAAACAGGCCTAGCTCACAGCTAGGCCTGCCTACATTTACCTGCACTGGCTGTAACAAAAAAACACACTACTCTAGCAACCTACCTACTTAGACTCACCCCCACCAGAATACAGCTGGTCCCCAGCTGAGGAAAAAAATTTAAAAATTACTCCTGGGCCCAGGAGCAAGGGTATCCCATGAATTAGTTGGATGGGGAAAGGGAAGCAACTTGGACAGGGCTATAGTACAAATTACGTACACAAATAAATAAATACATTTTTGACAAGCATATACACTGTACATCAACAATAAACAAACCTAGCTACAGGTCCCTGCAGCTAAACACATACAACATTTTTGAGCCAGAGCATTTCTCCCTCAGGAAAATTACTCTGCTCGCAGAATTCTTGTCCTCTGTAATGATGGGGATGGACAGCCATCCCATCCCTGAAGATCCTAAAAGAAAACACAAATTATAACATTCTACACTTACATTCTACCTAGATACTGTACAAATCTCCACTGAAAGGGGGTTATGATCCTTCTAGCAGAGAAAATCAGCAACACAACATATATATTTCTGCTTGTTTTGCTCTGTCAGAAGGGAACTACTAACCTAAAAACAGAACAACCACAACAAATTATATACATTACGACTTGTGAACAGTCCTTCTTTTGCGCTTGATAGAAGGGGCCCCACCCTAGACAAACAGGCTCTGAAAGAGGCTGGTGGGAACAGTACACCCAAAGTGTTCATGACTATACAGTCCCTCTATCAGGCACACTGGGTGTCAGGCATAGCTTGTTCCTGCAAAGGTCAGAAAGGAAAACACACACAACTCTGCCATTTCCCTGCAGTCCATGTGGCTACTTCTATGGTGGCTGTACAGCACAACAGTCCTCCTCACACATAGAAGCAGGGATCCGGCAATCTCCTCCTTCCATCCCCTTCCTCTCTATAATAGAGACCAAATGGCTCCTGGTAGGCCAACCAGGACTCAATCCCTGTAGATGGCACTCCCCAATCTCCATTCCTCACAAATGTCCACAAACCGGGCCCAGGCTTTACTTTCTGGTGCACGCAAGCATATGGGGACGTGCAGAAAATCCCAGATAAGGCCATCCTCCCACTCTCCCCAGGAGTTCTCCACAATGTCCATTATCTGGGAGGGGACATATGGGTAGTCCAGACCGCACTCCAGAGCGACCCTTCTCTACATCTCCCTCTGGAAGCGAGAGAACCTTAGGTAATTACTTAGGCCTCCCCTTCCCTGAAAAGACACATGCATCCAGGGATCTCACCACCTACTGCCTGTAGGTTGGCGCTCTGGTCTGGGTAGTGGAAGGTCTGTTTACAAAGAGTTTGCTGCAAGGGACAGGGGTCCATACTGTAGGCAGAGCATCTTCTACTGCCTCTGACTGGGTATCTGGGGGATGGGAACCCAAGCTGTCAATGACACACCTGCTGGGGTTGCATCATTACGCAGCCCAGTAAGCTCACATTGTGGAGATTATGGAGTCCCTTATGGCTTGCCTCACCGACACAGTTAAGTGGTATAATGCGGTCTTGGAGCCTTGACATTCGCAAGAAGAACCTTTGTGAGGCTCTAATATTCCTAACTGACCATGGTACCACTACCAGCATACTCTACCCCCCAAAGAATGATGAATGCAGGATCTTCCTTACTTTCGTTCTCTTTTTTTCTTTTGTTGTTATTTTTGGAAGTTATTTAAGGGCATTGAGTTGTGTATTGGGCTTCATACCCTGGGTCCTGTTAGACTTTAAGTGGTACCTCTTGGGATTGGGTCTAATTGCTAATGTTTATAAAGCTAGACTGTTCAACACGTACTTTTGGTCAAATACTGTTACTACTGCTTGAAGCTGTCTTGCTGATACAATCTCTCCATTTAATTGATGTTTCTTTTCCCTCTTTGCTTTGAAAAAGAAAAATGTAATAAAAATTGCCAATTGAAAATAAGCTCACATTACTACTGGACATGTCATTATGTCTACCACCAAGGAAGAAATGAAAGGAATGGCAATCACCGGACTTTCCTGAACACCATAAAAAAAAGGCACGATCTAAAAATCTGTGAAGGTTCTCATTTATTCAGATCATGGTATAGCTGTTAATTACATTCAGTTGGACTTGTCCTATAATGTTTGAGATGTTTTATAGTTTATCCAAGCCACTTCTTCAGTTCCTAGAAGATCCAGTATGACCTAAAGCAGGGATGTCAAACTCAATTTCATTGCAAGCCACATCAGCATTATGGTTGCCCTCTAAGGGCCAGTTGTATCTGTAAGACTATTGTAGATGCCCAGAGCACCCCACTCCCCCTTACTTCAGAAGTCAAGAGTCTTCCCACCCTCTTTACATCACAGCGCACCCCCTTACCTTGTGCTGCTGCCAGGAAGAAGCTGGAGGCGGAGCTGGGAAGCAGAAGGTGCAGGGTCTGGAGAAGGACCAGAGTATGGCTGGAGTCTGCTGAATGCTGAGATAAGGGGGAGGCAGAGAGGGGATGGGTTGCGGCTGCACAGAGAGGAACAGGATCTGTAGAAGGATTTCTGTCCTCTCTGCTGCCGACTGCTGGGACAGGAAATGCGGTGAAATCAGAGATAAGCCTCTCTGGGGCTGCGAGGAAAAGCACAGGATCTGGCAGAGGGGCTCTGTCCTTCTCTCTGCTGTTGACTGCTGAGACTAGGCGGGGCAGAGACAAGGGTATTGCAGGAGAGGTGCGAGGGCCACATAAAATGGCCTGGAGGGCCGGATTCGACCTGTGGGCCTTGTGTTTGACACATGTGACCTAGAATGTCAGATATTCTACGCTTTATGTCCTGGAATGAATGATCATAAATCTTATTAATAGATAATTTTAACAATAAAATAAAGAACAAGAATGTGCAAATAGAATAAAAAAATCCTTTCATGCGATCATTACAACTTGCATGGCTAGAGCAGGGAGTCAGAGCCAAGAGCCCCTGAAGAGCAGATTTTGCTGCTGGAGGGTTCTACAGTTATAAAAAGCCAGTAAGTCGTTTATTCCACTAAAATCCAGCAAACATAGAGTTATTCCTGTTGAGAGAACCTAAAACTAATCTCGAGGCAAACAGCTAAATATGCAGTTGAATTATATACACATATCATGAGCTGCTTTAACCTGCTAATAGATTTGTATTTCTGTCAAGCCTTTTCTGAGATGTATGTAACCTGCCAAACATCACAACCAGGTTGGTACCGGACTTATTTCTGAGCTATACAGCTTGGTCACTTCCCTGTAACAAGCCTGTGATTGGACAGTGAAGGAGCAACAACAAATAGTCTGATCCATCTGCCTTCCTCTGCTGTCAGCACATACATGCAGCAGGGCCTGATTGACTCAGAGTACTGCACCCTCTGCTCTCGCTCTGATTTTCAGTTCCTGACTCTAGCTACATTTAAAAATACATTAAAGTGTTACTAAACCCACAACAGTTAAATCAGTCTGTATATGCAGTAAACCATGCTTGTTATACTCAATGTGGAACCTAGGGGTTAATCCACTGCTTTATGTAAAAAGGCTGTTTGATCCCGTTTTCTCTGATCCTCCCCCCTCTTTTACTGTCCCCAATCCATCTCCTGATAGTACAAAGCCTTGGGGGTACTCTGCACATGCTCAGTTTGATGTGTGTGTGTGGGGGGGGGTGCATGTGATCAGCACTGGTCCAATCAGCACTGTCCAGACAGAGGGTCAGGGGTCCTGCAGCCTCATAGGACAGTCAGAGTAGAATGAAAACTCCTCCTACAAGCTTTAACCAGACACTGATAGAAGTCACAAGGCTGATATATACTGCTGATGAGAAAAAGGATTTAGAAGTTTATATTTACTAAAATAATTGCATTTCCATGTTCTGTGTACGGTGGGAGGCCAGATATAAGGAATGCAGGCTCCTAGTTTTTGTAACACTTTAAATTATCTTTCAGTCCAAAAATAATTGCACTTGCTTTTTTTTTTTATATCTGCCTGAAGTTCCGGTTGAAAGCACAAAAATTGAAATGCAAGCTGAAGCCACACACTGGGAGCACATACTTTGCAGCAAGCATTGTCGCACTGAAAAGGAAGTGACAGCCATAACATTTTAAACAGTTGCTAAAGAAAAAGAAAAACATTACACTATCAGGGTTACAGGAAGCATCACCAGCAAATTGCAATATATACATTTGTAGCTTTGGGTTTACAAAAACTTTAACCCTTAGTAGGAAGCCTCTTTGGTAGTGCTGATGATCAAGTGGCTCCTTTCTTGCCCATTGGGAACACATTTTCTAAATGGCAAATACAATTCTCTGTCCTCCCTTCTCTACCCAAACAGAGATAAAGTATAAAGATAGCTCCCAGAGTTGGAATCCTTCCCATCTCACCTGCTGATTGTAGACTCAGCCCTGTGTCCAGCTTGTTGTGCGGCTTGTTGCTGATGAACAGATAGCAGAGGACACAAACGGTGATGATAAATGCCAACAGGACCACAGCAGCTATGGATAAGCCCACCAGTGCTCCCACGCTGCGGAGACAAAAAGCACACAATGAGTGACTAGCAGTCTAATAAATAAACTGATTTCCATTATAAATAGCCAAATCTAAAACTACCAAAATGAATAAGCGGATTAGTGTATACCAGTGATGGCGAACCTTGGCACCCCAGATGTTTTGGAACTACATTTCCCATGATGCTCATGCACTCTGCAGTGTAGTGAAGCATCATGGGAAATGTAGTTCCAAAACATCTGGGGTGCCAAGGTTCACCATCACTGGTGTATACCATCAATATCCATACTACCTTTTTTAAAAACTGTATAAAACCAAAGAAAATGTGTATTATTGTACCAAATAAACACTTTTAATAATGTGCTATCAAAAAAGCTTTAATGCCGCGTACACACGACCGGACTTTCTGGCAAATTAGGTCCGACAGGATTAGTCCGTCGGACAATCCGATCGTGTGTGGGCTAATCCGTTAGTTTTTCGGGAAGAAATTCCGGCGGACCTAGAAATAGAACATGTTTCAAATCTATCCGATGGACTCAATTCCGACGGACTAAAATCGTCTGTGTGCTGGTCCGATGGACCAAATACGACGCAAGGACAGCTATTGGCTACTGGCTATTTTTTTGTCCTGTTTACGTCACCACGTTCAAACGAACGGACTTTCGACCGGACTTAGTCCGTTCGTATGTGGCCAAGTCCGTTTGTTCGGAAAGTCTGTCGGAACTCTGCCGAAAGTCCGTCGGGAAGACCGTCGGACCTAGTTTGCCGGAAAGTCCGGTCGTGTGTACGCGGCATAAGTCTTCGTAAACATCCATAATGAATAATCCAATTTTAGGGCCAACAGTGATCTATGCAAAACTAGATCTTGGAATTAATACACAAGCGCATATACAGTAGACTCATTCACTGTTTGGGTTTAAAAGTCTGGTGAGTCTCAGTGTGTAAGGGGGATGGAGTGCAACCACTGAAGTGCATCATTTGGAGAGCACTTGTTTTGCATAAGATGTGTGGAGCACATTTAAGAGTTTTGCATAAATCACTGTTTTCACTATAACTGGATTATTGATTATGGATGTTTTTGAACACGTAAAGCTTTTTTGATGGCACATTATTTAACGTGTTTATTTTGGTACGTTTTCTTTGGTTTTATATGTTTTACAATTGTGTAGTATGGATATTGATGGGATACACTGATACCTAGCACTCATCATTTTGGTAGTTCTATGTTTAATATCCTAGTGTGTCCATCACAGGATATTCAGAAGAGCAGCAGGGGTATTATAAGTGTATAGGGTGGAATCTGTGGTGCAGTGATTTGAATACAGTTACACTAGATTCACATCTTTGCGGTCGATGCAGTTTTCAGGCGTGTTTTGCAACATGCAATTGTGGTGCGTTTTTGCATGCAGTTTTCATGTGTTTTGCATTTTTTTTTCTCTTTAACTACTTCAGCACCGGGCGATTTTACCCCTTTCCTTACCAGAGCCCTTTTTGCGATTCGGCGCTTTAACTGACAATTGCATGGTCGTGCGACGTTGCACCCAAACAAAATTTACGTCCTTTTTTTCCCACAAATAGAGCTTTCTTTTGGTGATATTTGATCACCTCTGCGGTTTTTTATTTTTTGCGCTATAAACAAAAGAAGAGCGACAATTTTGAAAAAAAAAAACACAATATTTTTTACTTTTTGCTATAATAAATATCCCATTTTTAAAAAAAAAAAAAAATTTTTTTACTCAGTTTAGGCCGATACGTATTCTTCTACATATTTTTGGTAAAAAAAAAAAAAATCGCAATAAGAGTATATAGATCGGTTTGCGCAAAAGTTATAGCGTCTACAAAATAGGGGATAGATTTATTGCATTTTTTTTTTACTAGTAATGGCGGCGATCTGCGATTTTTTTTCCGTGACTGCGACATTGCAGCGGACACTTTTGACACATTTTTTGGGACCATTCACATTTACACAGCGATCGTTGCTATAAAATTGCAGTGATTACTGTGTAAATGTGACTGGCAGGGAAGGGGTTAACACTAGGGGCGCTGCAGGGGTTAATATGTTCCCTATGTGAGTGATTCTAACGTTGGGGGGAGGGGACTCACAAGGGGAGGAGACCGATCGGTGTTTCTCCGTCCTGGGAACACATGATCGGTCTCCTCTCCACTGACAGACACACACAGCTCCACGGTCCTGCTGTTTTCCCAGGCAATCGCGGCCGCCGGGCACGCGCACCGGGTCCCGAGCGACGCCGTGCGCGCGTGCCCCCTAGGCAGCCGGGAATGGTAGGACGTCATATGACGTCCACCCAGGATGGGAGATCCACCTTGTGGATGTCATATGACAATGGCCGGGTAATGAAGTGGTTAACAAACTGAATAGCAACAACCACATCCTTAACAACCAATAAATCATCATCTGTTAGCGAGCTTCCCCAAGTGCAAGGGCCTCTTCCCCACAACCCTGGCCAGTGGTTGTGGGGATCTGCGGGAGGGCGGGGCGGGGGGCTTATCGGAAACTAGAAGCCTCCTTTCACAAGGGGGTCCCCAGATCCCACCCACCCCCTTATGTAAATGAGTATGGGGTTTATAGTACACCTAATCATTCACCAATAGTGTAAAAAATTACAGTTTTTGACAATTCCTGAACCCTTTATTAAAACTAAAAACAATGTCCCTGAATTAAATCCATTATCAATCACGATGCCCGCCGCCACTGCCGACCCGAAAAAATAAAATAAAAACTGGTCCATTCCTGCCGAAGGCTCCCACCATCTTCCAGCTCCTCCGTCTGACAGTTCTTAAATAAGGCAGCTGGAACTGGCCGAGATTCGAACCGTGTATGGGCAGGCTGAATGTACCAAGTTGATCGATTGATCAACTTGGGTACAATCAGCCTGCCAGATATACTTGCAATTATCGCTAGCAGCTGCTATAGCCACTAGCAATATTCACTGTCTTCTCCCGGTGGGGACTGCTTCCTCCGCCCCCACCCTGCCTTAATACAATGTCTCGGTAGGAGGGATTCCCCTGTTAGCACTGTCTTTGTTGATGGGGAATCATGCAAATTTCTATGGTGCCTTATCGCTTGCCTTAGTGGGTTGTTTCATGTAGGTAGTGTTACTATTCGTCATCAGTCGTTTCAGGCTGAGTGCAGAGGAGGTTTCAGGAGTCTAATAGACCCCTGACAGATAAGCAAGACAGATAAGTAAAGCTGGAAGCTGGTAACACATCTGAAAGGGTTCCGCGAAGGCCCCACTTTCTGGTTGAAAAATTAGAAAATTTTAATATGCAATAACTCCTAATATGTCACAAAAATCAGTATTAAAACAGGTGCAGTATTGCAGACCATGATACAGATTTACAATTAGGTTACAGCTTAATTCACTGCTCTGATGTAGCTGACCCCTTTGTATTTTTATTCAATGAAAATCTGTCTCAACTTCAGTGATACTTCTGTTGCAGACCTGTGCAAAATGCCCAAGGTTTGAGGTGCACATGTAGGCAGGTGCAGTCTGCTGTCTCCACTGCAGGTGGCGCTCAAATGCAGCGGGAATGCATTGGGAGAGGAAGTCATGGGGAACAGGGAACAGAGTCAATGGGGCAGTGATCTGAGTGGATGCTGGCCGCCCAGTTGACTCTGGTGACCATCTTCAGTGTGGCAGAGTCTATTTAAGGCCCTGGCCCCCGGGTTTCATGAGAGTGAGTAGAGTAGGGAAAGGTACCCCATCTGTGAGGGAGAGTACTAACGATAGGGAAAGGTTCCTGCTGAGGAGGGAAAACCGCATATTTTTAGACACCTTCCTGATTGGGCACGAAATGGTCCAGCTTCATTCTGTCCCCTCTCAGGAGACGCTGTTGGTTTGGCTGGAGCCTACTTCTTTACGTTATTGTAACCGCGAGTGTACCCGGCTGGGTTTGTAAACTTTTGCTATATTACTTCAATACAAGTTTTCCATTGCACCTGACTCTGTGAATTATTGTCTACACACAGGTCACAAATATGCAGAAAATCTGTGGCACATACATTGGGAGGCAGCCTGCTTTGTGTCTAATTATGTTGCTAATTTGCTTGATAAATGTTCCCCAATATGTACATTAATACCCACCTAGTTGTATACTCGATGACAGAAAATATGCAATTAAAATAAAATAAAAGAACAATCTATTAGGAAGAGCAGCATCATGTCTTATCTGTCATGTCTGCAAATGTGCTCACCTGTGACTTCAAGCAGAACTCAAATGAGAATTAATAAACCATTCACTTGTTTAAATCTCCAGCATCCACCAAAAATTGAAATATACCTTTTGGTTGGTAGACCCTTAAAAGCGACTCTAAATATATCACATGAAACCCTTGATGTAAAGAAGATAATTAATACTCAACTTTTTCATTGCCTGCCCCTATCAATCTTTGTTGATGAGAATCAGACACCTGAAGAATCTTTAAAATCTGACACTTCCAGTAGTGTCAGATTCTTGAGCCTCTGCTGTAGGTTATAGCTCTTCCCACATTATCCAAAACTAAAACAAACATAATGACTGGAGTTGGGTTTTATACGTTAATGAAGGCTTTTAATGCAGTAATATTTTATAATATGTAATATAAGTAAATTGAGGTGAAAATATTAAGAATTACAGTATAAGCCCCCGTACACACGGTCGGAAATTCCAACGGAAAATGTCCGATCGGACCATGTTGTCGGAAAATCCGCCTGTGTGTGGGCTCTATTGGACTTTTTCCGTCGGAATTTCCGACGGAAAAAATTTGAGAGCAGGATCTCAAATTTTCGGACAACAAAATCCGATCGGACTTTTTCTGATCGTGTGTCGAGAATTCCGACGGACAAAGTGCCACACATGCTCAGATCAAATTACGAGACCAAAGCTATTGGCTACTAGCCTCTACGTAGTTCCGTCATACGCAACGAACGTCACCATGTTCAGAATGATCGAATTTTCTGACAACATTGTCCGACCGTGAGTATGCAACACCAGTGTCGGACAAAATCCGTCGGAAAAAATCCGACGGATTTTGTGGTCAGAATCTCCGACCGTGTGTACGGGGGCTAATGTGTAAGTAGAAATTTTTTTTTTTTTATTGTAACACTCACCCATGGAGGGGCCGTTGAGAATATGCTCAGGGTCACCCTTGCTAGTATAGAAGCTGCCTGCAACAGACACAGTTCCATGCACACCGACAATACAGGCTCAGTCTACCCTGGGGTGCCTTGAAGTATCTTCAGGGGTCCCTTGGCAAAATTCCTATAAATTGCCCAAAAATTGTATACAAGCTGTGTGTGTGGATAAAGCCGGCCTTTTAGTTACAAAAATCCAAAGGTTTTCATTGGGCACCATTACAACCTTCTAGCTGCCGGTGTCCTAACAACCAATGGCATCATCAGTTGATAATGAGGATTTCAGTTGCCTGCATAGCTTTCTTGTTTGACCCTCCCCTGCCCCTCTCCATCAGCGATGGGGTCACATTAGCTTTCGTAATGGAGAAAAACTGAGGCAGAAGAAAAATTCTGGAATACTAGTAAGTACCAGTTTTCAAAAGTGTATTTGCTTTGCAAAAATAAATCACTTCTAACATTGGATGTTGCTACATTCTGTAAAACTATTAGAATCGTTTTTACATTTTAGAATGGGGTACTTCGAGACTATAATATAATAATTTTATTATCCATGACCATGAGTTTAAAGGGTGCATTGACTGAAAAAAGGTTGAGAAACACTGGTCTAGGGGATGTCTTTTTGTGAATTTATTGCTGCATAACTTAAAGCGGAGTTTCACCCAAAAATGGAACTTCCGCTTTAAGTACTTGTGACCCCCTGACATGCCACATTTGGCATGTCATTTTTTTTGGGGGGGGGAGGCGGGTACCTAGTTTTCAGAGGTACCCAGTTCCCACTTTCTCTCCTGGTGCCGCGGTGCTGAGCGAAAGTCCCACCTCTCCCCCCTCCCTGCAATCTTCTGGGACCCAGAAGATTGCCTGGCCATTCACAATGCGCAGCGCGGCTTGCGCATGTGCAGTGCCCGCCCGGCTTTGAAGCCACAGCCGGGCGCCCACACTTGCAATGCCAGTGCCGCAGAGAGTAGGGTAAGAGAAGTGAGGCTTCAGGCGACCGCATTGCTGGACTGTGGGATAGGTGAGTGTCTGTTTATTAAAAGTCAGCAGCTACACTTTTTGTAGCCGCTGACTTTTAAATGGGTGGAACTCCGCTTTAAACAGGAGATGGTCTCACGGTGCAGGATACTCAAACTCCAAATACTCCAAAACTTCAGGAGAAATTAATAGGAGGACAAGCGTCTTAGCACAAATCCTGTAGAAGTATCCTTGGCTGTAATAGGAAATGTCTAGTCTCTAGAAGAGCTGACCCAGTCCATACTTTAACCCCTGGCATTCACTTTCCTCTAGCACATGCACACCAGGGATCTCAAGCAAGGGCATATTCAAAATATCCTTGGAGAGCTGTCTGCCACCCAACTTCCACTTGACTCCTTTCAGTAAGGGAAACAAAAATCCTTCTCCAGACCAGAATCCCAGGAAATGCCCTCCAGCAGAAATCTTTTAGCTAATTTTTTCTAGTCCCTCAGCCCAGCAGCTGCTAAAGACCCAAACTGTCTCCTCTAACACTAGTTACCTCTCAGGGGCAGCAGCCTCAGGAGAACTGTAACCCTCTCTAAAGAATAAAAAACACTCTAAGCAGGCCTCCCAAACATTTATCACCTCTCCTGCCACCTGTGCACCCCACCAGGGATTGGCAGGAGTCTGATGAATATTCATAAACCAGTGGTTAACCCTCCTATTCTATTTTCTAGAAGCTTCCTCCAGAAACAGACAAGAGCAATCAACCACTGACCTTAGTGAAACCCTGACCAGACAAAAAAAAGCAAATCATTGTTCCACTGAGTACAGTGAAGCCAAAAAACTAACTTTATCCTAGCTTTTTGTCAGGGCACTACATTATCTTAAGCAAATCAATACATATTTACACTAACTGCTGGAAATCAAAACTGGCATACAATGAGCCGTGACTGTGTATTGAAGAGATATTTAAATAGGCAACCAAATGCTATAATATAATGGAAAACTTTCTATTGTGCCTTTTCCTGAAATCTAATGGTCATTCTCCACTTTCAAATACTATAGGTTCTTTAGTCCCATATATGTATTTTTGGATAATGTGTAGAAATCAGACAATGCAGGAAAGAGACACACTTTTACACATTGTTCCCAATCTATTTCTTTGGGCCCCAAGTCAAGACTAGGGATGAGCCGAACACCTCCCCCGTTCGTTTGCAGCAAAACAGGCAAAAAAATTGTGCAAACATGCAAACACCGTTAAAGTCTATGGGACGCAAGCGGGAAAATCAAAAGTGCTAATTTTAAAGGCTTATATGCACGTTATTGCCACAAAAAGTGTTTGGGGACCCGGGTCCTGCCCCAGGGGAAATGTATTAATGCAAAAAAAAGTTTTAAAAACTGCCATTTTTTTAGGAGTTAAGTTTAAGTGAAACAATAAAAATAAAATATTCATTTAAATATCGTGCCATATAGTTGTGCTAAATAAATCTAATAAACCAATGTGCTGTGCTATACTCTGCAAACAAAGTAAATCAAGTGCAAAGTTACATATCCAGTGTTCAGGATCCTATTCCATGTAAAGAAAGAGTGCTAATTAAATCAACATGTGCAATGAATTGTGCTGTCCATAAGGTGCACTAAAGTGCAAAGGGTGACCCTTGTTGACCACCATTAACATTTATACACCTATATAACTATCACTCAACAATTTCTCCAGATAAATATATATATATATATATATATATATATATGTGGTGTTGGTTGCATTTAACCTCCTTGGCTTTAAATATATACTATTTTATGTAGTATAACAAATATATGTAATGAAACAACAATTTATCGGTTGCTAAGGAAACACTGTCGATCAAATTCCTTATTTAATCCCCCTGGCACCAGAGAACCCATTTGATGTATCCACCAAGATTCCCTTTTACTAATTTCCCTTATATAATTAGTCCCTCTCCAGTGATGTTTTGAGCCCTCTTCATCCCAAAATCGCAGCCTGATCTGAAGTGTATTAACAAATAGTTTGTCAAACCCATTCTTAATGTTTCTCACATGTTCCTCCATTCTATCTTTGAGGATAGATGGTAGGGTGTGAGGATGAAAAGGTGTGAAGGAATAGCCACTATTTAATTTTGCCCCTTAAAACCTGTCCTTTTTATGGCCATACTCCCACTGCACAACAGTGCTCATTTGCATATAGTCATTATGTCATTTCCTGGGTGCCTAACGATGCTTAAGGTAAAGAGGGACCATAGAAATGCCAATCCCTGGCAGAACATACAAAGTCCATAAACTGTTCTTGGACAGAATGGGAATGCTACAGAGACCAAATCTGACATGAAGACACACCAACATAGGATTTGGGATACTCAGCTTTCCCAGGGTTGCTTAAGAAGTCCCAACGATGCTACCCGTGACCAGCCAATCATGTCTAAGTATTTATTTTACATTTTTCTTTTAAAGTAGTTTTTTATGGTTTTCAATTAGAAATTTGAATCGGGTGATGCCAGCTTTAATTTTATATGTAAGGACTGCTTTAAACCTAGGACCCTAGCTCTACAAAAGCTCATCTACTCACCATTTTGTTACTTTTGCTGTTTATAAGCATGTTTGCTTTTAAGTATATAGAAAGCTTAACAGCAGTACTAACAAATCTATAGTGTTACTAATGTCACATCCCTTCCTGGAAACTGGGAAAGCCAAGATGCATTTTATGGACAGGTAAAAGAAAGGAAGATTAGGGAACTCTCTACATTATGCTTTTGTTTGTTGTGTGGGGGTGATTCTTGCAGTTCTTGCAAAAAAAACTCACCAACACTAAGTGTTGGTAAGTGAGCAATCATCCCAGACATGACTCCAGGTCCCACAGGAAGAGGAAAAGAAAACATGTTTGGGGTGATTGCTCACACATGTTAGCACTTAGTACTGCTCCTCAGCTTTCCCATTGGGGTGCAATGACCTCCCCCCACAACTCCCAAGACAGACACCTGGCAGTGGTATCCATTTGAAGGTGTTAACTTAGATTGTTATATAAGCCGATTTATTTTACAATGGTCACCTGCTCCTAAAGAAGTGAGATTGTTGTTATGAAACGCGTTGAGCTAAAGGATGTACCCATCATTATGTTTCTTTTAAAAGAGTGGAATTTGTATATGTATCATTATATGAATATTATGTTGATTGTATGCTGATACACAGTAGTGTTTCCAAATCAGCCTACTGTTTTTATTCATGTAAAAGATTTTCATCTATAGCTCAATAAATCGTTTTATGTACACGTGGTACCTCATTCAAAGTCCCATGAAAAATGTTTCTAGTGATATGTTATTATTCTTAGTGGGCTGTAAGGAATTGAAAGCATTCTGACTTTTTCCTAAAATGTGTGCACATTTTGATATCAGGGACTGTTCAGACTGTGGTTATGTAGAAGCAGGTAAAATACTTAAGGGCATAATGATAACCATAGCAGCACACAATGCTGCTATAGGGTGCCAGAAGACCCAGAGGGGCCACCTCTACTTCAAGTCTGTAACCACCACCCACAAGGATTATTGGCTCCTCTGCCCTGCTACTACCTCATACTCAGGAAACATTTTACTAAATCAGTACAATCTTCTCCTCTCCTCTCTAATGGGCAAATACTTATACCGTTCCCTCCATTGCTAGGACATGTGTATGGGACTGCCCTCTGAACCCTACACCCTGAATGACTGCTTATGCTGTCAATCAAAAGCAAGAGTCTACAAATGACACTAGAAGGCAAAGCTACCAGTCAAAAAAAGGTAATTCCCCAATAGCGAGGCTGGCAATAATAAATGTTAGCGATTTCTCCAAAGTTGCCCAACCTAACACCTACTTTATAAGGTGTGTTTAGCGCATCAAAATAAAGGGTGTGAAGCCACCTTGCCGCCTTTCTCCTCCACCTGACACCAATGCCCATCAAATGATATAAGAAGTCCCTACTAATACACCTCCTCAATGGAGAAAAAGTTTGTTGTATTCCTATATGCTTGAAACAGACCTCTGCCCCCTCAATTGGTCTCTGGATAGGTAAAGTTGATGAAATTAGAACTATGGAAAACCTGATGGCGGATGTGAACTATACTGAAGAGTGGTTCCGCAAAACAGTCCTATTGATCAATTTTCCAAACCTCAACAGAGTACAATACCCTCCTGAGTACGGTGTAAGGACATAATCCCATTCTATATTTTTTTCTTTCTCTTCTTCTCTTTTTGGTTGCTTCGACCGAGGGATTTTTTTCTCAGAAAATAGGTGCAGAAACTCCCCTTTTCAGATTTACCCCTTGTCTTAGCCCTTATCTTCCTCTTCTCACTGTTCCTTGGTTCCACCCCCTACCCACCTCCAAGTACTGCCCCTTTTAGAGAAAACAGAACCAAGTGACATTTGTGATACTAATTTGTATCTAATTTGTTAACGATAACAAGAAAAGCAGTAAAATAGACCCATGCAGCCAACAACAACAGACCCCCCCCCGCAACAAAAGATCCCCCAGCAACAATGGACCACCCGCAACAAAATACCCACTCCCCCCACAGAAACAATAGACCCCCGGCAGCAACAAAAGATCTCCCCACAGACAGCATCAATAAAACCTCCATCAGCCTGCTACAATAGACTGCTCCCTCAGCAGTAGATCCCTCCCAGCAACAACTGACCCCCAGCAACAAAAGACCCACCCCAACAATAATAGATCTCCCACCAGCAACAACAGACCTCCCTCCTGCAAAATAAGATCCCTTCAAGAGAAAATAGATCCCCCAGCAGCAACAAGAGACCTTCCCAGCAACAATAAACCCTCCTGCAGAAATAGATATCCTCCAGCAATAATAGATTTCCTAGCAGTCAGCATCAATAGACACTGTAGCACAACCAAGCACCCCTTGCCATTACATGCATTCAGTGCTGGAGGTGCTGGAACTACGTTCCCGCTGGAAAAAAGCCCTGCTTCTATCTACCCTCTTCATGCTTATCTTTCCCACTACCTGCTCACTGACATCGCCCCTTACTTTTGGGCTTGCCTGATGGTAGAGCGACTCTAGTTAGGGGTTTTGTTGAGCTTGTCTTCAGGGCTCCGTTGAGATGCTCTGTCTTCTTATGATGTAACCCACCTAGGAATCTGACTTTTGATTCATGTACTTTCCATGTGTAACTGACAACTAATGTTGAGCGTTATGCCGCGTACACACGATCTGACTTTTCAAATGAATGGACTTGGCCACACACGATCACTCCAAAAGTCTGCCGGATTCGAACGTGATGACGTAGAATAAGGAAGTTTATAGCCAGTAGCCAATAGCTGCCCTAGCGTCGGTTTTAGTCCGTCGGACTAGTACACAGACGACTAGACTTTTCGACCGGAGTCGAGTCCGGCAGACAATTTTGAAGCCAGTCTTATTTCTAGGTCCGCCGGACTTTTGGGAAGAAAAAGTCAGCTGGAGCCCACACATGAGCGAATTGTCCGACTGACTCTGGTCCGCCGGACTAAGTCCGCTGGAAAGTCAGATCGTGTGTACGCGGCATTAGTGTCAGGAAGCTAGTTGTTTGGTAATTTGGACAGGGTATAATCCCCAATCCTCATGAAATTAGTAGGTACGATGCCCGGTGGGTGTGGAGATGTGACTTGATGTACATCTTGCGGCATGTATACGTTCCTTGATCATCCGATCAAGGGCGAATACTGCTGTGCAAAATGTAAGCACATTGTTTCCCTGGAAGCCCAGGTTCTGAATCTAGGGAAGCAACTGTTAGCACTGAGAAGTCCCTCCATACTAAAGGAGAGCCAGGAACGTACACGGCAGGTGCCGGCAGGGGCCAGCACAGAGGCGGGTGGAGACAAAGAGGTGCAGGGTCTAGGAAATAGTAGATGGGTGACACTCAGGAAGGGTAGAGGGGAAGTGCCAGGGAGGCCGATCTAGAGCATCCCAATAAGTACGCTCCATTGAGTGACATTGGTGATACCAGTCAGGGACCAGCACTGCTGGAGCTGAGGGACTCTCCTAACTGCCGGGGGAAGAACTCCTCCAGTGAGAATGGGGGGGAGGCGAAGGGAAAGAAAAGACAGAAAAGGCAATCTGAAGCGCCAAACTGTATGTCGTCTCCTGGGGGCTCAGGTTTGGCACATCACGGATCTGGTGGACAGATTACTGGGAGGGGCTGGGGAAGACCCAGCTGTCATGGTGCACGTTGGCACCAATGACAAAGTCAGAGGCAGATGGAGTGTCCTGAAGCGCCAAACTGTATGTCGTCTCCTGGGGGCTCAGGTTTGGCACATCACGGATCTGGTGGACAGATTACTGGGAGGGGCTGGGGAAGACCCAGCTGTCATGGTGCACGTTGGCACCAATGACAAAGTCAGAGGCAGATGGAGTGTCCTAAAGAACGATTTTAGGGATTTGGGGGGGCTGAATTGATGAAAAGGACCTCCAACATAGTATTCTCAGGAATACTAACGGTACATCGAGCCACACCAGAAAGGCAGAGGGAGATTAGGGAAGTAAACAAGTGGCTGAAGAGATGGTGTATTAAGGAGGGGTTTGGGTTCCTGGAGGACTGGGGCGACTTCTCAGTAGATCACCAGTACTATAGAAGAGACGGACTGCACCTAAATGAGGAGGGTGCAGATCAGCTTCAAGTAAAGATTACCAAAAAGATCGTTTTTTTTTTTTAAACTAGGTTACGGGGGGGAGGGCCCAGAGGCAGAGATAGTCAGCGCGGAACATATTCCAGAGGGTAGTATTGGGGGCATTAGTGGTAGGTTGACTAAAGCACATAAACCCAAGGTAAGTATAGTAACAAGTCTTAGGTGCAATCTCGGAACACCCAATAAGAGGATAGTATGCGACCGGTCTAAACTACGTGACATGTTTACCAATGCCAGGAGCCTGGCGGACAAGATGGGTGAACTAGAGGTACTGTTGTACAAGGAGGATTTGGATTTTTTGGGAATTTCAGAGACCTGGTTCAACAGCTCTTATGATTGGCTGGCAACCATTCAAGGGTATACATTTTATCACAGGGATAGAGAGGGTAAAAAAGGGGAGGGGTATGTCTATATATCAAGAATAATGTACAAGTGAATGTGAGAGATGACATCACTAAGGGAGCTAGGGAGGAGGTGGAATCCTTATGGGTAGAGATCCAAAGGGATGAAGCTAAGGGGAAAATATTACTGGGAGTATGCTATAGGCCCCTTAACCTGAGGGAGGAGGGGGTGACGGATCTCCTATCACAAGTTGGATTAGCAGCAAGGATGTGTGTTATCATAATGGGGGATTTTAATTATCCAGACATAGACTGGGCAGAGGGAACCATGCATTCGTCTAAGGTTCGCCAGTTCCTAAATGTCTTGCAGGACAATTTCATGGTTTAGATGGTAGACGCACCAACGTCCAGCGTTACTGGACCTACTGATTACCAACAATACAGACCTGATCACGGATGTGGAAATACGGGGCAATTTAGACACTGAATTTTAAAAGAGCCAACTTCCCTAAACTACAAACCTTGTTAGAAGGCATGAATTGGGATAAAATCTTAAGAACAAAAAACACATGGGAGAGCTGGGTTTGCTTTAGGAGCATATTAAATAAGGGCATTAGCCAATGCATCCCATTTGGTAATAAATTTAAAAGAGCGAACAAAAGTCCTCGATGGCTTAACTCCAATGTAAAAATGCATATAAAATCAAAGGAGAAGGCCTTCAAAAAATACAAGGTTGAGGGATCATCATCAGCATTCAGACTTTATAAAAAATGCAACAAGAAATGTAAGGGTTCAATTAGGGCGGCTAAGATAGAACACAAAAGACACATAGCGGAGGAGAGCAAAACAAATGCCAAGAAATTCTTTAAGTATGTAAACAGTAAAAAACAGACAGACCATATTTGCCCCATAAAGAATGAGGAAGGACATCTGGTTACAAAGGATGGGGAGATGGCGAAGGTATTGAATTTATTCTTCTCCTCAGTCTTCACGAGGGAATCAGGGGCTTCAGTAACCAAAACTGCAGTGTTTATCCTTATGACACATCACAGAAAGCACCTCCATGGTTAACAGAGGACAGAATTAAAATTAGACTTGGGAAACTTAACATTATTAAATCACCGGGACCAGATGGCTTGCATCCGAGGGTACTTGCCAGAGTAATTGCCAGACCATTTTTCCTAATTTTTACTGACAGTCAACAGACTGGAATGGTACCAGGTGATTGGAGAAAAGCCAATGTAGCACCAATATTTAAAAAGGGCCCAAAATACATCCCTGGGAATTACAGACCAGTTAGCCTAACACCAATAGTATGCAAGCTCTTTGAGGGGATAAGGGACTATATACAAGATTTTAGTAACGAAAACTGTATCATTAGCAGTAACCAGAATGGATTCATGAAGAATCGTTCTTGCCAAACCAATCTATTAACCTTCTATGAGGAGGTTAATTGCCAGCTAGATAAAGGAAGGCCAGTAGACATGGTGTATCTGGATTTTGCAAAAGCATTTGACACAGTTCCCCATAAACGTTTACTGTACAAAATAAGGTCCGTTGGCTACAAGGGCGAGTTAAGAGGGTGGTGATAAATGGAGAATACTCACAATGGTCAGAGATGGGTAGTGGGGTCCCCCAGGCTTCTGTGCTGGGACCAATCCTATTTATTTTGTTCATAAACGACCTGGAGGATGGGGGTAAACAGTTCAATCTCTGTATTTGCGGACGATACTAAGCTAAGTAGGGCATTAACTTCTCTGCAGGATGTGGAAACCTTGCAAAAAGATCTGAACAAATTAATGGGGTGGGCAACTATGTGGCAAATGAGGTTTAATGTAGAAAAATGTAAAATAATGCATTTGGGTGACAAAAATATTTATGCAATCTATACACTGTGAGGAGAAACTCTGGAAAAATCTAGGATGGAAAAGGACCTGGGAGTCCTAGTAGATGATAGGCTCAGCAATGGCATGCAATGCCAAGCTGCTGCTAACAAAGAAAACAGAATATTGGCATGCATTAAAAAGGGGATCAACTCCAGAGATAAAACGATAATTCTCCTGCTCTACAAGACTCTGGTCCGGCCGCACCTAGAGTATGCAGTCCAGTTCTGGGCACCAGTCCTCAGGAAGGATGTACTGGAAATGGAGCGAGTACAAAGAAGGGCAACAAAGCTACTTCTAAAGGGTCTGGAGGATATTAGTTATGAAGAAAGGTTACGAGCATTGAACTTATTCTCTCTGGAGAAGAGACGCTTGAGAGGGGATATGATTTCAATTTATAAATACTGTACTGGTGACCCCACAATAGGGTTAAAACTTTTTTGCAGAAGGGAGTTTAACAAGACACGTGGCCACTAAACTAAAATTTTAAGAAAAGAGGTTTCACCTTAAACTATGTAGAGGGTTCTTTACTGTAAGAGCGGCAAGGATGAGGAATTCCCTTCCACAGGCGGTGGTCTCAGTGGGGAGCATTGATAGTTTCAAAAAACTATAAGATAAGCACCTGAATCACCGCAACATACAGGGATATACAATGTAATACTGACATATAATCACACACAGGTTGGACTTAATGGACTTGTGTCTTTTTTCAACCTCACCTACTATGTAACTATGTAAATCTGTGTCTCTGTGCTATAAAATTTGAAAAATTCTAAATAATTTAATTTATTTTTTAAATAGGAGGAGGGACCTAAGTAAGACAGGTCTCCATTAAAATTGTGCTACATGGCCCAGTGATCTGAGAGTACATGTTGTAGATGGTAAATAAGGACTAGCAAGAAAAACATTGCAAACATTTCTACCATTCTTTAAACCATACTGCTGTTCCTGAGACTGATAGCTCCCGTCTGTTTTTCTATCTTAAGAAAATAAGTGGAAGTTTCAAATCCCCCAAGGCAATTATTTGATATTATCTGGCTCTATTACTTGTGCATCTTCCAACAAACAAACATTTGTAGATGTCTCATGAATACAAAATTGTTCATATTAATTAAATTCTGTACAACCGGGAATTACCCACAAGTTGGGCAAGCATTGTCTCATGTCTACAAACAGCCTAAAGTAGACTTTATAAAGAAAAAAGTACTGTGCGTATATATATATATATATATATATATATATATATATATATATATATATATATATATAGTATCTCCCAAAAGTGAGTACACCCCTCACATTTTTGTAAATATTTCATGTGACAACACTGGAGAAATGCCACTTTGCTACAATGTAAAGTAGTGAGTATAACAGTGTAAATTTGCTGTCCCCTCAAAATCAATCAACACACAGCCATTAATGTCTAAACCGCTAGCAACAAAAGTGAGTACACCCCTAAGTGAAAATGTCCAAATTGGGCCCAATTAGCCAAAAAGATTGCCAAGACCCTGAAACTGAGCTGCAGCATGGTGGCCAAGACCATACAGCAGTTTAACAGGACAGGTTCCACTCAGAACAGGCCTCGCCATGGTCGACCAAAGAAGTTGAGTGCACGTGCTTAGCATCATATCCAGAGTTTGTCTTTGGAAATAGATGTATGAGTGCTGCCAGTATTGCTGCAGAGGTTGAAGGGGTGGGGGGGTCAGCCTGTCAGTGCTCAGACCATACACCGCACACTGCATCAAATTGGTCTGCATGGCTGTCATCCCAGAAGGAAGCCTCTTCTAAAGATGATGCACAAAAAAGCCAGCAAACAGTTTGCTGAAGACAAGCAGACTATGGACATGGGTTACTGGAACCATGTCCTGTGGTCTGATGAGACCAAGATAAACTTATTTGGTTCAGATGGTGTCAAGCGTGTGTGGCGGAAATCAGGTGAAGACTACAAAGACCACTGTGTCTTGCCTACAGTCAAGCATGGTGGTGGGAGTGTCATGGTCTGGGGCTGTAGGCACTGAGGGGGGGCTACAGTTCATTGAGGGTACCATCAGGGCCGGCGCTACCACTAGGCGAACTAGGCAGCCGCCTAGAGCGCACTGCCGCCTAGGGTGCAGCCATGGCCGCTGGCTTCCCTATTCTCCACCAGATGACATCGGCTCACCCTGGGGTCTCAGCTCCACCCCTCCCCGGCTCTGAGTATGGAGCTCGGTCCCGGGTATTCCTGGCTCCTCCTCTGGATCACCCCAGCGCCTCAGCTTTGCCCCTCCCTCCCCAGCATGGCCCCAGAGTATAAAGCTCGCTCCCTGTATTCCTGGCTCCTCCCCCGGCTCAATCCCAGTGCCTCAGCTCCGCTCCTCCCTCCCCAGCATGGCTCCTGAGTATGGAGCTCTCCCCGGGTATTTCTGGCTCCTCCGCTGGCACCTAAGCTCCGCCCCTCCCTCCCTGGGCTGGCTCCCGAGTGTTCCGGAGTGTGCTCTCCCACCCCAGCAGCACATCTGACCTAGGGTCCCATCCACCTCCAAGTCCTCTTTCTCTCCAAGGAAGGATGCTGGGGATGTCAGGACCAATCAGGCTCTGCCAGGATCTGCCCTTCTTCTCTAGTAGCCAGGATAAAGAAGAACCTGCAGCTTCTCCAGGCTGTCAAGACTGAGGACCTGGGCACCATGGTGCAGAAGCTGCTGCAGTGACCCAAGGCTGGTAAAGCCTACAGACATACCTACCTACTTTGATGATGATGGGTTTAATGGGATCAGTCATTAGATGAGATTAGAGCGGGGGGGGGGGGGGTCGATCAGGACAGTCTGGGGGCAGGGGTGGACTATGCTTACATACTTTTTCTAATAGGTGGAAGCGAGCTGGGGCCACCAATATTTTTCCTTAGGCCAGGTCCAGAGGCGTATGTGCGGGCCTGTGGACCACAGCTGAAGAAATAGGTGGAGAGGCGCTTCAAAAATCTCAGTCAGGGGTGGAGCCAGTGGGGGGGCAGCAAAATTAGGTTTTGCCTAGGGTGTCAAATATCCTTGCACCAGCCCTGGGCACCATGATTTCAAACATGTACTGTGATATACTGAAGCAGAGCATGATCCCCTCCCTTCGGAGACTGGGCCGCGGAGCAGTATTTCAACTTATTGACCCAAAATACACCTCCAAGATGACCACTGCCTTGCTAAAAAGCCGAGGGTAAAGCTGAGGGTAAAGGTGATGGACTGGCCAAGCATGTCTCCAGACCTAAACCCTATTGAGCATCTGTGGGGCTTTCTCAAATGGAAGGTGGAGGAGCTCAAGGTCTCTAACATCCACCAGTTCCGTGATGTCGTCAAGGAAGGAGAGGAAGTGGACTCCAGTGGCAACCTATGAAGCTCTGGTGAACCCCATGCCCAAGAGGGTTAAGGCAGTGCTGCAAAATAATGGTGGCCACACAAAATATTGACACTTTGGGCCCAATGTGGATATTTTCACTTAAAGAGGAGTGCCCACAAAATATTTTTTTTTTTAAAAGTCAGCCGCTACAAATACTGCAGATGCTGACTTTTAAAAATCGGACACTTACCTGTCCCAGGGTCCAGCGATGCGGGGGAACGAGGCCCCCCCCCTCGTTCCTCGAGCCGTTTGCAGCGCCGGCATTCCTAATGTGGGAACCCGGCTGTGGCTTCAGCCGAGGGGGAAGTGACGTTTAGCCCGGGCACTGAAGGTGGCAGACTACGAGGGACCCCCTAGCAACAGGCATTTAGAGGTGAGTAAAAAAAAAAAAAAAAAATCCAATTATTTATTTTTTTTTAATGATTTTTAAGCTAATTTTATTTTTTTGGTGGCAACACCACTTTAAGGGTTTACTCACTTTTGTTGCCAGCGGTTTAGACATTAATGGATGTGTGTTGAGTTATTTTGAGGGGACAGCAAATTTACACTGTTCTACAAGCTGTACACTCACTACTTTACATTGTAGCAAAGTGTCGATAGAGATATAGATATAGAGATAGAGATAGAGATAGAGAGATAGAGATATAGAGATAGAGATAGAGAGATAGATATATATATACAGGGCCGGTGCTAGACTATTTTGCACCCTAGGCAAGACCAGCTACTTGCGCCCCCCCCCCCCCAAAAAAAAAAAAAAAAGATTAAAAAAAAAAGGAATGGCTTTGTCAGTGTCTGACAGTGTCATTAAATAATAGCACAGTACACATCACAGATCCCAGTGTGTATTGTGTGAAAATCTGTCACAATGTTTTTTTTTTATAATGGCACTTTTTAATTATTTCACTGTGTGCCATTATAAAAAAATATATTAGCAGCGGAACACCAGGCCCTGATTGCAAGTGTGACCTTTGCGGCCTGGTCATTCGGCCTGGATTAGGAGCATCACAGGCCTGGTGCTAAGGATTTTGGTGGGCCCTGGACTATGAAGCCCTGTATGCTACATTAAAATTTTCTCCACAGCCTTGCCTTTATTAACCACCACTTGTGCCTAGGCATTCTTTCCATCACCACCCACTGCACCTGGGACCCCTTTCCTCATTATCTACTATGCCTGCAGCCTCCCTTGCCTTACCACCCACTGCACCTACAGCCCTCTTCCCTCACCACCCAACATGCCCCCCATCCCTCACTATTCACCATGCCTAGGTACACCGTCCCTCACCACCTACTGTGCCTGTAGCCCCCTTTATTGCAGAAATACTACAGGAGATGGTGAGAGACTGCAGACATACTACAGGAGATGGTGAGAGACTGCAGACATAGTACAGGAGAGGGTCAGAGACTGCAGACATACTACAGGAGAGGGTCAGAGACTGCAGACATACTACAGGAGAGGGTCAGAGACTGCAGACATACTACAGGAGAGGGTCAGAGACTGCAGACATACTACAGGAGAGGGTCAGAGACTGCAGACATACTACAGGAGAGGGTCAGAGACTGCAGACATACTACAGGAGAGGGGCAGAGACTGCGGATATAGTACAGGAGAGGGGCAGAGACCGCAGGCATGGTACAGGAGAGGGGCAGAGACCGCAGGCATGGTACAGGAGAGGGGCAGAGACCGCAGGCATGGTACAGGAGAGGGGCAGAGACCGCAGGCATAGTACAAGTGTGTCCTAGCAGTGACCAGTGTGGACAAACATTGATCACTGCAAACAGGAGTTTACAAGATATAACTACAAGTGCCAAAAAAAAAACATTTTCTAACAGTCATTTCTCAAGCACATGAGGACAGTAAATGGTTAACAGGTCTGTGATGCTCCCAGCCTGACCAGCTAATTCCTTCAAAGATAAAAAGGAAAGTTTGATACATCAGGGATGGGGGACACCAACTCAGCACAAATAGCTAAAGAAACAGTTTTAGTTTGAAGCATTGTGCAGAAGTCTAATCATCAGTCACATGATGTGTAAATACAAAGACAGATAGGAAGCAGTGTGAGAAGATGAGGGATTCTACACACAGGACAGGAGAACAGCGATCATTAGACTTCTGCATTACCAGTGAGTGACCTGATCTCCTTCTTCCTTCTCAGGTATGTAGGATCCTCTGCATCCTCTCCTGCTCTGGTCACTGATATTTTCTGATCAAATGTGGCGGGCTGGGCAATCTGATTGGCTAATGGGGGTGGTGGGAGGCGGAGCAATTTAGCAGTCATGCCCTCCCACTCAGAAGAGCAGCGCTATTGGCTGCCTGACACACTGTCCATCTCCCTCCAGCATGTGAAAGCCGTGGGAGGGAGAGGGGAAGCTGCACACCGCTCTGCATAACACCCGCCCGCCGCACTGAGCGCCTTGCTGTCTGGGGCCCCTCTATCAACAGCCCTGCTGGGAGCCTGGGGAGCGACAATGAGGAGGAACAGGAGGGTCAGCAGCGCCCCTAGGGGGCAGTGCGCCCTAGGCGGCTGCCTAATCCGCCTAGTGGTAGCACCGGCCCTGTATATATATATATATATATATATATATATATATTATATACACACACACACACCCGTAAACCACTTTCATATATATTCCCACGCTTATGGAGTAAAAATATATAATACATTTACTAATGTGGGTTGCTGCTCTAGAAGGTGCTGTGCCTCAGGAAATATTACAGCCTTGTGACTAGTAAGAGAGAGCATTTATTATGTATGTTGAAAGACCATTGCACTTAAACTGTATTTGTTATTACTTTAAATAAAAACTTTATTGAAATAAAGTGATAGTGATAAAGTGTATATACAGAGCTCTATCCTATTGTGTTAAGGCTACTTTCACACTGGGACGTTCGTGGCGGTAAAACGGTGCTATATTTAGCGGTGCTTTATCGACATTTTAGCAGCGCTATTTGGCCGATAGCAGGGCAGAAAAAGGGTTAAAACCACCCTCAAAGTGTCACTGCAGCGCTTTGCAGGCGGGTTTGCAGCGCTGCCTCATTGTTTTCTATGGGAAGGGGCGCTTTAGGAGCGGTAAATACACTGCTCCTACAGCTCTCCAAAGATGCGGCTTGCAGGACTTTTTCGACCGTCCTGCGAGCGCACCCTCGAGCTTTCACACTGGATAGACAGCAGCGGCTGTTTCAGGGCCCTTTGCAGGCGCTATTTTTAACGCTGTATCGCCTACAAAGCGCCCCGGTGTGAAAGGGGCCTTAAATATAAACAAATTAAATATCAATCAGCCATGAATGAGTACCACTTGCTTAATGATCACTTATACCCCCCTTCCTGCCCAGGCTGATTTTCAGCTTTCAGCACTGTCACACTTTGAATGACAATTGCGCAGTCATGCAATGCTGTACCCAGGGCGGGAGGGGCAACTGCCCTGGGCGGTGTCTTAATCTGTGGAAAGGGGGGCGCACTGGGAGCTTCGGACGCTGTTCCTGTCTCACTGACAGGAGTGACTGTTTATTCATGGTGGACTCCTCCACTCATCCAACTATGCCTTATCTCTGCTATTTACTGCAGCTAATACACTCTCCTGCAGCAAGCTATACTCTTGCCCTCAACTTGCTCTCCTTTCCGGGACACTTCACCTTCTTTCCTGTTACTCTCACTCAGGGGCGTCGTTAGGGGGTGGCTAGACGTGGCTGAACCCCTGAATGTGTCCCCGCAAAGCCCTGAGTCCCTGGAATGCTGCATTCCATTGTTAGCCCCGAGTGCCATTGGCTAATTTCGGTTGCACTCGCTAACAGATCGGTTCCCAGCAGACGAAATTAGCCGAGTGCCATAGTGGCCGAAAGTGGCCGAAATTGGACGAAAGTGGCCGAGTGCCGCTGGTCCCGCCTTCTGGAGCGGGACGTGTGACGTCCATCTTAGCCTGCAGGCTCCAGAAGGTGGGAACGCTACATCCCCGCTCGGGCGGGCGGCTCGACTCTCCTCTCCTCCTTGGCTCCGATCGGCTCCTCTCCTCTGACTGCCTGCCTACTGTGACCGCACACCACGGCTGAGGTAGGTCAGACACAGCCAGCTTTGCTATCTGATCAGCTAAGAATAACTCTATGGGGAGCCATGAAAATGCCAAAAGTTTTATTATAGGGAGTTTTTGTATTTGATTTGGGGACCTGACATGCTCCACTTTTATTGGTGTGTTGTGTGATCTGCTTGGAGTAGATGGGCAGACGTCAGTGCCAGTTTATAAGATGGGAGCAGGGGCGGTGCGTCCATAAAGGGCGCAGGAGCGCCGCCCCCCCCTCTCCTGTCACTCTCTATATACCATAGATAGATTCATGCATTGCATGAATCTATCTATGGTCGCTGCTGACACCCCCTATTCAGGTGTCCGGCCCCTTTTCGGTCACCGGGCGCCTGAATTACAGCGGTGGGGGTGTTTTTTGGAAACACCTGATTAGCGCCGTAGGCGCTAATAGGCGTCCAAAAAGGTGACAAGCGGGCGCAACGCTGTGCGTTCCTTGTCACTCAGCACTGATGTTAGCAAACCGAAGGAATTCGGTTTGCTAACATTGTACTGCCCCTTAGCCAATCAGGAGCACAGGTCTGTGTGACCTGTGCCCTGATTGGCTGAAACGACAGATGCTGTGATTGGGCGCCTATCAGGCGTCCAATCATAGCAGAGGATGAGAGGATGAGAGGAGGAGCCGGCAGGAGAGGAAATGGAGGACACGATGCCGCCGTCACCCGAGACAAGGTAAGTGCAGGGCAGGGCAGGGCGGGCTCCAAGACATGTCATCTTGCAGGTAACAGTAACAGGTGTATTTCCTGTGGTTGCTGGGAAGAGCGGAGGGGAGGAGAGGAGAGGAGAGGAGAGGAGGAGAGGAGATAGTATAACAGTTTTTTTTTTTTTTTTTTTAAATACAAAGTGACAATCCCACCGATCTATCAATCGTGCTACTGTTCCTGCACACACACACACACACACACAGTCCACCCTTGTCACAGCGCACAGATGGTGTGGTCAATAATGAATTACATGTAAACAAGAAGTGGATGCAAAGAGGCTGGAGGAGATCTGCAGCAAAGGATGCAAAAGGGTGCATCCTTTGCACTGCCCAACTGCCCTGTGGCAGTTGGAATACTGGATTGGATGGGTAGGGCAGTCCTCCATCAGCATGTTAACAAAAGTGCCACTTGTTTCAGTGTGGTGCAAATTTAAAATAAAAAAAAAAAAAAAAAAACTGTTTGCAATTCTTTTCTGCAATTTGTCATGCGTAGGGCAGCCTATTGAAATTAATGGCCCATTCATGCTGTCACACCTGCATAGGTGCAAACTAAGCCTTAAGAGGTGCCAACATGGCGCTCCTGCGTTTTGATGGGCACAGTGGCTGCGTTTTGATGGGCACAGTGGCTGCATTTGATGGGCACAGTGGCTGCGTTTTGATGGGCACAGTGGCTGCGTTTTGATGGGCACAGTGGCTGCGTTTTGATGGGCACAGTGGCTGCGTTTTGATGGGCACAGTGGCTGCGTTTTGATGGGCACAGTGGCTGCGTTTTGATGGGCACAGTGGCTGCATTTTGATGGGCACAGTGGCTGCATTTGATGGGCTTTTTTTTCAGAATTTTTCAGTTTATTTGCGCCCCCCCCCAAAAATTTTGAGCACCAGCCGCCACTGGATGGGAGCAGCACGAGTTGGCATTGCTGACATCAGGTGCTGCCATGAAAGTTATAAGCAGAGCAGGTACAAAACACTGACAGCATGACAGTTTTATAGAAGTATAGACTGACAACACTAGTCTGCATTGCACTGTACAAACTATAACCTGGCACAGAGATATGTATTGACCTCTCATTTTGCTGATCCATAGATAATGAGACTAGTGTATGTATGTACTGCGATAGCCAGCTGTAGATGGGGGCGGTGGACACGTTTTTGTTAACACATAGTGTTTGTATTGGTCCAGCAACGCACCAACACCTTTGCAGCCATTGTGCAATCTGCTGGGCGTTTGGTGTGCTCCTGTACCTTTAAGAAGGGGTGGCTCCCCTTCAGTCCACCTGCCCTCATCTACCCATTAGAATGCATGTGCCTCCACTGTGGGGACACTCTTAGTTTAGTGTTAGGACCACAGATATCAGGGTGCCTTGACGAGGCTCTGTGGCTTACGCATGCGTTTGCAAATGCGTGCGGACTAAACCCCTGTTTTTAACGCATACTGTTAGACAGGTCAATTTGGTTGTCTGCGAGCTGGTGGTAAGTAGGCTTGGTTTTTTCCTGGGCATTCCCCAGGTTTTGTTGTTATAGTGTATGTATGTCATTGACATTGTCAGTAGGTCAGGCAGGTCAGTGTGTGTAGGTCAGTGGTCAGCAGTGTTGGTCATCTTACTTTAAAAAAGTAATTAGTTAAGTTACAAACGACTTCTCCCAAAAAGTAATTGCTTTAGTAACTCAGTTACTACATTGGAAAAGTAATTAGTTACGCAGCAAAGTAACTGACTTTTTTTTAAAAATATTCTATACGTGTAACTAAGGGGCAGGTCTAGTATTACTGTAACCAAGGGGCGCATTTATTATTATTGTTATATATCGTGTAACCGAGGGGCTGCTCTATTATTACTCTAACTAAGGGGCAGATCTGTTATAGCGTGTAAGCAAGGGGCGGGTCTATTATTATTATATCGTGTAAGGGGCGGATGGCTACAGAAGAGGGCGAATGTTAAATTAATGGGCAGAGCTCGATATATAACAATAATAATAAATGCGCCCCTTGGTTACAGTAATACTAGACCCGCCCCTTACTTAAACGATAGATGCCCCCTTGCAGAGTAGCACGAGCATCGGGAGCATGCGGCATCGCCTCGTACAATTACATGTTAACTGCACCTGCGCGGTGTAGAGTTCACTCAGAGCTGTTTAGGTTCGGCAATTTTCGGAAGCTCCGTAGTCCTTCGTACTGCGCAAGCCCTGCGCCTGTGCAGTACAGGGGGTCCTTATCCGGCTGGGGAACTTTTTCGGCAGGACACCGGAATTACACTACTGCCATCTAGTGACGGTAGATGTAATTGGGGTAACTAAGCCAAAGTAATGGGAACTGAGTTACCATGAGGGGAAAAGTAATCAGTTAGATTACTAGTTACCCTCTAAAGTAACTGAGTTAGGTAACTCAGTTTATTTTAACTCAGTTACTTACATCACTGGTGGTCAGTGTATGTAGGTCAGTGGTCAGTGTGTGTAGGTCAGTGTGTAGGTCAGTGTGTATGTCAGTGGTCAGTGTGTGTAGGTCAGTGGTCAGTGTGTGTAGGTCAGTGGTCAGTGTGTGTAGGTCAGTGGTCAGTGTGTGTATGTCAGTGGTCAGTGTATGTAGGTCAGTGTGTGTGTAGGTCAGTGGTCAGTGTATGTAGGTCAGTGGTCAGTGTGTGTAGGTCAGGCACTCAGGCAGGTCAGTGGTCAGTGTATATAGGTCAGGCAGGTCAGTGAGTGTAGGTCAGGCAGGTCAGTGTATGTAGGTCGGGCAGGTCAGTGTATGTAGGTCAGGCAGGCCAGTGGTCATTGTATGTAGGGCAGTGTATGTAAGCCACACATCCCCACCACCCAGGTCAAAAAAAAAAATGCTGCAATTCGCCCCCCCTCCGGTTCTTCGACCTCGGATGAAGCCCCTGGTCTTTTTGCCACCTAGCAACACCCCTGCTCTCACTATGGTTCGGCTCATCCCCCCTCCATCTACACCTCTCTCTACCTTTCCTGCACGATCATCAAAGTAAGTCAGCACCTATCCTCCTTGCTCCTCTGCCTTGTTCATTTATTCCCTTCACCTTCTCTTATCTAATCTCCACTACACATATCTTGCAGCCTCTGATCTCAACTCAGCATTCCACACACAGATCTTACACCCTTTCCATCCCAGCTCTTGTAATTGTCCTGTTCCCACCATGCAGCCTAGCACAGTCTCTGCACTCCATCACTTTAATCTGCATTAGCACATGCTATTACCACCCCAACCTCCTCACCAATTCACTTTTTTCTCATCTCTTAGCCCCCGTTCACATTGGAGCGATTTGTCATGTCACATTCTATTGCCGGTGTTCTGTCGATTTGTGCCATCCGTTGAAAAGAATTGATTTCCCGATCAGCTGGCGTGACTTCACCATAGCACATGCACACATTCTAGGAGGCTTTTTTAGATGGGAGATACCATTTGAAGGGCATAATTGAATGGTATGCAGTGGAGAGACACTGTATTTGTCATATTTTGCTATTGCACCGTGGTTTTACAGTGTGCTCAAGGTCCGGTTTTGGGCAGGTTGTGGCTGAGTTGAATGGTGGGTTTTGCCTATGTCTAAGGGCGGGTTGCAACACAGACAAAACCCGCCCTGCAACAGCGAGGCTCAATCTGACAACTACGGTGTCCCTCGGCTCTTTGCATAGCTTTCCATTGTGTGCCTGAAATGGTATCTCCAGTTGAAAAAAAGCCTCCTACCATTTGACATGTGCTCTGGTGACGTCCCTCCAGTTGATCAGGAAATCAGCTGGAGTCCCCTTCCGTACTGACAACGACTGATTGGCAGCACTGATGGGCACTGATAGGTGGCACTGGTGGGCACTGATAGGTAGCACTGATAGGTGGCACTGGTTGGCACTGATTAGCAACAATGTGGGCACAGATTGGGACCGATGTCCCTGTAACAGAAGCTGGTTACCGTCTTTCTTCCTTTCTCTTCATTGTCTGACAGCTGATCACGTGGTAAAGGACCACTGTGATTGGCCGTTTACCCTGTTCTGTGATCAGTCGAGTCCAAAAGTATTTGAAACTGTTACATTGATAGCAATATAGGTTACACACACAAATCATTTAGCTTGGATACCAGTATCCTGGCACAATAAGGATTTAGCACAGATGGTGTAAAGATTGAGTATACATGGTGGGAAGTTTTTGCTGCCATCAAGTGATAGTTAAGAAGATCATTTAGGGGTCAAGATAGTTTAGAGTTTACCAGTGGCGGCCCCTGGCACCTCCGCCCTTTCAGGACCCCGGACACATGAAATACTATGCCGGACACATGAAATACAGAGCACACCACCCCAGCACTGGAAGCCCATGCTGTAGCCGTCTTGGCTATAGTGTGGGCGGAAAGTGGTTAATACAAAATAATCAAATTCAATGCATCATAATTTAAAAAAAGTCCATTATCCCAAATCTTCTTAATAGTGAAGTAAAGTTCCATCGTGCTAAAGGGCCAAGTGCTGTAAACTCAAATGTGGTGCAAATTGTGCTCCCCTTCTGTGTGCCCACTCACTCACCAGCTGCTATGGACTCCCAATGACAGGACAATGACATTGTGTAAATATCCTGGGTCTGCTGAGCTTTGTAGTTCCCCTTTGTCACTCCTTAATTATTGGGCAATGGGATGCTCATACATGGTGTAAATAAATGGCAGTGAAAGATCCACATATCGTAATTCTGTTTTATTACAAAATCAAATAGTTTAAAACATATCCACTCACATGGTATAGGAAAGAATAAGCATAAATAAGTCTCACTGGCCGGAAATTACTTCATAGTAAACAAGGCAGATCTCCATTCTGACAGGGGATCACACACAGATCCTGTCTTTTTGCTATGTTGCCCCAAGCAGCCCACCCCCCCCCCCCCCACATGGTTAGAAACACACTGAGGGAACACATTTAACCATTTGTGTCATTAGTACAATGTCAGTGCATATTTTTAGCACTGATCACTGTAATAATGTCACTGGTTCCCAAAAAAAGTGTCAAAATTGTCAGCTAGGTGTCCGATTTGTCCGCCCCAATGTCGCAGTCCTGCTAAAAATCACTGATCGCTGCCATTACTAGTAAAAAAAATTAAAATAAATAAAAATGCCATAAATCTTTCCCCTATTTTGTAAACGCTATAACTTTTGTGAAAACCAATCAATATACGCTTATTGTTTTTTTTTTTTTACCAAAAATATGTAGCAGAATACATATTGGACTAAATTTATAAAGAAATCTGATTTTTTTTTTTTTTTATTTGGGTATGTTTTATAGCAGAAAAATATAAATTTTTTTCAAAATTGTCGGTCTTTTTTTGTTTATAGCGAAAAAAAAATTAAACCGCAGAGGTGATCAAATACCTCTTTTTGGGAAAAAAAGGACATACGTTTTATTTGGGTACAGCGTCGCACGACCGCGCATTTATCAGTTTAAATAACACAGTGCCGTATCGCACAAAAATGGCCTGGTCATAAAGTGGGTAATTCCTTCCGTAGCTGAAGTGGTTAACCGCCTCACGCAGACATACTGCGGCAGAAGGGCATGTACAGGCAGAATCATGTACCTGCACGTTGCCCTTTAGGGGGCGGCCTGCGGGCACGTGCGCGGCAAGCTCCGTGAGTCGGGTCGCGGGTCCCGATGACTTGATCACCACGGGGATACCCGCAATCATCTCACGGGGAGGAAGAACGGGGAGATGCTAGTGTAAACAAGCATCTCCCCGTTCTGCCTAGTGACAGTGTCACTGATCTCTGCTCCCTGTGATCGGAGCAGAGATCAGTGACGTGTCACACACAGCCACGCCCCCCACAGTTAGAAACACGCCCATAGGACACACTTAACCGCTACACTGCCACCTAGTGGTTAACCCCTTCACTGCCAGTGTCATTTACACAGGAATCAGTACATTTGTATAGCAATGATTGCTGTATAAATGACAATGGTCCCAAAAATGTGTAAAAAATGTCAGATGTGTCCGCCATAATGTCGCAGTCACGATAAAAATCGCTGATCGCCGCCATTACTAATAAAAAAAATTATTAATAAAAATGCCATAAAACTATCCCCTATTTTGTGCAAAATAATCAATAATCGCTTATTGCGATTTTTATTACCAAAAATATGTAGAAGAATACGTATTGGCCTAAACTGAGGAAAAAAAATATTTTTGGGGGGTATATATTATAGCAAAAATGTTTTTGTTTATAGCGCAAAAATTAAAAACCGCAGAGGTGATCAAATACCCCCAAAAGAAAGCTCTATTTGTGGAAAAAAAAGGATGTCAATTTTGTTTGGGAGCCACGTCGCACGACCGTGCAATTGACAGTTAAATCGACGCAGTGCTGAATCGCAAAAAGTGCTCTGGTCAGGAAGGGGGTAAATATTTCCACGGCTGAAGTGGTTAAAGAGTGATGAAGGAGTACTACAAAGCTCAGCTGACCCTGGATAATGCATGAATAAATATGGCGTTGTCCTTCTGGTGAGAAAAGCAGATAAAGGCATTGTCAGGAGTATACATTACTTTGCATGCAAATAACAAGAAAGAATATATCTGATGCCAAGTCTTCTTTAATCTATACATTGACACACTTTTACCTTTTAGAATTATGGAACGGGTGCAATTCTAAGCACTTTTTTCTTGTTTCTTTTAACTGATGAGACTTCAGTTAGTGGATAATTTAGGTGGTTGCTGTGGGTTACTGTACTTTTTCACATCATGATTGCTCCCTGCAGTGCCTCTTTAAATATGGTGGATAATAATATATAATATATACAGTATAGTGTGCATATAAACACACCTTGTCATCTGCTCTGTATGATACAGAGGTGCAAACCTTGCCTCCTGTTACAGCTGAGATCTCAGTGCAGATTAAACAGACTTAATTAAGCATAGCTAATAAAGGATCATCACTCTACAACTGTCCCTGCACACAGGGTGAGACACAGAAACCCAATAAAAAAGCTCCATACATTGTTCATTAATCATTTAAGCCGATGCAGTGACCCCAAGTCAGGAGCCACTAAATGATATATTAGTCAGTATAGAAATGTTGTTGAATTCTACCAATGGAGCAATGCGTTTATAAAACTCATACAACATCAGATTCTATTAACCACTTGCCGACAATGCTTTTTCTGGCACTTTTTGTTTACAAGTTAAATCAGTATTTTTTTTTGCTAGAAAATTACTTATAACCCCCAAACATTATACCATATATAAATAAAATGGCGATCGTTGCAATGTTTTAAGTCACACAGTATTTGCATAGCGGTTTTGCAAACACAATTTTTGGGAAAAAATACACTTTAACAAATAAAAAAGAAAACACAATATTTACCCCAATTAAAATGTGAAAGATGATGTTATGCCAAGGAAATAGATACCTAATATGTCATGCTCCCGGAATGGCGACAAACTACAGTACTTAAAAATCGCTTTAACCACTTTCAGACCGGACCATTTTGCTGGCTTAAGACCAGAGCACTTTTTGCGATTCGGCACTGCGTCGCTTTAACTGACAATTAATGCGACGTGGCTCCCAAACAAAATTGACGTCCTTTTTTTCCCACAAATAGAGCTTTCTTTTGGTGGTATTTGATCACCTCTGCGGTTTTTATTTTTTACGCTATAAACAAAAAAAAGAGCGACAATTTTGAAAAAAAAACACATTATTTTTTACTTTTTGCTATAATAAATATACCCCAAAAATATATTAAAAAAACATTTTTTTTCCTCAGTTTAGGTCGATACGTATTCTTCTACATATTTTTGGTAAAAAAAAAAAAAAAAAAATCGCAATAAGCAGCACAGTGCTGTGTTGTGTCATTTGGCCCTTTGTATCACCTGAAATACCTGGCTGATCCTGCCTGGTTCTGCCACCCCCCACCTGTAAACTGATTACGTTTATCATCAGTCCATTAGGGGTGCCGGAGCGCCGCCCCCTCTATCCACGGCCACCACCCCCATGCTCTAGCCACGGCTATTCTGAAAGAATACCGCCACCCCTTATTCATGCGTCCGGCCCCTTTCAGGATGCCGGGCACGTGAATTACAGTGGCGGGGTGTATTTTTGAAGCACCTGATTAGAGCCATAGCCTGAAAATAGGGTGGGCTTGTGGCGCAGAGAAGTGCGCCAGGAGCCCATCCAGGTGTTACAACAGCAAATTAATATTTGCTATTACATAGTTAGCTAGGCTGAAAAAAAGACACAAGTCCATCCAGTTCAACCATAAAAAAAAGAAATAATAAATAAAAATAAAAAATATCGTACAATCCAATATACCCCATTCTATACCCACAGAGGAAAGGAGGAAAAAAAACCCAGCAGAGCATGCTCCAATCTGCTACAGCAGGGGGAAAAAATCCCTTCCTGATCCACCTAAAGGCAATCGGATTTTCCCTGGATCAACTTTACCTATAAATGTTAGTACCCAGTTATATTATGTACATTTAGGAAAGTATCCAGGCCTTTCTTAAAGCAATCTACTGAGTTAGCCAGAACCACCTCTGGAGGGAGTCTATTCCACATTTTCACAGCTCTCACTGAGAAGAAACCTTTCCGTATTTGGAGATGAAATCTCTTTTCCTCTAGAAGTAAAGAGTGCCCCCTTGTCCTCTGTGTTGACCGTAAAGTGAATAACTCAACAAGTTCACTATATGGACCCCTTATATATTTGTACATGTTGATCATATCCCCCCTTATTCTCCTTTTCTCAAGGGTGAATAAATTCAGTTCCTCTAATCTTTCCTCATAGCTGAGCTCCTCCATGCCTCTTATCAGTTTGGTTGCCCTTCTCTGCACTTTCTCCAGTTCCCCAATATCCTTTTTGAGAACTGGTGCCCAAAACTGAACTGCATATTTCAGATGAGGTCTTACTAATGATTTGTACAGGGGGGCAAAATTATATCTCTCTCTCTGGAGTCCATACCTCTCTTAATACAAGAAAGGACTTTGCTTGCTTTGGAAACCGCATCTTGGCATTGCATGCTATTATTGAGATTATCTACCAAAACCCCCAGATCCTTCTCCACTATGGTTCCCCCCAGTTGTACTCCCCCTAGCATGTATGATGCATGCATATTCTTTTTTTATAAATCTTTTATTTATTTCACAAGACAAGAGAATACAAAAGAACTTCGTCCTCAGGTATACAAATTGAAAATCATATTATCAAACCTTCCCACAGGATCAGATTCCTCTTTCATCCAACCCCTATGTACTAATTCAAACGATCGACTAATATTACCCGGGTTCTATCCCATTCCCTTCCTGTCTCAAATTATTTTTTTTTTCCCCATTCTTTTATTATCCCCTTCATTAAAAATCTATCTCATACCGAAAAAACCCCTCAAGAGAAAAGAAAAAAAAAAAAAAAAAAAAAAAAAAAAGGGGGGGGGGGTTAGAGGGGGGAAAACACAGAGCTTCCCCTCCTTCTGAGGCGAGAGGGGGTGGTGTAGGGGGGACACAGAGCGGCGAGGGCACCGTAATAGAACAATCGCTACTTCCCTACCCTCCCCGTTACCCCCCCCCCCCCGACTATGATACCCTTCTTTAGTCAGCCACATCGCCCTCAAACAGTGTCCGTCCTTCATCTGAGAAAATATACACATTCCAGGGTGTCCATGTTTTAATATATTGTTCCTTTTGATGATCTTTTGAGAGGATTAGTTCCTCCATCTTCTTAATTTCTTCTACTTTTTTAACCCACATGCCTATGGTAGGTGCCTGTGTAGATTTCCAGCGTTTGGGTATACATGCTTTGGCAGCATTAAGGAGGTGACAAAGAACTAATTTTTTATAGGTTTTCCTCGGTATACTAGATACGTGAAGCAAAAAAAGTGCCGGGTCATATGGTATTGGTATTTCGGTGACATTTTGGGCAATTTGATGTATTCTCTTCCAAAAATATTCTAATTTTGGAGATGACCAAAATATGTGGAAGATTGTACCCCTCTCTTCTTGACATCTCCAGCATTAGTCTGTCAACGATGGGTATATTTTATGTAGTTTTATGGGGGTTTGATACCATCTGGTCGCCACTTTATAATTTGTTTCTTGTATATTTGTACTTATGGCCGTTTCATGTATACAACTTATTATATTTTGCCGCTGTGACTCCGTAAACTTACGTCCCAGATCTTCCTCCCAATCCGTAAGGCACTGTAGCTGGTAGTCCTCCGGTGGACTAATCAGTAGTTTATATACTACCGATAGGGCATGTCGCATTATCCCCTCTTCCGAACAGATGGTCTCATATCTGGTAAGATTTGAGCTGAGACCATCTAGTCTCGGTAGTGATCGTAAAAAATTTGTTAATTGAAAGGCTCTCCAGAAGTCTAGTCCAAAGGTACTTGTTCTATCCATTAGTTCTCGCATCGATCGCCAATTATTGTTTAACTTAAAGTGGGATAACTGGAAATGGCCGTTTTGTCTTATTGCCTGGAAAACTGGGTCTTGACATCCTGGAGGAAACGCAGGGTTCCCCAGAATTGGGTACATTAAGGAGTAGGCTGACACCAGGGAGTATTTTCTAAATAATGCCATGCATATCTGCACCGTCACTCCTATTAACGGGTGTTTTTTTATATCATTTGGCATTACCGAACTACCCCACGGTGCCCTTGCAAGTAAGGTATTACTCTGAGCCTGTTCCAGACTTGGCCACAGTTTAATTGATTGGTGGCGGTTCCAGTCAATGAGCCTTGTCAAATGTATTGCCTGCTGATATTTTCTTATATCAGGTACCGCTAACCCTCCGTGTTTTTTTAGAGACATCAATTGTTGTCTCTTTAATCTTGGACGTTTATGTGCCCAGATAAAATCAAAAAACATTTTGGTCACCTGATCTAGATATTTGGAGGGGATGTATATCGGAAAGGCTTGAAGGAAATAGAGGAATTTGGGGAGTATACACATCTTAATGATGTTACACCTTCCAAACCATGAGTGTAGTCCCGTCCTCCATTACTCCAGTAGCCCCCTCGTCTCTCTTAACAGGGGTGGAAAGTTTAATTCAAATATTTTGGAAGTTTTAGATGGTATATTTGTCCCTAGGTATCTCAAGGCTGTTGTTGTCCATTTAAATTTAAAACTAACCTGGAGGTTTGAAAGCTCCGATTGTTTTATGCCTATTCCCATTGCCTCTGATTTCTTAAAATTAATCTTCAGGTTTGACAAGTTACCATACTTATTAAACTCATGTAAGAGCATCGGTAGAGAAATTATTGGGTTTGTGAGTGAGAACATCATGTCGTCCGCATATGCGGATATCTTCTGTTGGGTGTCCCCTAACCGTACATAGGAAAGGCTCCAATGCCAGAGCAAATAGGAGTGGCGATAGGGGACAGCCTTGTCTCGTACCATTTTTTATCATGAAAGGCTCTGACAGGACACCGTTGGCTCTAACTCGAGCCGAGGGTTCCGAGTATATTGTGCCTATGCGAGCCATCATCACCTCTCCTATCCCCACATATCTTAGTACTGTCATCAGGAAATGCCAATCGACCCTATCAAAGGCCTTTTCTGCGTCCGTTCCTAACAAAACACACAGGGTTTTATTCCTGTTTACTACATGTAAGAGATTTGTTACCTTGATTATATTATCCCTGGCCTCGCGGGTAGGTACAAATCCTACCTGGTCCAGATGGATCAAGGTTGGAATGTATTCTTGAATTCTGGTGGCTATCATTTTGGTAAGTATTTTTAGATCAGTGTTTAACAGCGAGATTGGCCTGTAACTGCCGCAGGCTGACGGGTCTTTCCCTTCCTTGTGTATCACTGTTATGTGGGCCATAAGGGTCTCTTGGGGGAGCTTTCTATCTGGTCCCAGTCCGTTGAAAAATTTCACCAGGAATTTACCCAAAGATACGATAAAGGTTTTATAATATGCGATGGTAAACCCGTCTGGGCCTGGGGCCTTTCCTAGTTTAATATTTCCCATCGCTTTTTGGATCTCTTCCAATGTAAATGGTTCATCTAGTGTTTTACTAACCTCCGGTGTTAATTTCGGCATATGAGATTTAGATAAATATTCTTCTGTCTGGGTCTGAGGAGAGGGGTCTTTCACTGGATTGTATAAATCTGAGTAGTATCTTTGAAATTCCCTCACGATGTCTTTAGGGAAGGTACGTTTCTGTCCATTTGCCCTCACTATATGTGGTATGTAGTTCCCTAGTCTCTGTTCTCTTAGGGTCCTAGCTAGGGCCCTACCACATTTACACAGCCCTACCATTCACGATTTTGCCTTATATATCATTAGGTCTACTATCTTTTTGCGTAGGGTTAGTAGTTCGGTCTCCAGCTCGGCTGTTTGGGCATGTTTGAATTGGGCTTCTACTAATTTTAATTCGTTCAGAAGAAAAGTCAATTGTTTAGCTCGCTGTTTCTTTATTCGCGAGCCGTGATTAATAAGAATCCCTCTGATTACTGCCTTATGGGCTTCCCATACTATGCCGGTATTACTCTCTGGGATATCATTTGTTTGAAAGAAAAAGTCCAGTTCTCTTGTCACCTCCCTCAATACCTCTTCATCTTGCAATAAACTCTCATTAAGTCTCCAGGTTCTCGCCCTGGAGATATAATGGTCGGTCAGTGCGTAGGTCAACTGAATCGGCGCATGATCTGACCACGTAATATGGTCGATTGAGATCTCTCGTACCGCCTGTAACTGGGAGTGAGGGATAAAAAAATAGTCTATCCTCGAGAACTGTTTATGCGGTATAGAATAGAAGGTGTAGTCCCTTTCTGCAGGGTGAAAAATGCGCCATATATCTATCAACTGTGCTTTAAATAAGGCTCTAGAGATTCGTTTACGTGAGCTAGGGGGTATCGAGGAGCAGCCCGAAGAGGTATCTTCGGACGGAATTAATGGCATATTAAAATCCCCTCCCAGTATTAGTTGGCCCTTAGTAAATTCAGTCAGTAGTTCTAGGGTATGAGTGATGAAGGTTTCCTGATGCAGGTTAGGTGCGTAAATGTTCGCTAGTGTTACCTCAATATTGCCAATCATGCCTCTTACAAAAAGATATCTTCCCCCTACATCTGCTTTTTGTTCTACACAGGACCATGGCACCTTGGATGAGATTAATATAGACACTCCGCATGTTTTAATAAGCTTATTAGTGGAGTGGTAAACTATTGGAAAATGTCTACTTTTCAAAACTGGTAGCTTACCCTCTTTGAAGTGCGTCTCCTGGATGAAGGCGATGTCTGACTTCTTACGATATAGTTCTTCCGTGAGCATGCGTCTTTTTTCAGGGATATTAAGCCCCTTTACGTTCAACAAGAGTGCCCTCACCACCTCCATCCCCCCGACCCCCCTCTAAAAAAAAAAAAAGAGGGGGGGGGGAAGGGGGGGGGAAAGGGGGGGGGGAAGTAAAGGGGGGGAGAAAAAAAAAAAAAAAAAGAAAAAAGGGAGTAAAAAAAAAAAAAAGGGGGGGGGGGAGGGGGAAAGTGGGAAAAAGAAAAAAAAAGGGGGGGGGGGAAGTAAAAGGGGGGAGAGGAAAAAAAAAAGAAATAAGGGAGTAAAAAAAAAAAAAAAAAAAGGGGGAAAAAGAAAAAAAAAGGGGGGGAAAAGTAAAAGGGGGGGAGAAAAAAAAAAAAAGGGAGTAATAAAAAAAAAATGACTGCCTTATGGGCTTCCCATACTATGCCGGTATTACTCTCTGGGATATCATTTGTTTGAAAGAAAAAGTCCAGTTCTCTTGTCAAAAGGGAGTAATAAAAAAATTAAAAAGGAAAAAAATAGGTAATGTAGTAAAAAAAAAAAAAAAAAGCGGAGAAAAAATAAAAAAAATAAAAATATATATTTTTTTTACGAGTTTACACCTTTATTGGTGCTAAAACAAGATGAATTTTGAGATAGCCCAATTTAGTGGGAATCAGTCCTGTCAGGACAGCAAAACGTTGCTATTGCGCTCTTCAGTATCCCACTCAGAAAAAGAGCTAATCTATGTGGGGGTGTAGGCAGAGATGTACCGAGTTCGAGCCCCTTTGCCCCTCCCGCCGCCCCATGAGAAGACAACCACCATCATTTTACTAATTTTCTGTTCAGTGTTTGTCTTATATCTACCATTTCTTTTTCAATTCTCTATAAGGCTTCCTGGTCCATTTTGTAACCATTTATTTCCCCCTCCAACCCCTCCCCCCCCCCCCACCCCCCCCACCCCCATAGGGTGTTTCTACAGGGTTTGAATGGTCAATTCCCATCTTGGGGAAAAAAAAAAAAAAGAAAAGAAAAAAGGAGGGGTGTACATTACCAAAATAAGTATTTCCCCTCCTCTATCCCTCTTCCCTTCCCCCCTCCCATTTCCTCCCCCCCCCTACCATTGTGCTTAAGGAGAGGAGCATACATTCCCTCCCGTGTGTTGACCTAATGTGCTTCCATTCTCTAAGCGTGATCTAATGCATGCATATTCTTAGCCCCCAAGTGTAATAACTTTACATTTATCAACATTAAACCTCATCTGCCACATAGTCACCCAATTAGACAGAGCATTGAGGTTGGCTTGTAAATTGGAGACCTCCTGTAAGGACGTTATTCCACTGCATAGCTTGGTGTCATCTGCAAAGACAAAAATGTTACTTTTGATCCCAGACCCAATATCATTTATAAAGATATTAAAAAGTAAGGGTCCCAGCACTGAACCTTGAAACACTGATCCTCAATCCGACCAATCAGAAGCAGGTCTGAGACCCGTTTTCTGATTGTCCGAAAATAGAAGAGTTCCAATTGGCCACATAGGAGGAGGGAGGAAACAGAAACCGCCACAATGCACGTGGAGAGCAGGAGAAGGGAAAGCTGTCGCCGCCGAGCAAGGAAGGCCGCCGGTGAAGCCCGGGAGAAGCGTTGCCCACCATAGATGGGGTAATGCACGAGACCCACCAGACTGACCAGGGAAGGGGGGTAGTTACTGTTTGCCGCCCCCCTCCAAAAAAAAATTACCACCGGCCGCCACTGTTTATCATGGCTGCTGAGCCCTGACACCGTGGTCAGATTATGTGACTCCGTCATCCGCAGCACTTCTCTCTGCTCTCCTCTGTCCTCTCTGCCCCCTCCCTCCCTGCCTGTCAGCTTGTACCAGTGCCCGCCCCCTCTCCTCCTGCTGCTAAAAAAACTATGATGTAAACATACAATCCTCTCTGTTAAATAAGGACATGTGCCCCAGTGTATGTGTCTTATAAAAAAATATGCCCAAATATACCCTGCTCGCTGCTCTCCTCCTCTCCTCCTCTCCTCCCCTCCTGATGTCAGTGCGAGTTCTCGGCCCCTCCCACTATAGTTGTTATCCTGGGAGAGAGGTGAGTCACGTGAACGCTGGGAGGCAGCTCCCAGTGTCCTTGCTCCTGTTACCCTGTCTGAACATCTGATCGCCTTACTACCCAGCTTGCCCTTTGGATTATCCTGTGTTCCGCCTGCACCTGAACCCAGCCTGTCTTGACTCCGAATTTTCCTGCTCCTCTGTACCGCGCTGCCAGCCTGTTGCCGACCCTGCCTGTGACCCCGACGCTGAACCTGTCTGCTCCACTGTACTGCGCTGCCTGCCTGCCGCCAACCCTGCTTGTGACCCGACCTGCCTGCTCAGCTTCTGCTCTGCATTTGCTGCCTGTGCGCCAGCCATCTGGTGATCCCCAAACCATCTGCACCAGGACCCTTCTGCTGCAACCCGCCAGGCTCTCATACCACGCTGTTAATTAGATCTTTGGACATTGTAATCCGGAGGTATTCATGTACACACTCAACATGTATTTTTTTGCCTCCAGTATACACTTACAATCAATTGTATCTATTAATTTATTCAATCCATGCAATGTGCGTTTTGTCTGTCCCCTCTTTTCCCTCCCCTCCCCCTCCCCTCCCCCCCCCCCATCAATTCCCTGCTAGTAAATCAATCTCTCTTCCTTTGCTTTCCACTTGTCTATCTGTCTATTTTTCACTTTCATTTATATCTCCACATTGTGCCCCCATGCAATAGCAACTGCTCTTTGTTACGTTCTGAGAAGCACATACACAATGGAGGCCGTGTACGGACAATCCCGCAGTACATATTGTCCCTTTAAAAACATCTTTGAGGGGGTGGATTCTTACGGAGCGATTCGCTATAAGAAGGGACGACGCAAGACCCACCCGCACGTCCAGACGAAGCTACGCTACTTCGACAGCGAAACGCGTTGATGTCATCACGCCACGTGACGCCACCACATGTCCCGGAAGACAGCCCTGGCCGGGTTTGAGGCGGAGGGGACACGAGAAACATTACGGAGGACGGAGACCAGTAGGATATCCTACAGCACCAGCATTGACACTGAAGTACTACCAGGCATTGACCAGTGAAAACGGCCATCAGGGGACCCACGAGCTCTACATGCCGATGCACAGCTATCCCCGCTGAATACCAGCTGATTACAGCCAAAACATCTTGGATTTATTTATATCATATTAATTGTATAAACAAAGTGACCCCCAGGAGGAGTTCATACATTGGGCCTCAGCAAGCCCTCGTCTATAGACATGCTTACTGGACCCATGGTCTCTAGGAATTGAGACTGGGTATTGCAGGACTACCTTCCATCTATCCATTTTAGGAAACCTGTACACCGGAGGGTGTTTTGGCTATAGACTTAATTTTGCAAAATTACTTTTATTTGGATATCAACGCACACGTGTTGCAGTGGTTTCTGTATCGAACGTGGGAATGCCACAGACCCTATCTACTGGCATTTAACTACATCCTCTGATTGCACCTGTATCAATGTTTGCCAACATCTGCTTCTTCAATGCATTACAAATCATGATGAGTACTGGGAGACAGATTTATTATCTACATTGAGAACCTTCCCCCCCCCCCTTTTTTCGAGACACAAGGGAAAATTATTATCTTCCTCATCAATATATCAGCTGAATTTGAACATTTTTTCATTTGGTCTCTATACAGTGTATCCTCCTTTTTGTCTGTTTCTCTTTTCTTCCCCTCCCCATGGTAATTTCCCCCTCCCCATTCCACATTGGCTCGAGCCTTCCTGGGACCTCTGTGTAGATACCCCCATCTATAGGCAATTATTGGTATTTGCATACACTCACGATTGGTGAGTGTGGGTTATCTACACACAGATCTTTGGCGTCCGGACGCATTGTTCTATGTTGTTTGATTGTTTTGTTCTGTGTTTGTATTGTCCTGTACGTTGTTGCACCTTGGATGTATTTTGGCATGATATGTCCTTTGGTGGCTATTCAGCTGCACATGACAACCATTTTTAATTGATTCCACTGCAGAATCATATGTTTATTACATTTTTCTTCTTGTTTGTATTCACAATAAATGAAAAATTCTTTCCATTACTGCCTCCGTCTCTGCACGTTGTGACACTCTTGTGGTCATCTGGTTCTTGCCTGTCTAGACAAGAACATATCAGGGTTTTTTGTATATGATTTAACATAGTCTTGACCAAAGTGACACTGTTCATATTGGACTAGCAGGATTCGGAGAGACTTTTTGGGTGTTCTACATGACACCTTTATCGCAGATTCCCTATTCCCCGTTTTTTTGTTAATATATCTCATACCACTCTGCACTCCCGTGCCTCCTGTCCACACTACCAGTGCCAGGAACCAGACACGTAAGGGAAGCCTTCCCCTGCTATGTCGGGCTCATCGGTCAGGAAGTCTGACAACCACTTTCATGAGAAAGCCAGTCGCCGGCTGTAAAAAACAATACCAGGATTAAGGCTGATATCTTCGTAATACATACGTATTGCAGTTGGCGAGTGGTAAATAATTCAGAGTGTTCCGATGTATGGTATTTGAAACCGTGACATTGATAGTAATATATGTTACACACAAATCATTTAGCTTGGATACCAGTATCCTGGCACTATAAGGATTTAGCACAGATGGTGTAAAGATTTAGTATACATGGTGGGAAGTTTTTGCTGCCAACAAGTGATAGTTGAAGAACCTGAAGATCATTTAGGGGTCAAGATTTAGGGGTCAAGATAGTTTAGAGTTTACCAGTGGTGGCCCCTGGCACCTCTGCCCTTTCAGGACGCCGGACACATGAACTACTATGGCGGGGATAGGCAGGGGTGTGTATTTTGAAGCATGTGATTAGAGCCAGAGGCTCTAATAGGCTTCAAAATAGGGTGGGCTCGGGGCGCAGAGAACTGCATCCCGATCCCACCCTGTTGTGTGGCATAGCAAATGAATTTTCGCTATTTATACACACGCGTTCCTCCCTGCCAATCAGCAGGCAGGTTAGTGAGACCTGTCTCCCGATTGGGCAAAGCATTAGGCGATACAATTGGATGCCTAACGCTTTGGCGGAAGAGGAGACACGGTGGAGAAAGCCTGAGGAGCCCAGCAGACACAGGAGCCGCAGCCACTGCTTCCTGCCAAGGAGGAGAGCCGCTGAGGAGGAGAGCCCCGTCACTCCAGGAGGGGAGCAGAGCCCCGCCAGCGGTAAGTGCTGCCGGTGTTCTGCCAAAAACTGTCCCCCCATCAGATAGTGTCTGCCACGTACTGCGCAGGTGCAGCGCTTGCGCATTACGGAGGACAAGGAGACTCCGAAAGTCTCCGAAGAGTCCAGGTTGAAGCCCCAGCATCCAAGTGGACATATGGTAGCACTTAGTAACAGGGCTCCTTGCGGGCTCGCTTCGCTCGCCACGCTTCATGCATGGCCTCGCTTCGCTCACAATTTTTTTATTCTAACTCTATATCCTCTTGGATGGTGGGGCTTGAACCTGGACTCAGTGCGCAGGCGCCGTTCATCTTCAGAGACTGTCAGCGTCTCCTTGTCCTCCGTACTGCGCAAGTGCAGTACAGGGTGGACACTAACCGACGGGGGACAGTATTCGAAGCAAGGTCCATAAAGACATGGATGAGCAAATTTGGGGTAAAGGAACTTGACTGGCCTGCACAGAGTCCTGACCTAAACCCAATAGAACACCTTTGGGATGAATTAGAGTGGAGACTGTGAGCCAGGCCTTCTTGTCCAACATCAGTGCCTGACCTCACAAATGCGCTTCTGGAAGAATGGTCAAAGATTCCCATAGACACACTCCTAAACCTTGTGGACAGCCTTCCCAGAAGAGTTGAAGCTGTTATAGCTGCAAAGGGTGGGCCAACTCAATATTGAACCCTATGGACTAAAACTTTGATGCCATTAAAGTTCATGTGCGTGTAAAGGCAAGTGCCCCAATACTTTTGACAATATAGTGTATATCTCAGGTTCCTCGATTTCAACCAAGATTTGTTAACCAGAATTGTCCTATCCTGTGTTATGTCTGTAAGATTGTTCCAATGATGTCAATATTGTATTGTATTTCATCCTTTTTTTTTTTGTATGTCACTGACTACTCTTAACTAAAGAATTATGTATAATTCTTTTTATTATAAAAAAATAAGATCATACCTGGAGTTCAGCTTTAAGGTTACATACACATATCTGCATCCTTTAATGATGATTTATATGTACTGACATGTATTCTTATGGAAGAGGCATTTGTTGAAAACTGGACCAGATGCAGCCTAGACCCCACACTATAGCACAGAAGTTTTTGGGGAGGACTTTAGGCTGCATTTACACCTGAGCGTTTTCAGCTCATAAAACGCCCCAAAAAAAAGCCTGAAAAACACCCAACATGCAAAATCCCATTAATTTCAATGGCACCTGTTCACATCTGAGTGTTTTGTCACCTGAAGCAAAACGCCTGAAAAACGCCCTAAGCTCAAAAAAGAACATGAGCTTCTTTGGGGCAGATTACAGGCGTTTTTCTGACTTTTACATTGGTGACAAAATTACAGTAAAAATGTGAAAACCGCCCAACTTTGAAACACTCAGGTCTGAATGCAGCCTAATGCGGCGTACACATGCTCGGACTTTCCCGCGGGATTGTCCGCCAGACTGCCGAGTCCAGCGGACAATTTTAAGTCTGAACTTAAAACTTAAGCCCCATACACACGGTCGGACTTTTTCATCAATTTGGTCCGATCGGACAAGGTTGTTGAAAAATCAGACCGTGTGTATGCACCATCGGACAGTGTTCGTCGGTTTGTCCGTCGGACAAAGTCTTATCTCCTGCTGGAAAGATTTCCCGTCAACCCGGTCCGATCACACCAAATCCGAGCGTGTGTACGCTTGTCCGACCGGACAAAGTGCTACGCATGCTCAGATCACATTACAAGACCAAAGCTATTGGCTACTAGCCTCTACGTAGTCCCGTCGTAGGCAACAAACGTCACCACGTTCAGAATGATCGGATTTTCCGACAACTTTGTCCGATCGTGTGTACGCAAAACCAACATCAGACAAAGTATGACGGACATGGTCCGACGGACCTGGTCCACGGATTGTCCGCGCGTGTGTATGGGGCTTTAGTCTGCCTGACTTTTGGGAGGAAAAATCCCGTGGGAAAGTCCGCTCGTGTGTACGCGGCCTTAGGGCTTTTGCCACTAAAGGGTTAATTGTGAAGAGGCTGCATTGTCTTGCAGACTAAGCAATTTTCACCATTTGCAGCGGCAAAGTCAACTGATTTGGAACTCACTGCTGGTCTGTATATCATATCTTCCAACTATCTGAGATAAGAAAGAGGGACATAAGAAAAGATATCTGAGATAAGAAAAGTACAAATGACCCGCACCCGCCACGTCCTCGGTTATGCTGACCACAACAAATGCAATCAGTGAGAGGTTGGAGAAAATGTTTAGTGCAGTATAATACTTTTAGTAGTACATTTTTATAACATTTTATATTTCAGATCAAAATCAGGGACAATTGTGGAGAAGAACTGATGGATTTGGTTCCAAAAGAGGGACTGTCCCTTTAAATGAAGGAGAACACAAATTGAGATGGGAGCTAAGCAAACTCATTAGAAGTTGGAAAGCCAGCACTCGACTCGAACATCGCGTGTTCGCCTGTTCGCCGAACAGAAAACATTATGCAGTGTTCGCAGCAAATTCGAAAGCCATGGAACACCGTTAAAGTCTATGGGACATTAACATGAAAAACCAAAAGTGCTCATTCTAAAGGCTTATATGCAATTTATAACCATAAAAAGTGTTTGGGGACCCGGGTCCTGCCCCATGGGACATGTATCAATGCAAAAAAAAGTTTTAAAAACGTCAGTTTTTTCGGGAGCAGTGATTTTAATAATGCTCAAAGGGAAACAATAAAAAGGAACATTCCTTTAAATTTCGTACCTGGGGGTGTCTATAGTATGCTTGTAAAGTGGCGCAGTTTTCCCATATTTAGAACAGTACCGCAGCAAAATGACAATTCTAAAGGAAAAAAGGTCATTTAAAACTGATCGCAGCTATAATGAATTGCCGGGTCTCGACAATATGGATAAAACTGATTGAAAAAAACGGCATGGCTTCCCCCCCCCAGTCCATTACCAAGCCCTTTGGGTGTAGTATGATTATTAAGGGGAACCCCAAACCAAATTTAAATTGTAAAAAAAAATTGCATGGGGTCCCCCCAAAATCCATATCAGGCCCTTCAGGTCTGGTATGGAAATTAAGGGGAGCCTGCGCCAAATTGAAAAAAAAATGGTGCAGGTGTCCCCCCAAAATCCATACTAGACCCTTATCTGAGCATGCAACCTGGCAGGCTGCAGGAAAAGAGAGAACACCCCCCCCCTGAACTGTACCAGGCCACATGCCCTCAACATGGGGAGGGTGCTTTGGAGTAGCACGTGACGTCAGAGGAAGGCGGGGTCGCCCACTTACATCACGAGTGCCGTTTTTTTCAATGAGTTTTATCTATATTGCCGAGACCCGACAATTCATTACAGCCGTGATCAGTTTTAAATTACTTTTCTCCTTTAGAAATGTCATTTTGCTGTGGTATTGTTCTAAACACGGGAAAACTGTGCCACTTTACAGGCATGCTATAGACACCCCCCAGACACGATATTTAAAGGAATATTTTGTTTTCATTGTTTTACTTTAAGCATTATTAAAATCGCTGCTCCCAAAAAAAGTCAGTTTTAAAACCTTTTTTTTGCATTGATACATGTCCCCTGGGGCAGGACCCAGGTCCCCAAACACTTTTTATGGCAATAACTTGCATATAAGCCTTTAAAATTAGCACTTTTGATTTTTCATGTTCGTGTCCCATAGACTTTAACGGTGTTCGCGTGTTCGTCCAAATTTTTTGCCTGTTCGCATGTTCTGGTGCGAACCCAATCAGGGGGTGTTCAGCTCATCCTTAGCCAGGACCATAAAAGTTCATTCCCAACATTGTTCTCTTTCTTACAGCATAACTTTGCCATACAACCCATAAGGAAGAATGGTCAACTCTGGGCAGACAGCCAGATGAATAACATACAGGAGCTGGTTTATGGATCTTTATTTCTGTCTATCCAGCCATGAGATTCGCACAGCTCTGTTACAGAGTCTGCAGTATAGGTCTTGTCCCTCCCCCTGCCTGTGACTGGACAGTGAAGAAGCAGACTAGTAAACTCATCTCACTGTCGCTCTGCTCATTTCTCCTATCAGCATGTGCACTGCACTGCAGCACAACTGTTTGGCTCCTTGTGCTGCTTCTCCCTCACCTAGTCCGAGCTCCGCTGTACAGAGGCTGATGCCATATCAAATTCAGGTACTTGCATAAAAAAAATAAAAAAACACACATGTAAAGCGTTTGTTACCCCAACACATAATATTCCTGGTTTGTGCCTGCTGTACCATGTACTTGTCTGAGAAAGTATCCTTTTCACTTTGTATTGCTTCCTTTGTGTGAAATTCCTGATGTTCCTGTCAGTCGCTCTGCTTTCCTATTAAAAACTGACCACACAGCAGGAGAGCCCACTGTAGTCAGTTCTCTAGCTATGCTATGAACTCAGTGTGCTCTCCTCAAATATTTAGACTTGTCCCCCGCACAGCCATTCACTGGATAGCTCAGTTTGCTGCTGTTTCTCCTCCCCCCAGCTCTTATGCAGCTGAGAACATAGGCAATATGATAATTTATTTAAAAAAATGGAAAAAAGGTCTTTATATTGTTTTTTTATATCTATACGGAAATGTTTTGCCTTTCCTTTCTATTTTGAACTGAATGGATTGTTTTACATGGTGATTATTTACAGTCACATTAAGTCTGTATTAATAGATACAGAGCTGCAACAATGTGGGGTTGATTTACTAAAACTGGAGCGTGCAACATCTGGTGCAGCTGTGCATGGTAGCCAATCAGCTTCTAACTTTTGCTTGTTAAATTAAGCTTTGACAAAGAAACCAATCAGCTTCCAGGTTTTATGCAGAGCTGCACTGGTTTTTGTACTCTCCAGTTTTAGTAAGCCTGACCATACACTATACAAATTTCTTCTACAATTTTCCGTTAGATTTACTAAAACCATATAATATGAGGTCAATTGGAAACGAAATAAGGCAAGCCCTTGCACTACAGAGTTGAAGGTAAATCTAAAGAAAATTGAATAGGAAAATTGTATAATGTATGGCCAGCTTAAGTCAACCCCTGTGAGTCTTTTGCAGCAGTTAGAATTCTTTAGAACATCTGGTTTGTTAAAACTGAAATAAAAAACCACTAAATTAATTTTTTAAATAATTCAATAGCAAAGTACAAACTATAATAACTCACAGCAATCAGAAATAGGAGTCCTCATTTAATATAACTATATAGATCTTGTATTAAAATAATAATAATATAATAATGCTACTGAGTTTTCCCACATCATCTGCTCATTGCTCTGGCTAACTGAATATATAAATTTATATAAATATAGATATATTTATAAATATCTAAATATAAAATAGTCTGACTATATAAATATTGTATTAAAATAATAATAATAATAATAATAATAATAATAAAATACTAATGCTACTGAGTTTTCTCACATCATCTGCTCATTGCTCTGGCTAACTTAATATATAAATTTATATAAATATAGATATATTTATAAATATATAAATCTATATAAATATAAAATAGTCTGACTATATAAATATTGTATTAAAATAATAATAATAATAATAATTATAAAATACTAATGCTACTGAGTTTTCCCACACCATCTGCTCATTGCTCTGGCTAACTGAATATATAAATCTATATAAATATAGATATATTTATAAATATATATAAAATAATCTGACTATATAAATCTTGTATTAAAATAATAATAATAATAATAATAATAATATAATAATGCTACTGAGTTTTCCCACATCATCTGCTCATTGCTCTGGCTAACTGAATATATAAATCTATATAAATATAGATATATTATATAAATATATATAAATATAAAATAATCTGACTATATAAATATTGTATTAAAAAATAATAATAATAATAATAATAATAATAATATAATAATGCTACTGAGTTTTCCCACATCATCATCACCTTGGATGGCTAGCAGTTATTTAAAAATAGTATATAATATAAAACAAAATACTATCAACAAGAAACGTTTAAGTGAATCTGTCACACGTGGGGCACGATCACAGCCAAAGTTTGCACTGATTAAATTCATGCTGCCATTGCTGAGTAATCAACAGAGCAAAATTTCCAAACACTCAGCAAGAAGCTGCATACGTCCACAGAATTTAGTATTTTATTGGGACATGAAATTAGATTGTTTTATCTAATTTGTAAGTTGCTTCATGGCCAAAGGCTCCTTGTTGGTGAACAGATTCTTCACTCTTATCATGATAAAGTTTAATCAGACTTACCTCAACCACCACATGTAACTGTGCTCATATGGGAAAAAACTGTTAGGGTCATCACAGCAGTATTTGAAGTCCTTAAATCCACAGCAGTATATAGCCCCCAGGTCACTGTCCACCCTGGGACAGCTAAAAGCCCCTACTAACACCTTCTCCACAGTGGTGTAGCTGGAGCACTCAGCGCTCATAGTCCTGGATACTTCACCCAGCAAACAACTCCGAAAGACCCTGGAACTGCCAGTGTGTGGCTGGGGGGATCCTGTCACCACCATCCCATGGTGTATAAGAGGAATGGCGGAGTCTACAGGAGAACCAAGGCATGAGACCCTCACAGCAGCATCTTCAGCATCACTCTGCTCTCATCAGGACCACAGCTGCTGCCTTCATCCCTGTTTGCTGGCTGATGGTGTATCTCTGTCTCCCTCTGCTGGGGATGAGAAGAAGCTTACTATAATATTGCTTTCACGCTAAATGCAACCTCCTGAAACCACAGTCCTGGGACATGGCCCTTTAGCACCCAGCGCAAAAAGGACAACGTGCAACTTTACTCTATACGTTATGAACTCCTTTAGCGGTATAGATTGCAGGTTCTACCATTTTTGAGCCCTTTTGCCTCCTGCTGAAGCACCCAAAGTGAAGACTTTAATAAAAAAAAAGTGAGGATTTATACTCTGATCATAGGTATGCACAGCCTATTGCCTTAGGGTGTGCCCCCCAAAGCTCAAACAGACATGCGTGTGTGTGTGTGTATAGATATATATATATAGATATAGATATTGGGACAGTGCGAAGCCCTGCCACAGTATGAGTTTAGAATATTGCTATAAAAAGGACACAGGATTCTCAAAGGTGTTTGAATGGTGGCAGTAGAGCATTTTTATTATTTTATTATTGTTCACAATTACATTTTTTTTTTTTTTTTAAATTTTACAATATAATTTGTTTTACAGTTTTTTTTTTTTTTTAGGAGACCCGTTGGGGGGGGGGGGGCTTTGGAGAAATATCAGGGGTCCAAACAGATCTCTGATGTCTCAGTTTTGAGACAGAAAAGGGGACTGAGGACAGAGGTTCACCAGTTCCTTTCTCTGAAACCTCAGCTGCACTGGACAGTGAATGAATGGGAAGTGTTCTATGCTGAGTGGAGTGTCTTCTTGTTTATTCACAAACGAATGCATAGGAAAAAACTGTTTACTATGCTTCCGTTAAGAAGAACACTGAGTGATCCCCCTGTGTGCCTGCAGCAGCATCTGGGAGGAGAGGAGCGGGAAGAGGGGGACATGGGGGGGGCCTGAGCAGCAGAGGGAATCTACACCTCACGGGGTGATTAGGGTGTGCCCAGGCCCATCTGGCACCCTTCGTGCGCACACCTACAGTATCTTACAAAAGTGAGTACACCCCTCACATTTTTGTAAATATTTTGTTATATATTTTCATGTGACAACACTGAAGAAATGATACTTTGGTACAATGTAAAGTAGTGAGTGTACAGCTTGTATAACAGTGTAAATTTGCTGTTCCCTCAAAATAACTCAACACAAAGCCATTAATGTCTAAACCACTGGCAACAAAAGTGAGTACACCCCTAAGTGAAAATGTCCAAATTGGGCCCAATTAACCATTTTCCCTCCCTGGTGTCATGTGACTCGTTAGTGTTACAAGGTCTCAGGTGTGAATGGGGAGAAGGTGTGTTAAATTTGGTGTTATCGCTCTCATTCTCTCATACCGGTCACTGGAAGTTCAACATGTCACCTCATGGCAAAGAACTCTCTGAGGATCTGAAAAAAATTATTGTTGCTCTACATAAAGATGGCCTAGGCTATAAGAAGATTGCCAAGATCCTGAAACTGAGCCGCAGCATGGTGGCCAAGACCATACAGAGGTTTAACAGGACAGGTTCCACTCAGAACAGGCCTCGCCATGGCCGACCAAAGAAGTTGAGTGCACGTGCTCAGCGTCATATCCAGAGGTTGTCTTTGGGAAATAAATGCTGCCAGCATTGCTGCAGAGGTTGAAGGGGTGGGGGGGTCAGCCTGTCAGTGCTCAGACCATACGCCGCACGCTGCATCAAATTGGTCTGCATGGCTGTTGTCCCAGAAGGAAGCCTCTTCTAAAGATGATGAACAAAGAAAGCTCGCAAACAGTTTGCTGAAGACAAGCAGACTAAGGACACAGATTACTGGAACCATGTGCTGTGGTCTGATGAGACCAAGATAAACTTATTTGGTTCAGATGGTGTCAAGCGTGTGTGGCAGGAAGGATTACTGGAACATGAAGGAGTGGAAGAGGACTCCAGTGGCAACCTGTGAACCTGTGAACTCCATGCCCAAGAGGGTTAAGGCAGTGCTGGAAAATAATGGAGGCCACACAAAATATTGACACTTTGGGTCCAATTTGGACATTTTCACTTAGGGGTGTACTCACTTTTGTTGCCAGCGGTTTAGACATGAATGGCTGTGTGTTGAGTTATTTTGAGGGGACAGCAAATTTACACTGTTATACAAGCTGTACACTCACTACTTTACATTGTAGCAAAGTGTCATTTCTTCAGTGTTGTCACATGAAAAGATAAAAAATATTTACAAAAACTTTTATGTCAGATACTGTATGTCAGTGACCACTTTGTTATGGTGGCCATACACGCTTCAATAAATGATTGATTTATTTTCCTACCAATCTCTTTCAATCAGGATACGCCCCAAAGTTATCAAATTTTTTGGACAGTTTCTAGAAAATGAAGAAACATGCTGATATTTATGGGGGTTAAAACATGGAGCTTAGTAAAGGTGCATTAGAGACATTAATGTACAGGTCATACACTGGGGCAAGGCATTTATGTAAAGGTCACATAGGAGATGAAAAGGATGTGCAGAATTGCCAGATAAGGGATGTGAAGGGTTAATATATAGGTTTACTTACAGACACAATGGATATCAGATGTATTTGAGGGAGGGGGGGATGAACATATGACCCCAGGGTCAGTGGAATTTAATGAATGGACCGGCAGTTGCTGCTGCAGATCCATTCATTAATTTCCCATATAACCTATGTTTTTTCTCATTCGTAATAATAAAATCTGAGTCATTTAAGTGTGACAAATATGCAAAAAAAAAAATCAGAAAGGGGACAAATACTTTTTCACAGCATTGTATATGGGTTCACTCTTACTGACAATCAGATTACTATTTTAAAATAGAGAATAGAAGTATTTTTTATGTACTGTGTAGACTCCCGAAGGGCGTTTATCTGGATTTTAGTATATGCTGAATTTTAAACTAAGACAACTGATATTTAAACAGTGTAAACTAAATATGGAAACACTGACAATACCCATAACAAGTAATCTGCCTGGTTTACACCTAATAAGTCAACACAACATGAGAAATTATCAGCCCCTGAAATTTACAGTTGTAAAAATCACTGATTCTTACATACTGTCCATAAATGTACGGATGGCTGGTGACCCTGCCTTGCACAAATACAGGGGATAAAAAACTAGGAGTGAAAGATTTCATTAATGAAGCTTTTAGCCTGTTTTTGATTTTAGTGCTTTTATCATTTACTGCTCCCCCTCCCCCAGCAGTCTGGCCATTTGTTATTCACTTAGGGCCCAATTACATTCACTACATAACATGCATTACTGTGTTCTGATGCTATTCGTTATAGGCAGCAGAACTGCAACATGATGGACATTTGTGCAATTTCCTCCATGCAGTGTTTACCAAGCACTTGTAGACCTTTGTCAGTTACGCTTTCATTTCGATTTCGATTTCGGGCGGCAGTGTGGAAGGTTCTGCCTTTAAGTTTCCTCTTTGGAGATTTACTCTCCCTGATTACTGTAATGACCATCGCCCCTATCCATTGGAACTGAAAATCACACATTTTGGGCTGCAACCAAAAGAAGAAGAGAGGGGAAATCCTAAAATAGAAGGAGGTCCTGATCTTCAGATATCACTAGAAGGATCACCAGCAGAAGGAAGGAAGTCCTGATTCCCCTATATAGATCTTTATTTACCATTAGAAAGATCACCAGGAGGAGGAAGAAGGTTCTGATTTCCCTAAATGTATCTTTAGTTATCACTAGAAGGATCACCAACAGGAGGAAGGAGGTCCCGATTCCCCTATATAGATCTTTATCACTACAGGGATCACCAGCTGGAGGAAGGAGGTCCTGTTTACTCTATATAGATCTTTAGAAGGATCACCAGGAGGAGGGAAAAGATTCTGTTTCCCCTAAATAGGTCTTTAGCTGTCATTAGAGAGATCACCATCAGGAGGGATGAGGTCCTGATTTCCCTATATAGATCTTAAACTATCACTAGAGGGATCACCATCAGGAGGAAGGAGGTTTTCCTTTCTCTATATACATCTTTAGTAATTACTAGAGGGTTCACCAGCTGGAAGAAGGAGGTCTTGATTTCCCTATATATATTGGATGATTCGACAGTTTGGTTGAGAGCACATTTAATGTGACAGTGGCATTCTCGGCACGTGCCGGAAATGTAATCTATTTTTGCTTTACGCAGATATTCTGCGGCAGAAGGGCACGTACAGGCAGAATCACGTACCTGCACGATGCCCTTTAAGAGGCGGCTTGTGCCCGCCGGGTGCTCCATGAGCATGAACGTGGGTCCCGCGGACTCGATGTCCGTGGGGATACCCGCGATCATCTCACAGAGAGGAAGAACGGGGAAATGCTAATGTAAACAAGCATTTCCCCATTCTGCCTCGTGACACTGTCACTGATCATCGCTCCCTGTAATCGGGAGCGGTGATCAGTGTCGTGTCACACGCAGCCCCTCCCCCCCACAGTTAGAATCACTCCCTAGGACACACTTAACCCCTACAGCACCACCTAGTGGTTAACCCCTTCACTGATAGTTACATTTACACAGTAATCAATGCATTTTTAATTGCACTGATTGCTGTATAAATGTGAATGGTCACAAAACTACTAATAAAAAAAATATTAAGTGGTTAAACTGTTAAATCCATGTGTTTATGTCCGTTTTAAGCCAAAGTAAACCTAAGCCCAAACTTTTTTTTTCTCCTTTTCGTTTTGGTTTTGCAAAGAACAGGAGACGTGATTTTTCTCTAATGTAGTTAAGTAACATTTACAAGTCCTGTCACACACCACCAGATTGTTACTAGATAGGATGAGCTTATCTCTTCGTCACTTTGCTCTATTCTATCAGTATGTGTCTTGCAGTGCAGCACTATTTACTTGCTTCCTGTGCTGTTTTCCTCTCTCAGTCAGATTTCTGCTGTACATGAGATTGCAAGAGGCTGATATACCAGGTTAAATTTAGATACTTTTGCTGCTTACATGAAAAAATTAATTTAGTGGTGATTCATGTAATATGGAGCAGCATTGATTTGGGTCTTTTATATTTGCCTGAAGTTCAGATTTTTGGATTGTAAATAGAAAGATAATTGTGCTCCTCAGAAATATTCAGTTAATGGTATTTCATAATACTTGGTCTATTTTCACTATCATCCCATCTTCTTATCAATATACACTTAGAGATATCCACTTTTCAGCTCAATAGAAAAAAAACTGCTGTATATCTCTTTTTAAATGGCATGACAATTCCTTGCACTCTCTGATCGCAGACCTTGACCAGGAACCCAGAATTCAATGGCTGTTCAACACACTTCTATCCTTCCAGTTAGAACAAGGTGCATCTGGTGCATCCCATGAATAAGATTGGTTACACTCTAGTCAAGGCTGCTGTTAGAAATCATGGGCCCCGTATAGCCCCCTCCCAAACTATATCAAAACAATATTTTCATACACTAAATAATAATACACTAAAATCATTATTAGCGGCCACAAACATAATACAGAACCTGTGTGAATTAGCCCTTTTTTTAAGAAGTTTTTTACAATCTTTAAACTTTTTTTCATAATTTTTTAAAACATGTTTAAGTTTTTAAAAATTATTTTATTTTACAATTTTTTTTTTTTTTTTTTTTAAATGTGTTATTTTTTTAACGAAACAGGTAAGCCTGCAGCACCACCATGGGGGGGGGGGGGCAGCACAGTGACACACAGAAGCAGGCAGGGGAGGGTGATCGGTGTGGGGGAAGCATTTCCAGGAACAATGCCCTGGGTCTGTGTCTCTCCCTGCAGCAGCTGAAAGTTGGCAGGAGGGAGGGAAACCGGCTTTCATCTGCTGCAGAAAGCCACACAGGGCATCCTTCTGTAATTGCCCCTCCGTCTGATCACACCAATTCCTTCTGCTGTCTGGGCCCCCCTGTGTGCCCGGGCCCCCTACGGGAGGATTGGTGGCCCCCCCTATTAGACATGTGCACAACAAAAAAATTTGTTTATTTTCGTTTCGTTTTTTATGTTTCCGAAAAAAATGTGTTTATTTTCGTTTCGTTTTTTTCGTTTCCGTTGATTCGTACATTCGTAAGTCGTCGGTGTTCGTATTCGTAACGATTCGTACATTCGTAAGAGTTATTTTTTCGTTGATTCGTTTTTAGTTAGTTTAATTTTCGGACGCATTCGTATTTATTTGTACATTCGTAACATTCGTAGATTCGTAATCGGAGCATAATTCATAATTTTATGTAATGTGTATGCTATTATTACATTTTAATAATTTACGAATCGAAAAAAAAAAGTTGCGAATCGAAAAAAAAAAGTTACGAATCGAAAAAAAAGTTACGAATGTACGAATTTTTTTGTTCAATCCATTCATTTAGAAAATTACCAATTCAACAAAAAAAAAAAGTTACGAATGTACGAATTTTTTCGTTCGTTTTCGTTTTTTCGTTTTTTTCGGATTTTCTTCATTAGTACATTCGTTGTTTCTAATTAGTTTTTTTCGGATTTTCGTTGTTTTCCGGATTCGTTCGATTCGAATGATTCGTTAATCGGATTCGTACGATTCGAACGATTCGTTATTCGGATTCGTACGATTCGTTCATTCGTACGAAAACGAACGAACGAAAATAACGAAAAAAAAACGAAAAACAAAAAAAAAACTAAACTAATTGCACATGTCTACCCTCTATCAGCGGCCCTGACTGTAGTGAAATAAACAGTAGTTTCAGCTGGTTGCACCGTGGCTCCCCGTAGAATACCTGTATATGCCAAATGTCATTACCAGCATAACAGCAAGCAACTAACACGTTTTATGTATTCTATATGCAGCATGGTTTTATCTATGCTACTTTCCAACAGATATAAGAAAACAATGTATAATATTCTATGATTTTAACCAATGTATTCACCTAATTAGTGCAATGCCACAAATTTACCCCAGAACCTAATGGATTGTGGCTAATGGATTATGAACTATTTCAGTGCTCCCCTCCGGAAAACACTGCTCTGCAATCCAGCAGTGCTCTTCTTCTGGGTTGATGACACACATCCCAACACTGGAGAAGAAGAAAACACACTTGGTGTCATGTGACCAGACTGAAGTCATCTGGAACAACAAAAAACATAAAAAATATAGGCAGGGGGCCCAAGGGGATTAAGTGATTGGGGAGGCCAAAATATGGCTGTCTCCCTTAACATATGGCTGTAAATAAGGCTGTAAAGTCCCCTTTACATTTCTGAGTTACGGTACCGTGAAGGGGCAAAGTGAGAGGGTCTTACGAAAAGACTCCCTGACCCCCTTATGTTTGTAGACAGGGCCCACTCGGGATGAATCCAAGCCACACAACAGCTCCTATTACCTAAAACTTTTATATGCAAGGTTGGCAATGGAGTAGAGGCACCTACTGTTCAAGGCACTTAATAAGACCATCCAGTTTATCGCAGCCCCATAGTAGGTTTGAGACAGGTGTTACAGGAGGATGACACTCAGAAAAAACAGCCACAACCAAAAGTGCTGAATGGGAACTCCGTTGTTATGCCATGTACACACGACCGGACTTTTCGACTGACTAAATTCCGTCTGACTTTTTGACGCACTTTTGATGGACTTTCGACGGACTTCGGTCGAATCGGACTTGTCTACACACAATCACACCAAAGTCCAATGGCTTCGACCGTGATGACGTATGACCGGACTAGAATAAGGAAGTTCATAGCCAGTAGCCAATAGCTGCCCTAGCGTCGGTTTTCGTCCGTTGGACTAGCATACAGGCGAATGGATTTTTCGACCAGACTCGAGACCGTCGGAAAGATTTGAAACATGTTCTAAATCCAAAGTCCGTGTGATTTTTCGACAGCAAAGGTCCGATGAAGCCCACACACGGTGAATTGTCTGACAGATTTGTTCCATCGGACCTTTGCTGTCGAAAGGTCCGGCTGTGTGTACACGGCATTATAGGAAGAGAATCTCTGATGATGCCAATATGGTTTAAAGCACAAGAAAGTTTATTAAAACAATGATGTAAAATGGTGAAAGCCAAAATGTGCAAAACAGATGGAAATGCTAAACAGTGTGGGAAACACTGTGTAAGTACCTTGGCATAATATTAGTATAGGGGGTTGGAGGATCCTTTTTTTTAAGTGTGCTGACCGTCCATTAAAATTCAACGGCTGTCTAAATGCAGGGAACCCTAATGCACATTAACACATTGTGTTAATGCATGTGTGTTAGCATAATACATAGTGTGGAGGGGGTTTAGATGAATCAATGTAACCTATAATGCCGCGTACACGCGGTCGGACTTTCCGACGGCAAATGTGCGATCGGAGCTTGTTGTTAGAAATTCCGACCGTGTGTAGGCTCCATCGGACAGTTTCCATCGGAGGTTTCTGTTGCACAAAATTTGAGATCTGGTTCTCAAATTTTTCGACAACAAAATACGTTCTCGGAAATTCCGATTGTGTGTAGATAATTCCGACGCACAAAGTGCCACGCATGCTCAGAATAAAGCAGAAGAGCAGAACTGGCTATTGAACTTCATTTTTCTCGGCTCGTCGTATGTGTTGTACGTCACCACGTTCTTGACATTCGGAATTTCCGACCAACTTTGTGCGACCGTGTATATGCAAGACAAGTTTGAGCCAACATCCGTCGGAAAAAAAACATTGTTGTCGGAATGTCCAAATGTGTGTATGCGGCATTACAGTTATGCCCTGAACACACGGTCAGACATTCCGACGACAAAATCCGTCTGATTTTTTTGGACGGATTTTGGTCCAAACTTGTCTTGCATACACACGGTCGCACAAAGTTGGCGGAAAATCCGATCATTCGGAACGAGGTGACGTACAACACGTACGACGGGTCCATAAAGAGGCCAGTAGCCAATAGCTTTCGTCTCGTAATTTATATGTGCGTCGGAATTGTCTACACACAATCGGAATTTAAACAATCAGATTTTGTTGTCGGAAAATTTTAGATCCAGATCTCAAACTTTGTGTGTCGGAAATTCCAATGGAGAAAGTCTGATGGAGCCCACACACGATCGGAATTTCCGACAACACAATCCGATTGCACATTTTCCATCAGAAGAGTCCGACCGTGTGTACAGGGCATTAGATTAGGCAAACATCTGGGGAGGACTGCAGCATCTTATTGGATGATTCTGGGATAATTTTCCACTCTTTCTCTGAAATTAGTGTTTTTATTTAATTTCATATAAAGCTGTGAGAATAATAAAATCAGATTAATGGTTAGCTACTAAGTGTACATTTCTCTTTGCCTTAATAATTGAATCTGTTTGCACTAAAGTATAAAAAGCTTCTTGAGAATCTAATTAAACCCTTAATTTAAGAAAATTCTGATGCGTGATAAAGCTGTGCGCTAAAATCTCACATCTGCAGCTTAAGCAACCTTTCATTTTACATTAACAAAGTCATCATATCCTTTTAAATTTTAAACAAACATCTTTACTGGAACGGCTTTTATTCTAATTCTACATCCACAGAGGAATGTTCTTCTCCCTGTATACTGCGTATAAAGCAGACAACAATCACAAGGCAGATGAAACTCTTCAAGCTTGTTCTAGAATTAAAACAAATTATTAAGTGCATAAAATATTAATCAAGTCCTGGGCAATGGGGAACAGCGACATTCATCAAGCTTTATGCTACTTTAACTTAGCTTTCCAGGGTAGTAAAATTGCTTTGCATCGATTCAAGCTGTGGGCCACTGATGGAAAGGACAAGGCTGAGAAGCATTTTGATTCTGATCAGCCTTCCGTGGGATTAAAGAGAATCTTCAGCCTGTCTGCAAAAAAGTCAGCAGCTACAAATACTGTAGTTGTTGATTTTTAATAAAAGGACCCTCACCTGTCCAAGGATCCCTGGCGTCCTCATTTTGGGTGGTCCTGAACTGGACTTTGGGTCTCCAGCACCGGCATGCCGGCACGCTTTACAGCTGACTTCCCACTGCCCACACATGAGCTGCGCTGTGCTGTGTGAATGGTCCCGTGGCCTCATGTGACGTGTCCCAAAAGCTTGTGGGCAAACTTCCAGTGGAATCAGCTAAGCCAGGGGTCTCCAAACATTCTAAACAAAAGGGACAGTTTACTGTTCTTCAGACTTTAGGGGGGCCGGACTGTGGCCATTGGGAGTAGAAAATGCCCCATCATTGTTTCAGTGGGAGTAATTGTGTCTCTTCGTTGGTGTCACTGGGAGGAATTGTGCCCCATCATTGGTGTCATTGGGAGGAATAGTGCCCCATAATTGTTGTAATTGGGCGGAATTTTGTCCCTTCAAAGGTGTCAGTGGTGGGGATTATGTCCCATTGTTGGTATCAGTGGATTAAACAGTATCCAAAGGGCCAGTTAAAGCAACCAAAAGGCTGCATCTGGCCCCCGGGTCCACAGTTTGAAGACCTCTGACCTAAACTATCCGGACCCTGCCAAGACAAGGTACCCACCCCCCTAAAAATAAAAATGTCCAAAAGTGTTAGCAGAGGGGGGAAGAGGACATAAAGTGAAACTTCCCCTTTAGGGCGAAGTTCCGCTTTAACTATGCATCTGTGAAGGTGTTTCCTATGGATCATGGGGAGCAGCAGGAGAAAATTTGAATTTCCACCAATAACATCAGTATGTTACTTTTTGGACCCCCAGTAAAAGTAAACCGTACCTTATTAGATATCCATTGGAAATTTGGTGTAATATTGTTTTAGAAAAGTTACTGATGTCCTATATCATATCTTTTAAAGAGGAAGTAAAGCCTCCTCGGAAAAAAGAAAAAAAAGGGAACCTGCAAGGAAAAGGCATAATGAGCTAGTATGCTAGTACGCGGCATAACAGTTTTCATTAGAAGCTATACCTGTGTTATGCGTAGTGCCTGAACTTCTTATTCCGCACACAGAGCCTTTCCAAAAACTCACCAAATCAATATTCATCAAGCATCTTCTCCAGGTTTGTTTTTAGCTATCACTTAAAATGACCCTCTTTAAACCCGTAACGTGTAAAATATTTAAAGCCTGACTAATGAGCAATCAGCACTTGGGTATTAGCTCATACATAATTTATAGTGTAGTTCATTCCCTATAATCTCTTTTTGTCAGGAGAACGGTACAACCTACTTCTCCACAAGCTAAATTAAGTCCATCAGGAAATGCTTATCTGACTTTTTTTTGAAAGAGACCTATAGTTAGAAAGAAAGATATGAAGGACCACTACCATCTTGTTTTTAAAGTGCAATCTCCAGGGCTTCATGCTCAACTTTTTTCCTCCCCACCTAGCAAATCAATGGCTTAAAGCAAGTATATATGTCAGGAGTTCGGATTTTACAGTCTGCCCGCCTCATTATGTAATGCAGCAAGGATGCGAGCCCTGAAGCTTGCACAAGTCATTAACCACTTGCTTACCGGGCACTTAAACCCCCCTCCTATCCAGACCAATTTTCAGCTTTCAGTGCTCTCACACTTTGAATGACAATTACTCAGTCATGCAACGCTGTACCCAAATGAATTGTTTGTCCTTTTTTTCCCACAAATAGAGCTTTCTTTTGGTGGTATTTGATCACCTCTGGGTTTTTTATTTTTTGCGCTATAAATGAAAAAAGACCGAAAATTTTGAAAAAAAAACGCATTTTCTTTGTTTCTGTGATAAAATTTAAGAAATTATTAATTTTTCTTCATAAATTTTGGCCACAATTTATACTGCCACATATCTTTAGTAAAAATAACCCAAATTAGTGGATATTATTTGGTCTTTGTGAAAGTTAGAGAGTCCACAAACAGTGGTGCGAATCATACAAAATTTATCACACCTGATGTACTGGTGACCTATCTCATTTCTTGTGACACTGATGACAGATGGCACCGATACGTGGCATTGATGACAGGTGACACTGATAACAGATGGCATGTGACACTAACAGGTGGCACTGATGACAGATGGCACTGATACGTGGCACTGATGACGGATGGCACTAATATGTGGCACTGATGACACGTGACACTGATATGGCACTGATGACAGATGGCACTTATACATGGCACTGGGGACAGGTGGCACTGGGGACAGGTGGCACTGACAGATGGCACTGGGGACAGATGGCACTGGCAGATGGCACTGGGGACAGATGGCACTGGCAGATGGCACTGGGGGCAGATGGCAGTGGTGGCAGTGGGGACAGATGGCAGTGGTGGCAGTGGGGACAGATGGCAGTGGGGGCAGATGGCACTTTATTTATTTTATTATTATTTTTTTTCTACTTACGGCCGCTGCAGCCATTCATCTCTCCCTCCTCACATGCTGTCTCTGTGTGAGGAGGGAGAGAGAATGGGAGATATGTTTACATATGGGATCATCTCCCATTGGACACGCCGATCGCGCTGTAAAAAGGCCGCTGTGATTGGCCGTTTACAGCGATCTGTGATTGGCTGTGTCCAAGGGACACGGCCAACACAGAATTTCCCTGATGCGCGCTCGTGAGCGCGCACAAGTAGCGAGGAAAGGGGAGGACGTCATATGACGTCCTCCTGGGAATTGACATCCACGCCGAAGCCGTCATTAGACTATGGCCGGATGTCTAGTGGTTAATATCAACCCTTTAGCCCTGGTTTTCGAATTCTATGCAGATCAGATGCGATCCAAAAAGCATAGATTCGCATGTCATGTAAAAAGGCATTATTTCAAATGAAGGCTGTTAGCAGGCGCCTTTACAAACGTAAACTTTAATGGCCTCCCAGTCTTATGCCCCGTACACACGATCGGACATTGATCAGATATTCCGACAACAAAATCCATGGATTTTTTCCGACGGATGTTGGCTCAAACTTGTCTTGCATACACACGGTCACACAAAGTTTTCGGAATTTGCAAACGTCAAGAACGCAGTGACATACAACACGTACGACGGCACTAGAAAGAGGAAGTTCAATACCAAGTGCACCACCCTTTGGGCTCCTTCCACTAATCTCGTGTTAGTAGAAGTTTGGTGACAGACGATTCGTGCTTTTCAGCCTCCTGCTTTTAGGATCGTTACAGCTTTTCAGTTTGTGATTGTGGGTTCGTATTTCTATTAATTATTTGATTTTCAGTGCGTTCTTGTCCGCTCGTATTTGATTTTCACCCCCGGCCTTTCTGTTTTTCAGTGCTTTCTGTTAGTTTGTTCTGACCAGCCGACCATTTTGAAGCCATGAGGATCCTCCCCTGGACCAGAGGGTTTATAACTACCATCTGGCCACAGCCAGAAGAGTGGTGGAGAACGCTTTTGGGATAATGGCCAGCCAGTTCCACCTATTCCTTACCCCAATCAACATGGCTTAATATAAACCTAACCAGATAATCCTTGCATGCTGCATTCTACACAACTCTTTAAGGAGAAATTCATGAGAGAACTATGTGGCCTCAGTTGGGCCCGAGGCCGGACTTCAACAAGAAACCCTGACAGCGCTTGAAGCTGGCCGTCCTGGCTTGCCCCCCCCAAAGCGCCCATGAAGTAAGACAGAAGTATGTCGAGTACTTTGCGGGTGGGGGGGGGCCATTGATATGCCAGAAACTGATTAAGAAACATTTTATCCTAAAAAAATGTAACTTAAAGGGCGGCTTCACACTGGGGCGGTGCGGGCGGCGACGGTAAAGCAGTGCTATATTTAGCGCTGCTTTATCATCGTTTTACCCACGGTATGCGGCCGCTAGCGGGGTGGTTTTAACCTTAAGGGTTAAAAACCTCCGCAAAGCGCCGCTGCAGCGGCGCTTTGCCGGCGGTATCCCCGCGGTCTCCCATTGATTTCAATGGGTAGGAGCGGTATAGGAGCGGTGAATACACCGCTCCTTCACCGCTCCAAAGATGCAGCTAGCAGGACTTTTTTTACCGTCCTGCTAGCGCACCGCTCCAGTGTGAAAGCCCTCAGGGCTTTCACACTGGAGACACAGCAACAGCTGTTTTGGGTCGGTTTGCAGGCGCTATTTTTAGCGCAATAGCGCCTGCAAACCGCCCCAGTGTGAAAGCAGCCAAACTGAAAGACGATTTCCTTTGATTTACTGCCTGGGTTTCTTTTAGCTGTCTCCTAGGTTCTCCAATGGGCTTTTCTTTTTGGACATTTTCTTCAATAGTGCAAATGTAATTTATTTGATACATGAGGTGACAATCTCTTCTTCAGCAAACTATTATTATGTTGTGGGTCTGCTACACACACCTTGTTTTTGTTGTTAATGTATGTAATGCATTACTGACAGAACTATTCATAATTTTCAGCACCATGAATGAATTTTGTGGAGTCATGAAAATGGCATGATTGTGGCAAATTAGAAAGCACTGTGGGAGTTATTTACTAAAGGAAATTCCACTTTGCACTCCAAGTGCACTTACGAGTGCACATGAAACTGCACTTGTAGTGCAAAGTGGATTTGCCTAGTAAATAACCCCCATTGTCAATGTAAACACCAACTTTTACTCCAAAAACTGCTTTTGATCATTAAAAGAAGAAGCCACATATTGTTGAGTCAAAAATTTTTTACTCAAAGCACATTGACATGTGCATTTAGAAAGGTGTTTTTGAACAAACCAACATTATTTTTTGTCACATTAATTAGAAATAGTCTTTTTTTGTTAAACAGACAGCCACATGTGGAGGAGCCCAGCTTGAGCCCAGCTTGAGCCCAGCTTAAATCAGGTATAGCATTCTTCAAAATATTTCTGGTTGTCAAATTAATGATGTTAAATATATGTTAGCTTTGATAACTAATTTCTGATTTTACAAAGTGTTTTACATATCAATAGACAGTAGTGACCACAAATGATTGTGACAAGAATGAAAAATGCTGGGGTCAGAATGAGTCTTTTCTATTTATTAAATTCAATTTGCAATAGTCATGAGCTGAAAATTGTGTGTGACTGATGAACCAAAAACTAAAACTATGTCGCTTTTTCATACACAGGAAAGCCTCAGCCAGGAGGAGGCCATGGAAAGTGGCAGCCAGGAGGTGGCGGGGGTAAGTGGCAGCCAGGAGGTGGCCAGGCCCAGTAGCCTGCCCAAATCGCAGGTTACTCCCCTCGGACTTCCACAAAAAAGTGCCAGGAAGAGGAGTAACCTGAAGGAGGCAGCAATTGGCATATTTCTGAAGGCTACTGTGGCCCATTTAGAACCCCCCCCCCCCAGTGTTCAAGAGGACTATGCCTACATGGCAGCCTGTGACATAGGAATGATGGTGTCTGGATAAAGTGGGCCTTGAGAGTAAAGAAAGTCCTCCTCTTCCTCCTGCTGCTCTGCCTCCAGTGCCCTGTCCATAATGCCACACAGTCTGCTCCAGCAGGAACACAACAGGGGTTGTGTTACTGATGCATGCACTGTCACGGCTCACCATCCTTGTGGCCTCCTCAAATGGTGGCAATACAGTGCATGCATCCTTAATGATCAGCCATTGGCGTGGGAAAAAAAAGCTGAGGCGGCCTGAGCCTGTCGTTGTGCCGTATTCGCACAGGTACTCGTTGGTGGCCCTCTGCTGCATGTATAGCCACTGCAGCATTGACAATGTCGAGTTCCACCTGGTGGGCATGTCATAAATCAGGCAGTTTATGGGGAGGTGGATTTCCTCCTAAATTTCAGCCAACCAAGCACTGGCTGTGTTTGACTGCCTGAAATGGGTACAGACTCTTCTGGCCAGCTTTAGCACATATTGCAACCCTGGGTACGTATTTAGGAAACACTGCACCACCAAATTGAGGACATGTGCCAGGTATGGCACATGTGTCAACTTATCCTGTCTAAGGGCGGACAGGAGGTTTGAGCCATTATCGCACACCACCATTCTTGGCTCCAGCTGGTGTGGTGTAAACCACCTCTGGGCCTGTCCCTGCAGAGCTGCAAGAATCTCTGCTCTGGTGTGGTTCCTGTCCTCTAAACACACCAGCTGAAGCACTGCATGGCACCATGAGAATAACACTTTGCACGCTTAGGGGGTACCTGATGTTCATAGGACAATTCTGTAGAGGAGGGCATGGAGGTGGGGGAGGAGGAAGAGGAGGAGGGGGTAGAGCTCAGAGGTCTGGCATCATCACCACCAGCTTTATGGAGATGTGGGGGCACAACAAGCTGCACCACGAGCCCTGTCCTGCATCCTTTTGAGTTGCAAGCAGAGTTACCCAGTGTGCTGTGAACAAAATATATCGTCCCTGTTCATGCTTGCTGGATCACGTGTCAGCAGTAAGGTGGATTTTATGGCTGACTGCCTTGCCTAAGGATGCCAGAACATTCCCTTCCATGTGATGGTGGAGTTATGGAATGGCCTTAAGTGAAAAGTAGTAGCGACTGGGAACCTGCCATTGTGGTACAGCACATTGTTGCAAATTCACCGAAGGGGGCAGAATCTACCAGTCTGAAAGGCAGAAGTTGGAGAGCCAACAGCTTTTACAAGCTTGCATTTAGACACTGGGCGTGTGGGTGGCAGGGACTGTATTTTTTTCCACTGCAGCAGATGGGGCAGAGAAATTTGTTGGCAACAGTCTACAGCTGGTGGTGTGCAGCTGGCAGATGTGCTGCTAGGACCTGGGACACCCTGTGCTATACTATCATCCCTGTCAGTGGGGGCTGCTGAGAGGTAATGACTTGGTATAGCAGGGGCAGACTGAAATGGGTAAGGAGGAGGAGGAGGGACAGATTTGTGCCCCTTTTGTGTGGCTTTTAGGTGCTCTTGCCAACAGGCTAAGTGGTTGGGCATTAAATGCCTTTTTAAGCATGTGGTACCCAAATGGTTGGTGTTTTTGCCACGTTTGATGTGCCTGAGACACAGTTTGCCGATTAGCAACAGTGCGATCTGCTGCAGATGTGCTGAAAAATGCCCAGACAGCTGAGCTTTGGGGAGTGGGCCAGAAGATAACAGCTGCAGAATGTGATGGAATAGGGTGGCTGCTCTTTCTTGATGTCGGCCTCCTTGGGGTTGTGCCGCCTCACCTTCAGTTTCCTCCTCTGCTCTATCTGGCACCAAAGTCGCATCAGTGACATCATCATCATCATCTCCATCTCCTCCTTTTTCATCATTACCACTGGAGACAACTTGGCAATATGCTGCGGCTTGGGGAACATGAATGCCAATTTGTCTACCAGTGTTTCTCCCTCTCTCTAGGTTCATGTTCCTGTCATTTTCAACCTCAGAACCAACATCTGAATCCAATAATGGCTGGGCATCATCACGGAGCAAGTGGCTGACGCTGTGGTCAAATAACTCAGCTGACTCCTCAATGGCTGATGTTAGGGCTATGGCAGGAATAGATGTGGACAAGGAGGCAGGTTTATCCACTCTGGCAACTGGAGGGGACTGCACACTTGTCTCTGTTTGCTTGATAGAGGATGAGGAGGATGAGGCAGGTTTAGTACCTAGCCACCTCCTCTGCATTCTGTGGCTGGATAGCACGGGTAAACTCACTAAACAGAGGAAATGATGCCCTGTCTGAGGACTGACCACCACGTCCACCTTTGCCTGTGGACACATTTGTTGCTGGCCCCTTACAGTGTCAAGGGAACGTCTGCATCTCCTTGTTGTCCTCCCAGACATTATTGGGAATGAGGGGGCGATGCTTATAAGCAAATGTGAAGAAGAAGTTGAAATCTGTACGTAGATGCACTTTAATGCGTTTGGTGCTCTTTAATTTGAGTACTCAAACTACATAGACACACTCCATGGATACACTATAATAAACTGCAATATAATGCGCCAAAACTCACAGCGATGCACACAACTATATGGCGTTAAACTGGCAGCAACGCACACAAAAGTAAATGGCGTTAAACTGGCAGTAACGTACAAAACTATATGGCGTTAAACTGGCAGTAAGTCACACAGAACTATATGGCGTTAAACCAATGGTTTACCACCGATAAAATATACGAATAAGTGAAGTATGTGGCGCTAACTAAAGGTCATAACGTAGAATTAGATTTGAACTGTTTTATTTCTAATTATTAATTCTGCAATTTTTCTCCTCCTCCACACCCCTTTTTTTCCTCTCTTTCTAAAGCCCCATACCTATCAGACAATGTTGTCGGAAATTCCGACCGTGTGTAGGCACCATCGGACATTTTCCGTCGGATTGTCCGACGGACAAAGTTTTATCTCCTGCTCTAAAGATTTTCCGACAACAAAGTCCGATCACACAAATTCCGATCGTGTGTAGCGAATTCCGACGGACAAAGTGCCACGCATGCTCAGATCACATTACAAGACCAAAGCTATTGGCTACTAGCCTCTACGTAGTCCCGTCGTAGGCAACAAACGTCACCACGTTCAGAATGATTGGATTTTCCGACAACTTTGTCCGACCGTGTGTATGCAACACCAGTGTCGGACTAAATCCGTCGGACAAAATCCGATGGATTTTGTGGTCGGATTTTCCGACCGTGTGTATGGGGCATAAGTGGTCATTATAGGATCAGTTTTTAATTGTAGAACTTTTATATTTTCCTGTATTGAGGTATCATTCGTTATTTATAATATGTTTTTAATTTATCATGCTGATTAATATTGTTATACCACTTAAGCCCCGGACCAATTTGCAGCTAAAGGACCAAGACCCTTTTTGCGATTCGGCACTGCGTCGCTTTAACTGACAATTACGCGGTCGCGCGACGTGGCTCTCAAACAAAATTGGCGTCCTTTTTTTCCCACAAATAGAGCTTTCTTTTGGTGGTATTTGATCACCTCTGCGGTTTTAATTTTTTGCGCTATAAACAAAAATAGAGCGAAAATTTTGAAAAAAAATTCAATATTTTTTACTTTTTGCTATAATAAATATCCCCAAAAAATATATTAAAAAAAAATGTTTTCCTCAGTTTAGGCCGATACGTATTCTTCTACATATTTTTGGTAAAAAAAATTGCAATAAGCTTTTATTGATTGGTTTGCGCAAAAGTTATAGCGTCTACAAAATAGGTGATAGTTTTATGGCATTTTTATTAATAATGTATTTTTTACTAGTAATGGCGGCGATCAGCAATTTTTATTGTGACTGCGACATTATGGCGGACACGTCGGACACATTTTTGGGATCATTGGCATTAATACAGTGATTAGTGCGATTAAAAATGCATTGATTACTGTAAAAATGTCACTGGCAGTGAAGGGGTTAACCACTAGGGGGCGGGGAGGGGTTAAGTGTGACCTATGTGTTTTTTTTTTACTGTAGGGGGCGTGGCTTGGCGTGTGACATCACTGATTGTCTTTCTCTATGACAGGGAACAGACGATCAGTGACAGCCTCACTAGGAAGCACAGGGAGAGGTTCTTCAGCTCTGTGTCAGCGCGTCCCGCGGCCACGGAGCTTAGGACCGGGTCGCGAGTGCGCCACGAGTGCGCCACTAGCGGCGCACGTGCGACCCACGGCTGGGCTCTTAAAGGGCAACGTACCTGTACGTGCTTGTGCCCAGCTGTGCCATTCTGCCGACGTACATCGGCGTGAGGCGGTCCTTAAGTGGTTCATTTCATCATACTATTATTGAGGATGTTATATGAATTGTGTCCTGATGAATTGCCTTTTATATTTTTACCACTAGATGTCACTATTAATTTCTCATGGTCTGCAAAGACCTGTATACATCATTTCCTGTTGACATTGTTTAGGACGGGTTAGAGGTCATTCTACTATGTTTTTAAATATATTTCATTTTTTTTTTAGGTTCCCTTACTGCAATATAATAGATGATAGATTAATGTTTGTAAGTTTAGAAGCTACAGGATGTATTTACTACGCAGCTGTTTGTCATGTGACAGCAGGATTCACTATATAAATAGACACCTTTGGCACCTGACTCCATTACCCTTTGATAAAGTCACGTGTTCAGTGACGATACGCGTCAGGAAAGAGCCAGGTGTCATCACTTCCGGTCGCTGCCGAGACCAGAAGTACTCTGCTGTTTGCTGGATTATCTGATTTTAAACTGTAAGCTACTCTTTGTTTTAATAAAATTATTTTAGGAAATACTACATAATGGAGCCACCCTCTTTTATTTCATGTCCTCACCGCATCGATTAAGCCTGGAGTCACCCCCAAAAATCCTCTATTGTTGGGACAATCGTTGGAAATCAATCGTTGTGCTGGGATCTGCTGTTTTTCATACTGAAGGCTTGATTCGACCTGTAGGGGTCTCCATCTGAGGTGAGAGGCTGGGAGAATCGTGTGGCGCACCACGGATATTATATATGTGATTGGAGGAATTTGACATTGAGCAAAAGTTGTTTTTGTTTTTTTTGCACACAGATTTAATTCATGAACTTATATACAGTCAGGTCCATAAATATTGGGACATTGACACAATTCTAATATTTTTGGCTCTATACACCACCACAATGGATTTAAAATGAAACAAACAAGATGTGCTTTAACTACATACTTTCAGCTTTAATTTGAGGGTATTTACATCCAAATCAGGTGAACGGTGTAGGAATTATAACAGTTTGTATATATGCCTCCCACTTTTTAACTGCTTGCTGACCGCCGGCTGTCGCTCTCGTTGCGGGAGGGCATCATATGGCGTCCTCCCCTTCCCGGCCCACCAGGGGGTGCACGCTGTGTCACTGGGGACTCCGTGCGCGTGCCCGGTGGCCACGATGTCAGCCGGGCACCCGCGATTGCCCGGTAACACAGCAGGACCGTGGATCAGTGTATGTAAACACACAGATCCACGGTCCTGTCAGAGGAGAGGAGACCGATGGTGTGTTCTTAGTACAGAGAAACACTGATCCGTCTGTTCACCTTGTGAATACCCTCCCCCTACAGTTAGAATCACTCCCAGGGAACATATTATCCCCTTGATCACCCCCTAGTGTTAACCCCTTCCCTGCCAGTCACATTTACACAGTAATCAATGCATTTTTATAGCACGGATCACTGTATAAATGTGAATGGTCCCAAAAATGTGTCAAAACTGTCCGATATATATCCGCAGCAATATCGCAGTCATGATAAAAATTGCAGATCACCACCATTTCTAGTAAAAAAAAAATAATAATAATAAAAATGCTATAAATCTCGCCTCTATTTTGTAGACGCTATAACTTTTGCACAAACCAATCAATATGTGCTTATTGCGGTTTTTTTATACCAAAAATATGTAGAAGAATACGTATTGGCCTAAACTGAGGAAAAAATTTGTTTTAAAAAAATAATAATAATTGATATTTATTATAGCAAAAAGTTAAAAATATTGTTTTTTTTTTTCAAACTTGTCCCTCTTATTTTGTTTATAGCGCAAAAAATAAAAACCGCAGAGGTGATCAAATACCACCAAAAGAAAACTCTTTTTGTGGGGACAAAATGATAACAATTTAATCTGGATACAGTGTTGTATGACCGCACAATTGTCATTCAAATTGTGACAGCGCTGAAAGCTGAAAAATGGCTTGGGCAGGAAGGGGGTGAAAATGCACTGTATTGAAATGGTTAAGGGACCAAAAGTAATGGGACAGATTAACAATCATCCATCAAACTTTCACTTTTTAATATTTGGGTGCAAATCCTTTGCAGTCAATTACAGCCTGGAGTCTGGAACGCATAGACATCACCAGACGCTGGGTTTCATCCCTGATGCTCTGCCAGGCCTCTACTGCAACTGTCTTCAGTTCCTGCTTGTTCTTGGGGCATTTTCCCTTCAGCTTTGTCTTCAGCAAGTGAAATGCATGCTCAATCGGATTCAGGTCAGGTGATTGACTTGGCCATTGCATAAAATTACACTTCTTTCCCTTAAAAAACTCTTTGGTTGCTTTCTCAGTATGCTTCGGGTCATTGTCCATCTGCACTGTGAAGCGCCGTCCAATGAGTTCTGAAGCATTTTGCTGAATATGAGCAGATAATATTGCCCGAAACACTTCAGAATTTATCCTGCTGCTTTTGTCAGCAGTCACATCATCAATAAATACAAGAGAACCAGTTCCATTGGTAGCCATACATGCCCACGCCATGACACTACCACCACCATGCTTCACTGATGAGGTGGTATGCTTTAGATCACGAGCAGTTCCTTTCCTTCTCCATACTCTTCTCTTCCCATCACTCTGGTACAAGTTGATCTTGGTCTCATCCGTCCATAGGATGTTGTTCCAGAACTGTGAAGGCTTTTTTAGATGTTGTTTGGCAAACTCTAATCTGGCCTTCCTGTTTTGAGGCTCACCAATGGTTTACATCTTGTGGTGAACCCTCTGTATTCACTCTGGTCTTCTCTTGATTGTTGACTTTGACACACATACACCTACCTCCTGGAGAGTCTTCTTGATCTGGCCAACTGTTGTGAAGGGTGTTTTCTTCACCAGGGAAAGAATTATTCGGTCATCCACCACAGTTGTTTTCCGTGGTCTTCCGGGTCTTTTGGTGTTGCTGAGCTCACCGGCGGGTTCTTTCTTTTTAAGGATGTTCCAAACAGTTGATTTGGCCACACCTAATGTTTTTGCTATCTCTCTGATATATATTTTTTTTTTTCTCAGCCTAATGATGGCTTGCTTCACTGATAGGGACAGCTCTTTGGATCTCATATTGAGAGCAACAGATTCCAAATGCAAAAAGCACACATGAAATGAACTCTGGACCTTTTATCTGTTCCATGTAAATGGGATAATGAGGGAATAACACACACCTGGCCATGGAACAGCTGAGCAGCCAGTTGGTCCATTAATTTTGGTCCCTTAAAAAGTGGGAGGCACATTTACAAACTGTTGTAATTCCTACACCGTTCACCTGATTTGGATGTAAATACCCTCAAATTAAAGCTGAAAGTCTGCAGTTGAAGCACATCTTGTTCATTTCATTTTAAATCCATTATGGTGGTGTGTAGAGCCAAAAAGATTAGAATTGTGTCGATGTCCCAATATTTATGGACCTGATTGTATGTGAACCTATTCATATTAGTGTTTATCACTTGTTGGACTTTGTTTTTTGAATTTCACCTTTTACACTCCAGGACAACAGTGGATTTATTCAGAAATTTTTATTTTTCACATTTCTTTTTTTATGTATGTCATTATATCATTAGATTAGGATTGTCATATATTTTTTCACTTGATGCACCTTATATACACACTGGTTGTTATTTTAGATTGCTGTTTGGAACCTGTGGCACTAGTGCACTTTACCAGTGATCTAGAGAAGAGTAGAGATGATTTGTTATTTTTATTTTTACTTGCACTTGCATATTCTGTTCTACACGCTTACTTGTCAGGTGAGTGAGCGGTTCTATTTAGTATTTATATACATATTGATTCATTTCTGCACTTTAGTTAGCGCCACATACTTCACTTATTCGTATATTTTATCTGCGTGGGAACACTTTTATATGTTGGCAGCTTCTCCCATCCTTTTTATATCCTATTCTGTACAGTTTGGTTTTGCGCATTAGTTCCCCCATTTCTTTATAGTCAATTGACATGGTTTAACCTTATTTTTAAAACTTCTACTTCAAAACTTTATGAGGATTCGAATACAAAAGGTTCCACAAAAGAAATTACCTTCACAAAAGAGGGGTAAGACTTGACAGTAGTAATGGTTGCATACATCACAATCAGTTCATTAATCGCTGTTGTGAACTCGTTCTAAGAGCCTAGGGCTGATACAGCTTTGAACTTTGCTACCAAAAAAGGAACCAAGGATTTGTGCTGATGGGCTTTTGTTCATTTCAAACAGGTTTCGTCTTCAAATACAAGTCATATATACAGCGCTCACAAACATAATATAAAATATCAAACATAAAGTCCATATAAAGTGACTAAACTGCTCAAATCCGCTGTGAAGAAAGTGCAAAGTGCTTCAGATATTTTCAGGTGTACAACACCCCCTCATGTGTCTCCACTCACCGGATTAAGATGACCCCCAGCTTTTCAGTCTAGGGGTCACTTCAGACTTAATAATGGTATCCAGAGATGGCAGATTCAATGTCAGGTCATCAGATCAAAAAAAACTTCTTTGTGATGATTCTCAGCCGTATAAACAGGTACCCAAAATGAAAAAGATGGACTGATAGTGAAGTACAGCTAAGAAAAGGTTTTATTGCACATGGGAATGCATACTTACAAAAGGTAAGTTAAAAACAGGCATAAAATAGAGCTGAAGATACAGAAAACACCGTTCCTGGCATTTGTTCCACGAGGTCAGAAGTGACGTCAATCGTACCGGAAATTGCGTCAACGCATTTCAACCTCCCACAGGGTGTCATCAAAGGACCTAATATTCGGTTTGACCAAACTGTCTTTAAATACCAGGAGGGAGAGAAAACTCCCCTTCAACCAACCAATCCATTTTAGCACAGCGGCCATCTTGTTGGTTGGGAAAAACATGTCGCTCGGACTGGCAGAGAAGAGGGGTTCACCAGCACATGTGTAGAAAGGATATGTTCTACTACCCCAGGATTGTACCTACAGGGGTTTCCGTGGTCACAATTGCAAATCAGCCCCATGCTGCAGGGGGCCCGTGCGGCCCCCCTGTACGCCTGGATAGGAGGAGCATCAGAGGCAGCTGCATATAGATGAATCGATCTCCCCATTTTCCTCCTGAAGCTGCTGAATGCCTGTGGGAGGGAGAGAGGAGGAGAAGCAGGCATTCAGTGACTGCAGGAGGAAAATGGAGAGATCGGTTCATCTATATGTAGCCGCCGCCCACCACTTCTCCTATCCAGCTTCTTTCTGCTGCCCCTGTGTGCTCTTCAGCCCCCTGTGCTCTTTTCCAGCCCCCCCTGTGTCCTCTCCTGCTCCCCCTTGGGAGATCTGTCAGGATGGAGAGCAGAGAAGGGGCTTTTGGATGTGTCATTTACTGGCCCCTTCCTTTTCTGAATAGAGACAGTGATCTGTACTGATCACTGACTCTGTCCATTCATAACTGAAACATAGTTACGTAGGTAATCTGGTTGAAAAAAGACACAAGTCCATCTACAGTAGTTCAACCAATAAAAGGGGAAAAAATATTACCTGTTTTCTATGCTTCCATTTGTGAATGAAGGGGAAACTCTGTACAGAGCTATTCCTATCCATTCATTCTGTGCAGCTGAGGCTGCAGAGAAGCAGATTGAGGGTTGTGTCCTCAATCTACTTTCTTTGTCTCAAAGGTGAAACATCAGAGGTCTGTTTAGACCCCTGATATCTCACCAAAGCCCCCCAAAACGAGGTTCCTAAAAAAAATTGTGAAAAATAATTGAAAAAATATTGTAAAAAAATAAAAGAAAAGAAAAAAGGTAAAAAATAAAAAAACTACTGACACCAGTGGCGGAACTACCAGGGTCACAAAGTTTGCACTTGCGACCGGGCCCTGGCATTCCGCCACTGGACTTGGAGAGAAGGGCCTTGGCCGAGAGACCTTTCATGGTTTCTTGCATCGGGGGCCCTGAAGGTTCTAGTTATGCCAGTGTATTACCCCCTTGCCACCGAGAGCCAGCCCTTTGAAGCCCAACTTCAGGAAACTTAAAAATTTCTAGCTCTGCACTGCAAGGGTTCATTGCTGACATCATTGGGAGACAGCTGCCTCTTCAATGTCCAGGCAGCTAGGCCCCCAATGGCACACCACTGGGTCTTGCCTTCCTCTGGCCTGCATCTCTCTAGAGGCTTCAAAGTGAAGGAGACATCATTCTCAGCTAGGACAGAATGGTGGCCAGGGTCTGGGGGGGCAAGTGGAAAAAAAAGAGGGGGGTAGCTGTGCAGTGAATGCCTAGTGCATCTGCAGAGTGAACATCCACTTTAAGGACTCAGAGGGACTTCTAAGAATGGTGAAGAGGCGGCACTTTTTATTTTAGAAATGACAGCAGTGAGTTTGCTATGACCCAGAAACAGAAACGCCAAGTTGAATCAATATGATCTAATGGGTTTCTCAAGGGTGATTAAATCCGATAAAGTAAAATATTCTTATATTAATCTCTGGGTGGGTTAATAAATATAAATTTTTCTTGACCTGAGGCACAACCAAGGTCTTATGAAGAGCCAGTCATATGATTAGTGAAGATAGATGTCAGTCTAACTCATCTGCTGAGTGAGATGAACTTGCCCTCGATGGGAGATTCTGATTACATGTATTGATCACAGGAATGGAGGTGGAGTGGCTTTAGTCAAAGCAACCAAGATTTGAAATTAATATATAGCTAGGCTGGGAATAGGAGGGAGGCTAGACATCATTGCCAAGTAGTTGACGCTCAGCTTTCTTTATTTAATGCTGAACTTCATGCAAATAGCACATATGCTGTTGAAATACATATATGTGAACTGTCTACCTACCGTTGGCCACTAGATGGAACTGAGGAGCACATACCTATGATACTCAGCACCATCTAGTGGCCATAATGAGGTATTTTCCAAATTTCCCCAAGATTTTGTCATTCTATCTAGCCACTTCTATAATTAAGAAAGTCAGATGCCAAGCAGCACAGCCAGGAGGGTGACACCACTTTCTCTATTAGGGCTAGTTTACACTTGATTCAAAACATGGTTTTGGACAAGCTTTGTTAAAGTTCTCTATCGCCAGACAAAGCCCTTTGTCACTAAATAAAATGGTTAGCTTACACTATGAGGAGCATTCTTTTTATGTCTTGTGAGCTCACTGTTGGGATTGACAACTAGGAAAGATCTTTGGATGACAATTATTGTGTAGCCCCTATTATGGAGGAGATCTTCCATGCACGGCTTGGGAAGACCCTGATCCTGGGTTGTATGGCTGCATGCCCCATTTGACCTTTCTCTAACCAGAAGGTCATATAGAGTTGGTAGGCATATGCCCTGTGCACACGGTGGGAAAATCCAACGGAAAAGGTCCGATCGGATTATAAGGTCGGAATATCGAATCGTGTGTGGGCTCTGTCAGACTTTTTCCATCGGAAATTCTGGCTGAAAAAATTTGAGAGCAAGATCTCAAATTTTCTGACAACAAAATCCGATCAGACTTTGTCCGATTGTTTGTAGAGAATTCCGATCGGACAAAGTGCTACGCATGCTCAGGTCAAATTACGAGACCAAAGCCATTGGCTACTAGCCTGAACGTAGTCCTGTCGTAACGAACGAACGTCCTCACGTTCCGAACGATCGGATTTTCTGACAACTTTGTCCGACCGTGTGTATGCAACACCAATTTCTGACAAAATCCGTCAAAAAATCCGACGGATTTTGTGGTCGGAATGTCCGACCGTGTGTACGGGGGCTTACATCTTTACCATTAAGGTAGCGGTGTCACAGTTGGAATTATAAAAATGGTGATGGACTTTTCTTTTGCATGCATGGACTTCTTAACACTGTTAGTAACTTTTGAAGTGTATAGTTTTCCATTTCTTCACGTTTTTTTTCACATTTTATTACTTTTTATTTTTTCATTTGGACTATACGCATTCACTTGAACCTTATTTAACGCATACTTATTTACATTTTTTATATTCATTTTCTGTTTAGAGGCTACCTTTAATGGTTCACTAATAGTGGCATTATCACTTATTAGCATGATTTCTCTTTCGTTCATTGACTGACACAGCTCCTTTAATTCTTGACCTTAGGGTTATCACGCCACTTCAGGAGAGGTCCTCTCCTGAAGTGGCGTGATAACCCTAAGGTTAAGAATTAAAGGAGCTGTGTCCGTCAATGAACTTCAGAGAAAAGGATTTTACGGTGAGTACAAAAATCCAATTTTTTTTACATGTTAACCACTTTACGACCAGCGCACGACGATGTACGTCCCTTTTTTGAAGAGGGATATCTCGGTAACGGCAGCAACTGCTGTCACAACCGAGATATCCATCTCTTCAGGCGCCGGAAGTAATTACGATAATGGTGGTCTCCGTGGCGGATACGCCGCAAGATCACCATTATTGGCGGCGGGAGAGGTGAACCCACCCCTCCTGGCGCTCCCCCGTGCCCTCCGCCACTTACCGGAGCCGTCGGTAGCGGCGGAGGCGATCGGGTCCTTCCATGTCCTGGGTATGGAGACTAAGTGAGTAAGTGAGGCTAAGATGGCCCCCACCCGTCTCTATACCATAGCAGGGCAGAAGCGACGTCAAAACGTCACATCCGCCCATACCTCTTAAAGGAACATTTTTTTCAATGTCGTTTTTTTTAAATTACATTTATTTATTTTTTATTTTATTTTTTGCATTTAAGTCTAAATATGAGATCTGATGACTTTTTGACCCCAGATCTCATATTTAAGAGGTCCCGTCATGCTTTTTTTTCTATTACAAGGGATGTTTACATTCCTTGTACAGTAATAGGAATAAAAGTGACCCAATTTTTTTTTTTTTTTAAATAAATAAAATCAAGTAAAATAAATAAGAAAAAAAATAAAAAAATTTTTCAAGCGCCCCATCCCGACGAGCTCGTGTGCAGAAGCGAACGCATACGTGAGTAGCGCCCGCATATGAAACCGGTGGTCAAACCACACGTGATGTATCGCCGCGATCGGTAGATCGAGAGCAATAATTATAGCCCTAGACCTCCTCTGTAACGAATAACATGCAGCCTGTAGAATTTTTTAAACGTCGCCTATGGAGATTTTTGAGGGTAAAAGTTTGACGCCATTCCACGAGCGGGAGCAATTTTGAAGCGTGACATGTTGGCTACTCGGCGTAACATTATCTTTCACGATATATATATAAAAAAATTGGACTAACTTTACTGTTGTCTTATTTTTTTATTCAAAAAAGTTAATTTTTTCCAAAAAAAGTGCGCTTGTAAGACCGCTGTGCAAATACAGTGTGAAAAAAAGTATTGCAACAACCGCCATTTTATTCTCTAGGGTGTTAGAAAAAAAACAATATATAATGTTTGGGGGTTCTAAGTAATTTTCTAGCAAAAAAAAAAAACAGTTTTAAACATGTAAACACCTAAAATCCAAAACGAGGCTGGTCTTAAAGTGGTTATAAAATGTTGAGGGGACCACCATGATAAAAGGTGGTTGAGGTGTTTTGTCTCTGTAGGTCATCTTCAGTACAACTTTTACAGTATTATGTTTAAGTTTCGAAGGCTCCATCTTATAAGTATGAATGTTATATTGCTCTGTCTGTTTACCCAGTTTCCATGAGTTCTACTTTAAGCAAGGCGTACATTGCCAGCATGGAGGCATAAGAGGAGCTTAGGTATACTGCTCCATGTGCGATTACGTCCAAACACCAGCAGACTACTGCTGAAGGCCACTAGATGGAGCTGTAGAGTATGAGTAGTGCCATCTAGTGGCCACAATGCAGTACATTTCACTTTTTTTTTTTTTTTTTCAATAGATACCATTGAATCTGTAAATATAACCTGAGAACATTGGATTTTCCCCCATTTTGCACAGAATGAATTTACATGGAATTTCGATGGACAAACAGCTATGCACATTCTTTTTTTTTTTTTTTAAGTACACCACTGAATATATCCTTTGTTAAATCAATTTAATGCGATGCTGACTGACTTGAGTGTTTTGGAGGATTTGTTTCTGAAAAAATTATGAGCAGATAGAATTTAGTTTCATTAAGCCATCTTCTGTCTCCTATATCAGCAGCAATTTGTGTAGAGAGCCCCAAGAGGTTCCTTGTCTGCCGCCTTTCCACCATCTGCTATGAGCTGGTGATAACATTGTTTAATTCTTTCTCCGATTTCCTGCAGTAAATGTTTCCTCCCATGAGCCTAGACTTCAATATTTGTTTAATATTGTCTTAATTAGTTTATAATTTCAAGACATATGTTAGTTCTTTTCATACAGTAATTAGCTGCAAATCCTCTACCCTCACTCCATGTTTCATTGTGCACAGGGATGATATTACAGTGGATGGCTTTGCAAAACAAAATACCTAGCAAATGATTTTTCATTTAAAGTGACAGTCACTTTAACAAAAAAAAAAGTTCTAGCACATACCTGCAACAGCTATCCGCGACCCTTCTGTGCCCGATTGTCAGACATGGTAATGTCAGAGTATGTTTGGTTGCTCCTGGCCCCTTTACATTACTGTTGGCCCATTAATATATTTAAATAGGTGCAGGTACTCTCTTCACCCTGACCTACTTCTGAGCACCGCCCCTTGTCTCTGCCACTTCCCACCTTCTAGTACCGTTCCTTTTAGAGAATACAGAGCCAAGTATCATTTTTTGGTGTTAAAAAATTTGCACAGCATTGGTTAATGATTATAGACCCCCTCCAGCAACAACAGATCCCCCCAGCAACAATAGACCCTCCCCAGGAACAAAAGATACCCCAAGCAACAATAGATCCTCATCAGCAACAAAAGACCCCTGTTGGCAACAATAGATCCCCCAGTAGCCAGCATCAATATACCCTCCCCCCTCAACAGTGGATCCCCCCAACAACATAGGAACCCCAGAGCAAAAGATCTCCCACCAGCAACAGTAAATCCCCCAGCAATGGTAGATTCCTCCAGCAACAATTGCCCCCCAGCAACACTACACCCCCCAGCTACAATAAATCCCCTGCAGTCAGCATCAATATACCCTCCCCCCCTCAACAGTGAACACCCCCCCCCCCCCAAAAAAACAGGAACCCCAGGGCAAAATATCTCCCACCAGCAACAGTAGATCCCCCTGCCATGGTAGATCCCTCCAGCAACAATTGCTACCCCCCCCCAGCAACACAATAACCCACAGCTACAATAGATCCCCAGCAGTTGGCATTCATTTACCCTCTCCCTCAACAGTGGACCCCCCCCCCCCTCCCAACATTTTAGGAACCCCAGAGCAAAAGATCTCCCACCAGCAACAGCTGATCCCCCAGCAATGGCAGATCCCTCCAGCAACACTACAACCCCCAGCTACAATAGATCCCCAGCAGTCAGCATCAATATACCCTCCTCCCTCAACAGTGGATCACCCCCCCCCCCCGCCAACAACATAGGAACCCCAGAGCAAAAGATCCCCCACCAGCAAAAGTAGATCTCCTTACAATGGTAGATACCTCTAGCAACAATTGCGGTGTGACACTCGGACACAACGCATCTCTGATCACGGTAAAGAGCCTATGACGTAGGCTCTTTATCATGTGATGAGCTGTGTCCAATCACAGTATACCGGTAAATAGGAAGTGCCGGTTATCAACATTCCTCTATTCACGCTGACAGTGTGGGGGGGGGGGGGGGTGCGCTGATAATCAGTGCATTGATTATCAGTTCAGTACCAACAGTAATGCCTGCCAGTGCCCACCAGTAATGCCCAACTGTGCCCATCAGTGATGCCAATCAGTGTTGCCTTTCAGTGCCCATCTGTAATGCCTGTTAGTGGCTCCTCATCAGTGCCAGAAAATGTCAGAAAATTTCCAAACGTCTTCTTCGTTTTTTCAGCTCAAAAAACGTGCGAGAAATGTAATCCAAAAAAAGTCAGCCAAAATTTGGTCATTTAGACAGTTTGTTTTTCGGCCAGTTAATGGGCACTAATGGGTTGGGACCCATTAGTGCCCATTAACTGGCCGAAAAACAAACTGTCTAAATGACCAAATTTTGGCCGACTTTTTGTATAGTGTATGGCCAACATAAGACGTGGTCGAATTTCAAAAGAATTTTCTTTTGAAAATCCGAAATTTCGTGCATTTTGTGATCCGATGGTGTGACCATTGATTTCGAAATTTGGCAAACCATGCCTTCACCTTCACCTCCTTGCTACCGAAAAGAATTTTCGTGGATGGGAATCTTCTTTTCTTTCTGGGAATTTTCTTTTCTTACACATTTATTTTTCTATTACATTTCTCGCACGATTCTCCCATCATTGATTAGAAAATCGTTAGTTTTTCAAAAAGATTTCCAACATGCCCGATTACTCAAATTCGATGGCCGCACGAAAATCGGCTGTTGCTGCAGCCCACTAATGCCCCGTACACACGGTCGGATTTTCCGATGGAAAATGTCCTATCGGACAATGTTGTCGGAAATTCCGACCGCGTGTAGGCTCCATCGGACTTTATCCGTCGGATTTTCCGACGGACAAAGTTTTATCTCCTGCTCTCAAATTTTCCGACAACAAAGTCCTATCAGACTTTTTCCGATCGTGTGTAGCGAATTCCGACGGACAAAGTGCCACGCATGCTCAGATCACATTACAAGACCAAAGCTATTGGCTACTAGCCTCTATGTAGTCCCGTCGTAGGCAACAAACGTCACCACGTTCAGAATGATCGGATTTTCCGACAACTTTGTCCGACCGTGTGTATGCAACACCAGTGTCGGACAAAATCCGTCGGAAAAAATCCAATGGATTTTGTGGTCCGATTTTCCGACCATGTGTATGGGGCATAATGGTGCGAAATTCGAACGAAAATTCTTAGATAAGATTTTCGAAAATAAATTTGACCCTTACATCTCTGGCTGTTGTAGCGGGTTAATTATAGTGAGAAGGCAGAGAATAAACCACAGGAGACGGAGAGAGGAATTCTTCTAACCTTCTGACTCTGATTATTGCATTTTGCTCAGAGAAATACAATTTCTCATTCATTTTATTGGAAACATGTCTAGTGGCATTTTTAATAATTTCTTCCACAGTCATGGTATACTTATTTCTTGAATAAAAAAATACCTTAGCCTACAGAAAAATCCCAGAAAATTACAGAAAAGTGATAAACAAGCCCAGCGACAGATGAAATGTCACGCAGTCGGGCATAAAATTACCACGTATCGTCACAATTGCTTATTTTTAGTCTTATGAGATCTTCCGGTGTCACATCTTGTCTTCTTACTGTTACGGATGACCATGACTGAACGTTGGTAACATTTATTGCTTTTATGTTCTTGTTGATGTTCTCAACCAATCAGTAATGTCCATTGGCAGTAATATAGTATAAAAGTGGATGATTTGATTGGTCAGACACAGCATGTTGAATTTCTAGAATGAGTGTCTTATTCCCTGAGCTGTCTAGATGAGGCCAATAGGTGTCATAATTCATCCTTCTTTTTCAGGATCCGCTTCCTCACGAGTTCTGTGATATGTGGCCTAATCTCTTCCACGGAAACGGTTGGACCCCAAGCATTCACCACTTTACCATCTGGACCAACCAGATACTTCCAGAAGTTCCAGTCCGGTTCTTTGTCAGAAGACTCTGCAAAACACACATAGGTGGCAACGTAACTACAAAATAATAAGAAATGGATCACGCGTAACGTATAGCACCTGTCAAAGAATTTGTATTTTAGCTTATGCCGGAAATTAGGCCAACAAAAGACCGATGAGAGCTTTTGGTCGGAAAATGCGACCGTGTGTATGCTCCATCGGACTTTTGCTGGCCGAATTCCCGCCAGAAAAAGATTGAGAGCATGTTCTCAATTTTTCAGTCGGAAAAAGTTTTGATCGGAAATTCCGATCGTCTGTACCAATTCCGAAGCGCAAAATTCCCACGCATGCTCGGAAACAATTCGACGCATGCTCGGAAGCATTGAACTTCATTTTCTCGGCTCGTTGTAGTGTTGTACATCACGGCGTTCTTGGCGGTTGAAAGTTCAGCAAACTTTTGTGTGACCGTGTGTATGCAAGACAAGCTTGAGCGGAATTCCGTTGGAAAAACCATCCAAGATTTTTACGACGGAAAATCTGCTCGTGTGTGCGCGGCATTAGCCTGTTTAGTGATCTGTCTCATGCCATCAAGATGCTATGTCCCTGACCTCACTGTTCTATACTGCACTTACACACCTGCTGGTTGGACAATGAAGAGTCAGCAGAACACTAAAGAGGTGATCATTCTGCTCTTTTCCTCTGCTAGCAAACTCCCAATGATAGACTGAAAGCACTGTACAGTGCAGGTGAGCCTAATTTGCATACAGTGTTGTCTCATGGTCTGCTGCATAAGATTACAGGTGGTTAATGTTTTTGTACTAGGGTTAAAAAAAAAAAAAAAAAAAACAACAGCAGGAGTCCGTTGTGTCTCCATTCACCATTTCAGGTGAGATTTCAGCCTAAATTTTTTGGATAGAGCCCATCTCTATCCAGCGATGTCCACAAGTCCCTCGGTCATCAGGGACTTTCCCTCCTGATTGGCTGAGACACAGCAGTGGCACCATTGGCTCCCATTTCTGTCAATCAAACTCAGTTAGCCAATCAAGAGAAAGGGGGGTGCAGGGCCGAAATGTGGCTCTGTGTCTGAATGAATACACGGAGCTGCAGCTCAGCTCGGGTGTCCCCATAGCAGGTTGCTTGCTGTGGGGGCACTCAACAGGAGGGAGGGGTCAGGAGCTCCAGCCAGGGACCCCAGAGGAGGAGGATCGGGATGCTCTGTGCAAAACCATTGCACAGAACAGGCAAGCATAACATGTTTATTATTTTTATAGAAAAAAAAAACAAGACTTTACAATCACTTTATTGTCCATTTAAATAGTTTATTAGAGCCAAGCTAGACCAAACAAACTATTTACTGCACAAACAGATGTGTTGTGTTCCAGCAGTGAGAAAGGTTTGGGGCAAGCTGGCCCAAAGGAACTTTGACCTTCCCTAGCAGATGCGCCTTTGCTGTCATCCAGGAGTATGATGGGAACTTCCCATCTCACTCCCATAATAAAATGGAGTTAGGCTGATCATTGCTCAGCCATTCACAGGAAGCTTTGTATTCTATGAATGAATATAAGGCTTCTTCTGATTGGCTGAGGTGATGATCGTGACGTCATCCACCTGCCTCAGAGCGTTGAATTCATCTGTAGAGTACAAAGCTTTTCGTGAATGTCTGAGCTGTGCTCAGCCCGACTCTATTTTGTTACAGGAATGGGACGGGAAGTTTCCATCCCACTGCCAGTACACAGCGCTGTGTATTGTATGCAGCTGAGGCTACATACAGTTAATACAATGGCCAGCAAGCGCACCTGTTAGTGCAGTAAATAGATTGTTTGGGCCAGCTTGGCCCAAACCAACTATTTGAAGGGACATTAAACATGGAGTTAGGCTTTATCTACCGCAGACAAAACTTACGTCACTTTCCTTGCCAAAAAGGACTGTGCTGTATGGCAGACTGTGTACCTGTCTATCTGGAGTTTCGCTTTATTAAATACATAGATTGATTAACCTGTATATTTTTACATCTGCCTGGAGTCCAGCTTAGCAGAGAAGTATGGATGGGCTGCACCTTAATGGGGATGGTACAGCCCTATTGGGAAGAAAGATGGCCACAAAGTTGGAGGGGCGTTTTTTAACTGGGTATCGGGGGGAGGGGGAAGCAATAGTGAGCAAAGAACAGAGGGTAATAGTGGAGTCAGCAGGGATAATACAGCTGTAACTTCTAATCCTGGGGTCAATGCAAGGACAATTTGGAAACAAAGCCAAAAGTCCAAAGTACAAACACACATGCTCAGAATCAATGCTTACCAAACATAACATTAGCAGAAGGTGCCCAAAGGGTGGCGCTAAAGAGAAGAAAAACCACATAGTACTTCACTACGTTCGTGTTTGTTGGCAAACAGCTGTGTGCCATTTGTATGCAAGACAAGTTCCTGGCCAACACCCTTTGGACAAAAGTCTGACGCTTTGTCCGCGGAAAATCGTGTGTATGAGGCTTTAGACTTTGTGGGAATAACTGAAACTTGGTTTGACAGCTCACAAGATTAGCTGGCAAATATCCAGGGCTATTCCTTGTTTCGGAAAGACAGGGAAGATAGAAGAGGGGGAAGGGTGTGTCTATATGTAAAAAATCATGCAAGGGTGGTAGAGAGGAGCGACATTGTGAATGGGACAAGGGGGAGGTGGAATAAGTATGGGTAGAACTTCAAAGAAAACAAGTGGGAAATTATTAGCGGGGGGTATGTTATAGGCCACCCAAACTGAAGGAGGAGGAGGAGCTTGACCTACTATCACAGTTAGAAATGGCAGCGAGACAGGAAAATGTAATAATAATGGGGGACTTCAATTATCCTGATATTGACTGGACAGAGTGGACAGTTCAATCATTAAAGGCCCATCATTTCATGAATGTCTTACAGGACAACTTAATGTCCCAATTAGTGGATTCCCCAACTAGAAAGAATGCCCTGCTAGATCTATTAATTACAAAAGATCCAAGTTTGATCTCATATGTGGAAATACGGGACGACTTAGGATCTAACGATCATAGGATGATCACATTTAACGTAAAACATAGAAAAAGAAGGCACGAGGGTAGCACAAGAACACAAAATTTCCAACGAGACAATTTTTCTGAACTGCAGTCATTACTACATGACATTAATTGGGACCAAATCCTAGATACATCAAACACAGAAGAAAAATGGGAATGCTTTAGGAGTATATTAAACAAATGTGTGCATTCCAATGGGCAATAAATATAGGAGAGCGAAGGTAAAACCTGGGTGGCTAAACCGTAATGTATACAAGCCCCATTAAAGAGAAAAAAATGGCTTTTAAACAATATAAAGGGGATGGGTCACCGTCAGCATTCCAACACTCCAAGGATTACGAGAGACACATAGCAGAGGAGAGTAAAAAAATCCAAAGAAATTTTTTAGACATTAACAGTAAAAAGGCAAGATAAGAGCACATTGCCCACATAAAAGACGAGGATGGGAGGAGGGTTATGGATGACACAGAGAAGGCAGCTGTACTAAATGCCTTCTCCTCAGTTTTTACGCAGGAAAAGGAGGGGTATACCGATCGTACTGTTAGTGACACATCACAGGGCATACCCGCGTAGCTAACAGAGGCCCGAGTGAAGGAAAGACTTAATAAACTTAATACAAATAAATCACCAGGACCAGGTGGCTTACACCCGAGAGTCCTCAGAGAACTCAGTCAGGTTATAGCCAGACCCTTTGTTTCTAATCTTTGTGGACAGCATACTGACAGGATTTGTACCAGCTAATTGGAGAAAAGCCAATGCGGTACCAATAGTCAAAAAAGGACAGAGTCAAATCCCTGGAAACTACAGGCCAGTCAACCTAACATCAATCGTTGGTAAATTATTGGAGGGGATGACAAGGGACTATATCCAAAAATGGACTGAAGAAAAAATATATAATAAGTAGTTAACAGCATAGGTTTACAAAAGGTTGTTCTTGCCAAACCAATCTGTTAACATTCTACGAGGAAGTGAGCTGCCATCTACACAGGATAAGGCCAGTGGAGTTAGCGTACCTGGATTTTGCAAAGCCATTCGATACAGTCCCCATAAGCGCTTAATCTACAAGCTGAGGTCTGCAGGCGTGAACCATAAGGTTTGTTCTTGGGTAAAAAAAATGGTTACAGGGGCGTGTCCAAAGGGTAGTGATAAATAACGTGTACTCAAACTGGTCTTGAGTGGTAAGTGGGGTGCCCCAGGGTTCTTTCTTGGGACCAATTGTATTAAATCTATTCATAAATGATATAGAGGATGGGATAAATAGCTCAATCTCAGTTTTTGCAGACAACACAAAAATTGATTGGATAGATTGATAGCAGCGCAGCCATTGGCTCCCACTGCTATCAATCAAATCCACACAATGCTGGACTTGGGAGTGCACCCGCAAGTTAACCCCCAGGGAGAGCACTTCTCCCAGGGGGTCAAAGAAAACTCGGTTCTGGGCCACACTGTGAAAAAAGAACTGCACAATGGAGGTAAGTATGATATGTTTGTTATTTTAAAAAAACAAAAACAGGGTTTACAATCACTTTAAAGAGGAAGTAAACCCTGATGCATTTTACTTCCTCTTTTGCTCCCTGCAAAGCCTGCAAATTAAAAGCATAATGGGCTAGTATGCATCGCATACTAGCCCATTATGTGACACTTACCTGCAAATGAATCCATAGCTGTCCCCTGTGCAGGCCATGTCCATCTTCACCCCTCTTCCTTGTGGGGGCCGTGACTGGCCTGAGTCGTGTGGCACATGCGTGCGGGAGCCGTCAGTAACAGCACACGTTGGGGAAAGAAACGGCACAGATGTTCGTTTGTTCACAACGCATGCGCCGATTACATCATCGGCGCACTACAAGTGAAATATCTCCTAAACAGCGCACGTTTAGGAGATATTTCCACTACCTATAGGCAAGCCTTATTCTAGACTTACCTATAATTAAAAGTCACTAGGGAGGGTTTACAACCCCTTTAAGGTTAGTGTTGGGGATTACATGTGTTAGAGTTGAGGTTACAGGGAGGTTGAGTGTTGGGGTTACAGTGAAAGTTAGTGTTAGTGTGGAGTACTAGGGTTACAGAGTGGGTTAATGTGATGGAACCTTTATGCCCCGTACACACGGTCGGATTTTCCAATGGAAAATGTGTGATAGGACCTTGTGTAGGCTCCATCACACATTTTCCATAGGAATTTCCGTCACACAAAATTTGAGATCTGGTTCTCAAATTTTCCAACAACAAAATCCGTTGTTGGAAATTCCGATCGTGTGTAGACAATTCCGACGCACAAAGTGCCACGCATGCTCAGAATCAAGCAAGCAATCAAGAAGAGCAGCACTGGCTACGGAACTTCATTTTTCTCAGCTCGTCATACATGTTGTACGTCACTGCGTTCTTGACGTTCGGAATTTCCGACCAACTTTGTGTGTATGCAAGACAGGTTTGAGCCAACATCCGTCTGAAAAAAAAAACAATGGATTTTGTTGTTGGAAAATCCGATCGTGTGTACAGGGCATAAGGGTAGGGCATCGGTACTGGGTTAAAAAACACTATTACCAATCTCCCAGTACTGAAAGCTAATATCTCCCAATCTCTTACCAGTCAGATATTTGTACGCATTATTGGCCCCAATACCGGTCACAGCTATCTTGCTGAACATGGGGAAGGTCACGCTGTACTGCTTCCGGACAAACTGATCAATCTCACGCTCGGTGTCTGGCTCCTGATGTCCAAACTGATTACATGGGAATCCTAAGACATTAAAGTGGTAAGGCCCCAGGTCCCGCTGGAGCTGCTGCAGCGCCTTGTAGTGCCCCTCTGTGTACCCACACTGACTGGCCACATTCACCACCAGTGACACCTGTAAAAAGGGAGACAGAAAATGAAGTAGAAGATTTAGAACCAGCACTGAGATTTCTAGGTATTATGCAGCACGGCATCATTGTCCCCATAGCATCTTCCTATATACATACATACAATGGCGCCATAAAGGAAAGAGAACCCTGGAGTCTTGCATTATCTTCAGTACTATGGGGGGTATTTCTAAAATAATCAGCAGAGCTATTCATTGTGCAAAACTGAATGTACATTTGTGTGTGAGAATGTTATTAACCACTTCAGCCCTGGAAGGTTTTACCCACTTCCTGACCAGGCCATTTTTTGCGATTTGGCACTGCGGCGCTTTAACTGACAATTGTGCGGTCATGTGACACTGTACCCAAATAAAATTGATGTCCTTTTTTTCCCACAAATAGAGCTTTCTTTTGGTGGTCTTTGATCACCGCGTTTTTTATTTTTTGCGCTATAAACAAAAAAAAGGCCGTCAATTTTGAAAAAAAAGCAATATTTTTTACTTTCTGCTATTTAACATATCCAAAAAAAATGTAAAAAAATGATTTATTCATTAATTTAGGCCAATATGTATTCTGCTACATACTGTATTTATTGGCTTATAACACTCACTTTTTCTCCATGGTATTTTGGGATAAAAAATATTCCAATACGCTTATATTGATCTGTTTCCACAAAAGTTATAGAGTCTACAAACTACGGGATAGATTTAGGGACTTTTATTTTTTACTAGTAATGACGACGATCTGTGATTTTTAGCGAGACTGCGACATTGTGGCGGACAAATCTGACCCTAAGTGACACTTTTTGAGGACCAGTGACACCAATACAGTGATCAGTGCTGTAAAAATGCACTGTATAAATGACACTGGCAGGGAAGAGGTTAACACTAGGGGGCGATCAAGGTGTTAAATGTGTTCCCTGGGAGGTTTTTCAAACTGTAAGGGAGTGGATTCACTGGAGGAAAAGAGAGACTGTGATTCAGCTCAGCTGATACACGATCTCTCACTTTTCCTCTCTGACAGATCAGCAGTGTGCTTTGTTTAAATCGGCACACCGCTAATCCGTGAACGATCGGCGGGTTACATTGGCTCCCGCTGTGTCCAATCACAAGTGTGCCCCCTAAACAGCGTGCATGAAATCACGTATAGGTGATTTCAGGTACAGGTACCTGATTTTGCGCACCCTGCCACAGTAAATGTACGTGGGGCGGTCCAGAAGCAGTTAAAGTGATATTAAGCCTTTTTTTTTTTTTTTTTAAATAACAGACACGTTATACTTTACCTGCTTTCTGTAATGGTTTTGCACAGAGCAGCCCCTATCCTCCTCTTCTGTGGTCCCCGCCGGTGCTCCTGGCCCCTCCACCTTCCGAGTATTCCCCCCTAGAAAGGTGGGTGATCGTGCAGGCTTGCTTCTGAGGTCCGCTGCCTGCATCCATCGACGCAGACATCGACACTTGTCACAGAGTTTGATTGGCAGCAGCAGGAGCCAATGGCTCCCGCTGCTACCAATCTGCCCTGTGAGGAGGGAGAAAGCAGGGACAGCTGTTTTTATCATGCACGGCGCTGGATTGAGAATGGGCTCAAGTAAATATAAGAGTGGGATGGGGGGATCCTGTAGAGAATGCATTAACGTGCAAAGCCTTAAGGCTTTAAAACCACTTTTTCCCATGCAGTGGAGTTGTGCCCGGACTGCATGGGTTAACTGCTTGTTTTTGTCTAGGGCAGGGGTGTCCAAACTTTTTTCAAAGAGGGCCAGATTTGATGAAGTGAACATGCGCGAGGGCCGACCATTTTGCCTGACATTCTTTGAACCATAAAAATTTGGTCTAATGCCGCATACACACGATCGGAATTCTTGTCGGAAAAAACTCTGACGGTTTTTCCGACGGAATTTCCGACAGAATTCCGCTCAAGCTGTGTTGCCTACACACGATCACACCAAATTCCGACGGTCAATAACACACCTGCACAAAACACGTTCGACAGCACTATAAAAAGGGAAGTTTAATGCTTCCGAGCATGCGTCAAATTGTTTCCGAGCATGCGTCGGAATTTTGCGTGTCGGAATTGCATACACACGATCGGAAAATCCGATGGAAAGGTTTTCCGTCGGAAAAATTGAGAACAGGTTCTCAATTCAAAGTCCGTCGGAAATTCCGACAGAAAAAGACCGTTGGGCATACACACGGTCGGAAAATCCGATGAAGAGCTCCCATCGGACTGTTTCCATCGAAAATTCCGACCGTGTGTACACTGCATAAGTGTGTTTGTTCGAGCACTAATACACTTCCCAACAAGAATTATCTTGCCTTTGTGGCTGTGTGTGAGTAAAGAGATGAGCTCAGGTGTATTATTTGGATATACCGTATTTATTGGCGTATAACACGCACCTTCACTTTAAGAGGGAAGTTTCAGGGAAAAAAAACGTAAAATTTTTAAATAAAAACTGTGAAGCAAAATAAAAGGTCAGTGACCATCTGCAGACCCCCAATTTCCATGAATGCAGCACCACCAATCGCCAGGAAGGCAGCACCCACCATTGCCAGGAATGTACTCAACATTGCCAGGAAGGCAGCCCCACCATTAGCCAGGAATGCACTCACCATTGCAAGGAATGCACTCACCATTGCCAGAAATGCAGCCCCACCATTGCCAGGAATGTACTCACCATTTGCGATCAGTGCAGCCTTGGAGGGGACATGGAGGGGGCAGGACGAGCACCAAAGATATCCTACAGGAAAATCTCCTGTTTACCAAGTGGCCTCTTTAAGTGAAAGCCCCGCCTCCTTTGATGGTCAGAACAGTCGTCCAATGGCAGCGCCAGAGACGGGACTTCCTCTTACAGAGGCTGCCGTGTAAACAGGAAATACTCCTGTGTGCACGGCGCTCGTGCCGCCTCCTCCCACCGAGGCAGCCAGACTATATATCTTTTGTGGCCCTGGCGCTGGTAGATCATCAGGGGCCACAAAAGATATAAATGTTTAGATAAGCAGGCGGGCCATTCAAAACCGGGCCGCGGGCCCTGATTGGCCAGCGGGCCGGACTTTGGACATGCCTGGTCTAGGGGGTGAGGAGAGAGGAGATATACTTACCTAATCTGCTTGTCCTCCAAGCACAAGACTGTTCCCCTGCCCCACCGCATGCTAGCAGTCTTGAGCATGGATTGTTCCTAACATCATCACGCCCACCATACACCGGCTCTGGACGTGAGGGTAGCAGGAACGGTCTACTGCTGGTCATAGGGGAGCGCTGCTTTCCAGAGGATCGAAGGATCGGGTAAGTATTGCTTTTTCTTGCGCCCCTGGACAAAACGAGCAGTTAACCAGTGCAGGCAGTAAGGCTTAAATGTGTGCCTAACAATGTTTACTGTGTGTGTTATGTGCTGCTTTCAGGCTCGGTTCACACTAACCCACACTGCGTTCTGGAAATCGCATCGATACCCCCAGCTGAATTGCACTGCTCTTGCGAGACAAGCAGGGCAGCCATTCATTCTAAATGGCATCCTCATGCATTTCAGCCCACAGTGCGATCGTAGGTGCCGGTACCGCAGGTAAACCGCATGGTCAAAAAGACCTTGCGGTTTCCCTGCAACCACATTTTTAAAAAAAGGTGCATGTACCTTTTCTGTGCGGTTCACGCGGCTGTTTCTGGGCTTACCGATAGCTCCGGTAATGCCCAGAACCGATGCGGCTGATTCCTGGGCAGGAAGTCGAGTGAGGTCTTTTTGACTCCAGATCTCTCAATAAAGAGGACCTGTCATGCTTATTTCTGTTAATAGGAATAAAAGTGATCAAAAAATAAATAAAAATTGACAGGGACTGTGTAAAAATAACAAGTAAAATAAATAAGACAAAAAAAAAGAAAGCGCCCCATCCCTCCATGTTCGTGCACAGAAGCGAACGCATACGTAAGTTGCGCCCGCATATGTAAACAGTGTTCAAACCACACATGTGAAGTATCCTTGCGATCATTAGAGTGAGAGCAATAATTCTAGCCCTAGACCTCCTCTGTAACTCAAAACATGCAACCTGTAAAAATGTTTAAAGCGTCGCCTATGGAGATATTTAAGTACTGAAGTTTGGCGCCATTCAGTGACTGTGCGCAATTTTAAAGCATGACAGGTTAGGTATATATTTACTTGGCGTACACATCATCTTTCACATTATACAAAATGTTATTTAATTTATTAAAGTGTAATAATAATAATCCAAAAGTTGATTATTCCCCCCCCCCCCCCCATGACTTCTCCTACATGAGTAAGGCAATCCCAGCAGTGTGAATGAGCCCCTATGATGTACAGTGTAGGGATGGTGTATGGATAATGTATGGATGGTGCATGGTGTAGGGATGGTAGGATGGTGTAGGAATGGTGTATGGATGGTGCATGGTGTAGGGATGGTAGGATGGTGTAGGAATGGTGTATGGATGGTGCATGGTGTAGGGATGGTAGGATGGTGTAGGAATGGTGTATGGATGGTGCATGGTGTAGGGATGGTAGGATGGTGTAGGAATGGTGTATGGATGGTGCATGGTGTAGGGATGGTAGGATGGTGTAGGAATGGTGTATGGATGGTGCATGGTGTAGGGATGGTAGGATGGTGTGGGGATGGTGTATGGTGTGGGGATGGTGTATGGTGTATGGATGGTGTAGGGATGATGTATGATGTATGGTGTAGGTATGATGTATGATGTATGGTGTAGGTATGATGTATGGTGTAGGGATGATGTATGGTGTAGGTATGATGTATGGTGTAGGGATGATGTATGGTGTAGGGATGATGTAGGTATGATGTATGGTGTAGGTATGATGTATGATGTATGGTGTAGGGATGATGTATGGTGTAGGGATGATGTATGATGTATGGTGTAGGTATGATGAATGGTGTAGGGATGATGTAGGTATGATGTATGGTGTAGGTATGATGTATGGTGTAGGGATGATGTATGGTGTAGGGATGATGTATGATGTATGATGTATGGTGTAGGTATGATGTATGATGTATGGTGTAGGTATGATGTATGATGTAGGTATGATGTATGATGTAGGGATGATGTATGGGGTATGTATGATGTATGGTGTAGGTATGATGTATGGTGTAGGGATGATGTATGATGTATGGTGTAGGTATGATGTATGATGTAGGGATGATGTATGGGGTATGGGGTATGTATGATGTATGGTGTAGGTATGATGTATGATGTATGGTGTAGGTATGATGTATGGTGTAGGGATGATGTATGATGTATGGTGTAGGTATGATGTAGGTATGATGTATGATGTAGGGATGATGTATGGGGTATGGTGTATGTATGATGTATGGTGTAGGTATGATGTATGATGTAGGGATGATGTATGGGGTATGGTGTATGCATGATGTATGGTGTATGTATGATGTATGATGTAGGGGGTATGGTTTATGGTGTATGGTGTAATAAAATAAATAAATGTATGGTGTAGGGACGGTGTAGGGGTGGTGTATGGTTTATGGTGTAGGGATGATCTAGGGATGATGTATGGGGTATGGTGTAGGGATGATGTATGGGGTATGGTGTAGGGATGATGTATGGTGTATGGTGTAGGGTTGGTGTATGGTTTTTGGTGTAGGAATGGGGTATGGTGTAGGGATGGTGTATGGTTTATGGTGTATAGTGTGGGGACGGTGTAGGGATGATGTATGGTGTATGGTGTAGGGATGGTTTATGGTGTATAGTGTAGGGACGGTGTAGGAATGGTGTAGGGATGGTTTATGGTGTAGGGATGGTGTATGGTGTAGGGATGGTGTATGGTGTAGGGATGGTGTATGGTTTATGGTGTATAGTGTGGGGACGGTGTAGGGATGATGTATGGTGTAGGGATGATGTATGGTGTAGGGATGGTGTATGGTGTAGGGATGGTGTATGGTGTAGGGATGGTGTATGGTGTAGGGATGGTGTAGGGATGGTGTATGGTGTAGGGATGGTAGGATGGTGTAGGAATGGTGTATGGTTGGTGCATGGTGTAGGGATGGTAGGATGGTGTAGGAATGGTGTATGGATGGTGCATGGTGTAGGGATGGTAGGATGGTGTAGGTATGGTGTATGGATGGTGCATGGTGTAGGGATGGTAGGATGGTGTGGGGATGGTGTATGGTGTGGGGATGGTGTATGGTGTATGGATGGTGTAGGGATGATGTATGATGTATGGTGTAGGTATGATGTATGATGTATGGTGTAGGTATGATGTATGGTGTAGGGATGATGTATGGTGTAGGTATGATGTATGGTGTAGGGATGATGTATGGTGTAGGGATGATGTATGTATGATGTATGGTGTAGGTATGATGTATGATGTATGGTGTAGGGATGATGTATGGTGTAGGGATGATGTATGATGTATGGTGTAGGTATGATGAATGGTGTAGGGATGATGTAGGTATGATGTATGGTGTAGGTATGATGTATGGTGTAGGGATGATGTATGGTGTAGGGATGATGTATGATGTATGATGTATGGTGTAGGTATGATGTATGATGTATGGTGTAGGTATGATGTATGATGTAGGTATGATGTATGTTGTAGGGATGATGTATGGGGTATGTATGATGTATGGTGTAGGTATGATGTATGGTGTAGGGATGATGTATGATGTATGGTGTAGGTATGATGTATGATGTAGGGATGATGTATGGGGTATGGGGTATGTATGATGTATGGTGTAGGTATGATGTATGATGTATGGTGTAGGTATGATGTATGGTGTAGGGATGATGTATGATGTATGGTGTAGGTATGATGTAGGTATGATGTATGATGTAGGGATGATGTATGGGGTATGGTGTATGTATGATGTATGGTGTAGGTATGATGTATGATGTAGGGATGATGTATGGGGTATGGTGTATGCATGATGTATGGTGTATGTATGATGTATGATGTAGGGGGTATGGTTTATGGTGTATGGTGTAATAAAATAAATAAATGTATGGTGTAGGGACGGTGTAGGGGTGGTGTATGGTTTATGGTGTAGGGATGATCTAGGGATGATGTATGGGGTATGGTGTAGGGATGATGTATGGGGTATGGTGTAGGGATGATGTATGGTGTATGGTGTAGGGTTGGTGTATGGTTTTTGGTGTAGGAATGGGGTATGGTGTAGGGATGGTGTATGGTTTATGGTGTATAGTGTGGGGACGGTGTAGGGATGATGTATGGTGTATGGTGTAGGGATGGTTTATGGTGTATAGTGTAGGGACGGTGTAGGAATGGTGTAGGGATGGTGTATGGTGTAGGGATGGTGTATGGTGTAGGGATGGTGTATGGTTTATGGTGTATAGTGTGGGGACGGTGTAGGGATGATGTATGGTGTAGGGATGATGTATGGTGTAGGGATGGTGTATGGTGTAGGGATGGTGTATGGTGTAGGGATGGTGTATGGTGTAGGGATGGTGTAGGGATGGTGTATGGTGTAGGGATGGTAGGATGGTGTAGGAATGGTGTATGGATGGTGCATGGTGTAGGGATGGTAGGATGGTGTAGGAATGGTGTATGGATGGTGCATGGTGTAGGGATGGTAGGATGGTGTAGGAATGGTGTATGGATGGTGCATGGTGTAGGGATGGTAGGATGGTGTGGGGATGGTGTATGGTGTGGGGATGGTGTATGGTGTATGGATGGTGTAGGGATGATGTATGATGTATGGTGTAGGTATGATGTATGATGTATGGTGTAGGTATGATGTATGGTGTAGGGATGATGTATGGTGTAGGTATGATGTATGGTGTAGGGATGATGTATGGTGTAGGGATGATGTAGGTATGATGTATGGTGTAGGTATGATGTATGATGTATGGTGTAGGGATGATGTATGGTGTAGGGATGATGTATGATGTATGGTGTAGGTATGATGAATGGTGTAGGGATGATGTAGGTATGATGTATGGTGTAGGTATGATGTATGGTGTAGGGATGATGTATGGTGTAGGGATGATGTATGATGTATGATGTATGGTGTAGGTATGATGTATGATGTATGGTGTAGGTATGATGTATGATGTAGGTATGATGTATGATGTAGGGATGATGTATGGGGTATGTATGATGTATGGTGTAGGTATGATGTATGGTGTAGGGATGATGTATGATGTATGGTGTAGGTATGATGTATGATGTAGGGATGATGTATGGGGTATGGGGTATGTATGATGTATGGTGTAGGTATGATGTATGATGTATGGTGTAGGTATGATGTATGGTGTAGGGATGATGTATGATGTATGGTGTAGGTATGATGTATGATGTAGGGATGATGTATGGGGTATGGTGTATGTATGATGTATGGTGTAGGTATGATGTATGATGTAGGGATGATGTATGGGGTATGGTGTATGCATGATGTATGGTGTATGTATGATGTATGATGTAGGGGGTATGGTTTATGGTGTATGGTGTAATAAAATAAATAAATGTATGGTGTAGGGACGGTGTAGGGGTGGTGTATGGTTTATGGTGTAGGGATGATCTAGGGATGATGTATGGGGTATGGTGTAGGGATGATGTATGGGGTATGGTGTAGGGATGATGTATGGTGTATGGTGTAGGGTTGGTGTATGGTTTTTGGTGTAGGAATGGGGTATGGTGTAGGGATGGTGTATGGTTTATGGTGTATAGTGTGGGGACGGTGTAGGGATGATGTATGGTGTATGGTGTAGGGATGGTTTATGGTGTATAGTGTAGGGACGGTGTAGGAATGGTGTAGGGATGGTTTATGGTGTAGGGATGGTGTATGGTGTAGGGATGGTGTATGGTTTATGGTGTATAGTGTGGGGACGGTGTAGGGATGATGTATGGTGTAGGGATGATGTATGGTGTAGGGATGGTGTATGGTGTAGGGATGGTGTATGGTGTAGGGATGGTGTATGGTGTAGGGATGGTGTAGGGATGGTGTATGGTGTAGGGATGGTAGGATGGTGTAGGAATGGTGTATGGATGGTGCATGGTGTAGGGATGGTAGGATGGTGTAGGAATGGTGTATGGATGGTGCATGGTGTAGGGATGGTAGGATGGTGTAGGAATGGTGTATGGATGGTGCATGGTGTAGGGATGGTAGGATGGTGTGGGGATGGTGTATGGTGTGGGGATGGTGTATGGTGTATGGATGGTGTAGGGATGATGTATGATGTATGGTGTAGGTATGATGTATGATGTATGGTGTAGGTATGATGTATGGTGTAGGGATGATGTATGGTGTAGGTATGATGTATGGTGTAGGGATGATGTATGGTGTAGGGATGATGTAGGTATGATGTATGGTGTAGGTATGATGTATGATGTATGGTGTAGGGATGATGTATGGTGTAGGGATGATGTATGATGTATGGTGTAGGTATGATGAATGGTGTAGGGATGATGTAGGTATGATGTATGGTGTAGGTATGATGTATGGTGTAGGGATGATGTATGGTGTAGGGATGATGTATGATGTATGATGTATGGTGTAGGTATGATGTATGATGTATGGTGTAGGTATGATGTATGATGTAGGTATGATGTATGATGTAGGGATGATGTATGGGGTATGTATGATGTATGGTGTAGGTATGATGTATGGTGTAGGGATGATGTATGATGTATGGTGTAGGTATGATGTATGATGTAGGGATGATGTATGGGGTATGGGGTATGTATGATGTATGGTGTAGGTATGATGTATGATGTATGGTGTAGGTATGATGTATGGTGTAGGGATGATGTATGATGTATGGTGTAGGGATGATGTAGGTATGATGTATGATGTAGGGATGATGTATGGGGTATGGTGTATGTATGATGTATGGTGTAGGTATGATGTATGATGTAGGGATGATGTATGGGGTATGGTGTATGCATGATGTATGGTGTATGTATGATGTATGATGTAGGGGGTATGGTTTATGGTGTATGGTGTAATAAAATAAATAAATGTATGGTGTAGGGACGGTGTAGGGGTGGTGTATGGTTTATGGTGTAGGGATGATCTAGGGATGATGTATGGGGTATGGTGTAGGGATGATGTATGGGGTATGGTGTAGGGATGATGTATGGTGTATGGTGTAGGGTTGGTGTATGGTTTTTGGTGTAGGAATGGGGTATGGTGTAGGGATGGTGTATGGTTTATGGTGTATAGTGTGGGGACGGTGTAGGGATGATGTATGGTGTATGGTGTAGGGATGGTTTATGGTGTATAGTGTAGGGACGGTGTAGGAATGGTGTAGGGATGGTTTATGGTGTAGGGATGGTGTATGGTGTAGGGATGGTGTATGGTTTATGGTGTATAGTGTGGGGACGGTGTAGGGATGATGTATGGTGTAGGGATGATGTATGGTGTAGGGATGGTGTATGGTGTAGGGATGGTGTATGGTGTAGGGATGGTGTAGGGATGGTGTATGGTGTAGGGATGGTGTAGGGATGGTGTATGGTGTAGGGATGGTGTATGGTGTAGGGATGGTGTAGGGATGGTGTAGGGATGGTGTATGGTGTAGGGATGGTGTATGGTGTAGGGATGGTGTATGGTGTAGGGATGGTGTAGGGATGGTGGATGGTGGATGGTGGATGGTGTAGGAATGGTGTGGGGATAATGTATGGTGTATGGACTGTGTAGGAATGGTGTAGGGATGGTTTATGGTGTATAGTGTAGGGATGGTGTATGGTGTAGGGATGGTGTATGGTTTATGGTGTATAGTGTGGGGACGGTGTAGGGATGGTGTAGGGATGATGTATGGTGTAGGTATGATGTATGGTGTAGGTATGATGTATGGTGTAGGGATGATGTATGGTGTATAGTGTAGGGATGGTGTATGGTGTAGGGATGGTGTATGGTTTATGGTGTATAGTGTGGGGACGGTGTAGGGATGATGTATGGTGTAGGGATGATGTATGGTGTAGGGATGGTTTATGGTGTATAGTGTAGGGGTGGTGTATGGTTTATGGTGTAGGGATGATCTAGGGATGATGTATGGGGTATGGTGTAGGGATGATGTATGGGGTATGGTGTAGGGATGATGTATGGTGTATGGTGTAGGGTTGGTGTATGGTTTTTGGTGTAGGTATGGGGTATGGTGTAGGGATGGTGTATGGTTTATGGTGTATAGTGTGGGGACGGTGTAGGGATGATGTATGGTGTATGGTGTAGGGATGGTTTATGGTGTATAGTGTAGGGACGGTGTAGGAATGGTGTAGGGATGGTTTATGGTGTAGGGATGGTGTATGGTGTAGGGATGGTGTATGGTTTATGGTGTATAGTGTGGGGACGGTGTAGGGATGATGTATGGTGTAGGGATGATGTATGGTGTAGGGATGGTGTATGGTGTAGGGATGGTGTAGGGATGGTGTATGGTGTAGGGATGGTGTAGGGATGGTGTATGGTGTAGGGATGGTGTATGGTGTAGGGATGGTGTAGGGATGGTGTATGGTGTAGGGATGGTGTATGGTGTAGGGATGGTGTATGGTGTAGGGATGGTGTAGGGATGGTGGATGGTGGATGGTGGATGGTGTAGGAATGGTGTGGGGATAATGTATGGTGTATGGACTGTGTAGGAATGGTGTAGGGATGGTTTATGGTGTATAGTGTAGGGATGGTGTATGGTGTAGGGATGGTGTATGGTTTATGGTGTATAGTGTGGGGACGGTGTAGGGATGGTGTAGGGATGATGTATGGTGTAGGTATGATGTATGGTGTAGGTATGATGTATGGTGTAGGGATGATGTATGGTGTAGGGATGATGTATGGTGTAGGGATGGTGTATGGTGTAGGGATGGTGTAGGGATGGTGTATGGTGTAGGGATGGTGTAGGGATGGTGTATGGTGTAGGGATGGTGTATGGTGTAGGGATGGTGTAGGGATGGTGTATGGTGTAGGGATGGTGTATGGTGTAGGGATGGTGTATGGTGTAGGGATGGTGTATGGTGTAGGGATGGTGTAGGGATGGTGGATGGTGTAGGAATGGTGTGGGGATAATGTATGGTGTATGGACTGTGTAGGAATGGTGTAGGGATGGTTTATGGTGTATAGTGTAGGGATGGTGTATGGTGTAGGGATGGTGTATGGTTTATGGTGTATAGTGTGGGGACGGTGTAGGGATGGTGTAGGTATGATGTATGGTGTAGGGATGATGTATGGTGTATAGTGTAGGGATGGTGTATGGTGTAGGGATGGTGTATGGTTTATGGTGTATAGTGTGGGGACGGTGTAGGGATGATGTATGGTGTAGGGATGATGTATGGTGTAGGGATGGTTTATGGTGTATAGTGTAGGGATGGTGTATGGTGTAGGGATGATGTATGGGGTATGGTGTATAGTGTGGGGACGGTGTAGGGATGATGTATGGGGTATGGTGTAGGGATGGTGTATGGACGGTGTAGGAATGGTGTAGGGATGATGTATGGTGTATGGTGTATGGTGTAGAGATGATGTATGGGGTATGGTGTATGGACGGTGTATGGTGTAGGGATGGTTTATGGTGTAGGGATGGGGTATGGTGTATGGACGGTGTAGGGATGGTGTATGGTGTAGGGATGGTTTATGGTGTATAGTGTAGGGATGGTGTATGGTGTAGGGATGGTGTATGGTTTATGGTGTATAGTGTAGGGAGCCCCTCTGATCTGATCCATGCCACGTCCTCATCCCTGGAAACTCACAGGAGGAGGAGGGGGGAGGGGGGAGGGGGGATCACAGAATGTTAACCCTCTATGAGCCGGACAAGAATGACAGAGAGTTGTGATCCTGGAATGACCCGGCTGTAGCCCATACACTGTATGTGATGAGAGGATTAGTATTATTAGTGATGTAGGTTGTCTGTAGAGATCACACATAGGGTTAGTAGTGGGGACTCCACATGACACATTGGGTAACCGATAAGGATCGGGGTGTTAGTGGGGGGAACTCACCGATCCCCGGTACTTCTCCAGAGACACCAACTTGCCCCTGATATTCACCACCTGGAAGGTGTAGAAGTCGCGATCCTTCTGCAGGGAGGGGGCCAGGAACAGGAGGAGGAGGAGGGACACTGCCGGGTACATGGTGACTGTTATCTACTAATCTACACCGGCAGAGAGGAGGAGGAGGAAGAAGAATGGACGGACAGAGATCACCGCCGCTACATATCAGAGTCCTCTACTTTCTGTGCCTGGATACTTTCATGACACGCCCATCCAAATAGTAGGGGGCGTGGTTATACACAGCTAGAACATCTGGAATAGAGCGAGGCGGAGCGACACGCCCATCACTGTGTAGAAGAATTCCAGCGTTCCCAAACTTGAAACTGTTTCATTGGGGGCGTGGTTACAGGCTGCTGCGCTCGAATAGCGACCCGCCCCCCACTGTATAACCAAACGTGCCGAGACTGGACGCGTCCCTAATGTTCCGCCTAAAGAGTTGGGGGGCGTGGTTACAGACAACTACAGCGTTGGAATACAGCGGAGAGGATCTGCCACGATTGTATCCTTAGAAGAGGGGGGGGGGGGGGGGGGCACAAAAAATGTTTGAAAAAAATCATCAATTGCAGCCACTGTGCCCATTAAACGCTGCCAGTGTGCCCATTAACAGCTGCCAGCAGAGGCGTAACTAGAACCTTCAGGGCCCGGTGCAAGAAACCATGAAGGGCCCCCCTGACCCCCGGGGCGACTCAGCCCCATGCTTCAGGGGCCCATGTGTCACCCTTGTTCACCTGGATAGGAGGAGCAGCGGGGGCGGCATATAGAGGAACCAATCCCTCCATTTTCTTTCTGCAGCCTCTGAATATCAGTGGGAGGGAGAGGAGAAGTAGGCTTTCAGTAACTGCTGGAGGAAAATGCCCCTTCCGCCCCTCCTATTCAGGTGTACAGGGGTGAGGCATGGGCGCCCTGGGGCATGGGGCTCGGATGAGTGGCAGCTAGCGGTGGTGGCAGTGATGATGAATGGGATGGGATGAGTGGCAGCGGTGGTGGGGTGGATGGGATGGGATAAGCGGCAGCAGTGGTGGAGGGATGTGATCAGTGGTGCTGTTGAGGGGGTTATAGCAGTGGCAGTGGTGAGGGGGGGTAGGATCAGAGGTGGCGGTGAGGGGGGGGTGGGATCAGTGGCGGTGGTGAGGGGGGTAGGACCAGTGGCGGTGGCATTGGTGAGGAAGGGTGGGATCAGTGGTGAGGGGGGTGGGATCAGTGGCGGTGGTGGAGGTGAGGGGGGGTGGGGATCAGTGGCGGTGGCGAGGAAGGGTGGGATAAGTGGCGGTGGTGAAGGGGGTGGGATCAGTGGTGGTGGTGGTGAGGGGGGTGGGATCGGTGAGGGGGGTGGTATCAGTGGCATTGGTGAGGAAGGGTGGGATCAGTGGTGAGGGGGGTGGGATCAGTGGCAGTGGTGGTGGTGATGGGGGGTGGGGATCAGTGGCAAGGAAGGGTGGGATCAGTGGCGGTGGTGAAGGGGGTGGGATCAGTGGCAGTGGTGAGGGGGGGTGGGATCAGTGGCAGTGGTGAGGGGGTGGGATCAGTGGCGGTGGCATTGGTGAGGAAGGGTGGGATCAGTGGTGAGGGGGGGTGGGATCAGTGGCAGTGGTGATGGGGGTGGGATCAGTGGCGGAGGTGGCGGTGAAATCAGTGGTGGTGGTGGTGGTGAGAAGGGGTGGATCTGTGGTGGTGGTCAGTAAGAGGCAGAGGATGGGATCAGTTACACTGAAAATTTGTCACTTACTTTGTCAGTTAGTCGGCCGATTCCTTCCCCTTCATCATTACTTCCTTCTGCCTGGGATGCTTCGATGTCATGGGGTCTTGTGCAGAGGGGAGAGCTCCTCCCCCTTCACTCCAGCGTCTGCCTCCCTACATGGTGTCCCGCGGTGGGACAAATGGACAGCCATAACGGTGGAGGGCAGGCGGACCCCTGACAGTGGAGACAGCGGAGAACGGGGGAGCGGCACCTAACAGGGAAGAAGGGGGCGGCACCTAACGGAAGAACGGGGGGGGCGGCACCTAATGGAAGAACGGGGGGGTGCGGCACCTAACGGAAGAAGGGGGGGCGGCACCTAACAGGGAATAACGGGGGGCGGCACATAACGGAAGAACGGGGGGCGGCACCTAACGGAAGAACAGGGGGCGGCACCTAACGGAAGAACGGGGGGGCACCTAATAGGGAAGAACGGGGGGCGGCACCTAAGAGTGGAGAAGGGGGGGCGGCACCTAACAGGGAAGAACGGGGGGGCGGCACCTAAGAGTGGAGAAGGGGGGGCGGCACCTAACAGGGAAGAACGGGGGAGCGGCACCTAACAGGGAAGAACGGGCAGGCGGGGGCCCCCACCCACAGTGGCTAGCTCCAGGGCCCAGTCGCAAGTGCGACTGCTGCGACCCTGGTAGTTCCGTCACCGGCTGCCAGTCTACCCTTGAATGCCCCCAGTGTGACCACCACCTGCTCGCCGTCTGCCCAGCCCTTACCCTGTCTCGGTGGGGCAGCGGGGGACCGCGACCAACGGGGTCCTCCATATGTCTCCTGCCGTCCTCATCTCAAGTTCTCACCTCCTGATAGGCGTCCAATAGCGGCGCCTGTCATTTCAGCCAATCAGGCTGAACAGGTAACAGACCCGAGCACCTGATTGACGGAGAGGCGGTTTAGTGTTAGGAAAGCGAATATTCATTTGCTTTTCTAACACAGCTGAGTGACCTGTGAGCCCACATTATGGCGCTCGCAGGTCACCTTTTTTGACGCCTATTAGAGCCTATGGCTCTAATCACGTACTTCAAAAACACCCCCTGCCGCTGTAATTCAGGCGCTCAGCGCCCAAAAAGGGGCCAAGAACCTAAATAGGGGGTGGTGCAATGCATGAATCTATCGGTGATAGAGAGGGTGGCAGGAGAGAGGGGGCAGCGCCCCTGCGCCCTTAATGCACAGGCCGCCACTGGTTCTGATACTTTCATAACATGCCCCTATAGAGGGACGGGGCGTGGTTATAGACAGCTGCAGCTGGAATTGTGGGAGGAAGAGTGACCCGCTCACCACTATACATCCAGCCATCTGAGACTGGATACTTTCATGACACGCCCCTCTCATGTTCCATTTGGGGGCGTGGTTACATGGTTAACTTAATGCCCCATCACTGCACCCCCCTGCTTTTTTGTCCCACTGCTGAACCCCCTTCTCATCCCTCCCACCACTGTACCTCCTGCACATCTACCCCACCACTCTACCCCCTTGCTCTTCTGTCCCACCACTGTAACCCCCCTGCTCATCTGCCACATCAATGTACCCCCTTTTCTCATCTGCCCCACCACTGTACCTCCCTGCACATCTGCTCCACTGCCGAATCCCCATGCTCTTCTGTCTCACTACTGAATCACCTTCTCATCTGTCCTAACACTAAACCCCTCTGCTCCACCACTGTAACCCGCTTTCTCATCTGCCCCATCGATGTACCTCCTGCACATCTGTCTGACCTGTTTACCTCCCTGCTCTCCTGCACCACCACTGTAACACCCTGCTCATCTGTCCCGCCAATACACCTCCTTTCACATCTGCTCTACCACCCTGCTCATCTGGCCCAACACTGAACCCCCCTGCTGTTCTGTCCTACTGCTGAACCCCCTTCTCATCTCTTCCACCAATGTACCTCCCTGCACATCTGGCCCACCACTGAACCCCCTTCTCATCTGGCCCACCACTAAACCCCTCTGCTCATCTGTCCCACCTATGAACCCCTCCTGCTCCTTTTCCCCACCGCTGTACCCTCCTGCTCATCTGCTCCACTGCTGTACCCTCTTATCATCTATGATATGCGTGATATGCAGAGTGGTGAAAGGAAGCAGAGATGAGACACATCTACCTGTCCTGGCACACTCTCCCTGCTGATCCAACTCTCGCATCCAGCCCATGTGCTTGTATGTGATGTATGGGATGTATGTGATGTATGTGATGTATGTGATGTATGTGATGTATGGGATGTATGGGATGTATGTGATGTATGTGATGTATGGGATGTATGTGATGTATGTGATGTATGTGATGTATGGGATGTATGTGATGTATGGGATGTATGGGATGTATGTGATGTCACATACCAGCATATGGAATGAATGTGCAATGATGAGCTCAGATCAGGGGCAATTTTCTGAAAGCAGTGGGCCTGTATGCAGGATCATAAGTTGGGCCCCCCGCAGCTGAGAAAAAGTGGTTGGGTGTGATTTTCTTTGTGCTGAATACTGGCTGTGTCCTAAAGGGACACAGAGTGTCGGGGTTCAGTTATAAGTGACACAAAGATTCAGGAATAATTTCAACAAAGTTCCCAGGAGCTCAACAGTAACTCCACTATCGTCCCCTGATTGTGGTTTTCTCAATTACAGTGAAATCCCTTCTTTCTGAGATTCGTAGTGGCAACCGAGCGAGTCATCTTCCTCCAGATGGTGGGCAGGCTAGCAGGACTGTAATTGGCTTTAACATTGGCCAATGACAGTCCTCCTCCTTCTGGAAACAGGGACCGCCCCCCCCCCCCCCCAGCAGAACTGCACCCAATCTCTTCCCCATCACAAAAGCTGACAATCGCAGCTACAGCAAAGTTAGAGAACCAAACAATGTTTCCCATCCTTTACAATGTGTGGGGCACAGTGCCTCCCAGGGGAGGGCTGGGCTGGGGGGCAGAGTGGCAATTGCCCCCCAGGCCGCCCTAACTTACGTTGAAAACGTCCGGCGCCCGCTGCCCGCTGCTATTTTTACGGCTGCAGCGGTCGGCCACTGTTGCATTCCAGGAGTTGTAGTCCACATTCAAGCTCCCAAGCAGCACAGAGGAAACTACAACCCCCAGAGACCAGAGTCTTGTAGGCAGGGTGCCCGTGACTGGCTCGGGCTGTGGGGCTGGGTGCTGGCTTGCGCTGGCCGTGGCGTGCAACCTGAGCTGCCAGGTAGGAGACCCTGACACCCCCAGCTGACCCCCACCCCCCCCCCATACACCCCATTTACCCTGCCCCAGTGATCAGGCTGCATTGGATGGACACTGGTGAGGCTGCATTGATGGGCACTGATGAGGGGACATTGATGGGCACTGATCAGGCTGCAGTGAGGGGCACTGGTGAGGCTGCATTGAAAAAAACAGCTGGGCATGGATGGTGAGCTGATTCGGTGGTCCAATGGGCCACTTGACTGGACTTCCCCCCCAGGCCTAAGGCTGCCAGCCCTCCCCTGGTGCCTCCCCTTCAGTGCAGGTGCGGCGTGGGGAATTCTGAAATTGGAATGCATTAGTGTCTCACTGACACTTCCCTGCGCTGCTCTGCTCTGCTGATGGGGAGGGATTCGAGTGCTGGCAAAAGAGGCTTTGCGAGCCGCTTGTGGCACCAGTGCTGGGGTTTGCCTTCCCCTGATCTACAGCATTGGAATACAGTGAAGCGGAGAGGCTCTGCCACAATTAGAAGAGCCCTAATTTCATGATACACCTCTCATGTTCTATTGGGGGCGTGGTTACAGAAAGCTGCAGCTCCAATAGTTGGCAAAGCACCATTGCACCCTTTTTCACCATTTTGACCAGAGCATTTTAAAAAAATTTTGCTATTTAGCACTGCTCTGCTTTAACTGGTAATTTCGCTGTCATGCAACGTTGTACACAAATTAAATTTATATAATTTTTTTCACACAAATATATAGAGCTTTCTTTTGGTGGTATTTGATCACCTCTGGGTTCTTTTATTTTTTGTGCTATAAATGGAAAAAAACATTTTTTTTTTAGCTTTCTGCAATAAAACATATCCAATAAAAATTATAAAAATAAATACATTTAGGCCAATATGTATTCTGCTACATTTTTGGTAAAATATGCCAAAAATAAGTGTATATTTGGTTTGTGAGAAAGTTTTAGCGTTTGCAAACTATGGGATATAAAGTGTGGAAAATAATTATTTGATTCCCTGATCTTTTGCAGATTTTGTAAGTTTGCCCACTTACAAAGAAATGAAGGATCTATAATTTTTATCATAGGTGTATTTAAATGATAGAGACAGAATATCAACCAAAAACACACAATACACGTTGAACAAAACACAATCTCTCAATTGGGAATAGAGGGCAAGGGTATAGAAGCTCAGGCACTTGGAACTTGCTGACACTTAAATAAATGTCTCTCTGTAGATGATCCAGGGAGTAGCCACTCGCAACTGGATAACTCAACTGTTGGATAAATCCTTGTTTGTAGATCTAGCAGCCAACAAGTGATTTTAGCTTAGCAACGTCTCTGCCACAGACTTGGTTGTGAAACTTTAAATGAACACACAAAAGTCTCTCACAGAACTTAGTTGCAAATGAAGGATAAGGTTAGGAACTTTTCTTACAGTACCAGTATCTCTCAGCCGATCCAGCGATACTATAAGAAATGTGGATTCAACTAGTGTCCATACAGCTCAGCTTCCAGGCTCTTACCGAGCAGCCAGCCTCGAGCGTGGCCCTCCTCTGAAGAGTCCTCCCCTGGTTGCATGTAGAGTTGCTGGGCCTCTCCAATCCTGAGACGGCACTTCGGAATCCCCCTTCAGTTACTGCGCCTCGAACTAGCCAGTTCCGAGGCTCGGAAATGGATGGATCCGCACCCCAGGCCATGAGGGCCTCTGGGGCTGGTCAGGAGGACCAGGACCATGGAGCCAGAACAGAGCCGGAACAGAGCCCAGGCCCTGACGGACCCCGGCACGGAACGTAACCAGGCTCGAAGCCAGGCTAGAGTGCAACCTCACAACTACGTGACCTCAGCACCTTAAGTACCCCCCTCGGAATACACAGCGGGACAAACGCGCCCACTCATTGGCTCCGGGAAGAAATTGGTACCCAATGCGTCCAACCAGACTGCGCTTTATGCCTGTCACAGGTGCTCACCTCACCTATAACCAGGCAGAACTTTAACACGGCCCAGCCAAACTGATACCAAAGCATAACCTAGAATAATTAACCCCAAAACTCAACTACAGTTCTGGGCAAAAACTAAATTTACATGCATAGCGCGCACTTTGAAAAAGTGCCGCTGCTACATGTCTCCCAATTCATTTGATGTTTTCCCCTTCTTTTTTTCCCCCTCTCTATTAAGTCTGACCTCTCATTCGGGTTTAAGGTTTATAGGCTGGGCGACGTTTCCCCTAGTAAAAAGTGTGTCGGGACCATTTAACCCTCTTTATCCTTTCAGGTGCAAGCAGTACTCCATTGTACATGTTTATATAATAGACTGTTAACCTGCAAATATCTTGACTTGTGTTATTGGGAGGAATTCCTTTGCTGAGCTGGTGCTGTTGCCTAAAACTCAGCAGATCTGTTACCTCCTCTTTTTGACAATATCTTCTTTGAACTGTCCTAGTAAACATTATCAGAATATAAACGCACAGAGTTGTCTGACTTATTGCTTTGAAGTGGTGCAAAGATGTCTGAACCCAGAGTGCCAGGTGAGTTGGGATGTTTATCAGGTCATGGCAGTGCAGATGAGCAGGTAAATCCAAGCAGCCTCTTAGGGAGTCATGCTACATGTACTTGTAGGAACAGAGGAGAGGGGATAGCATAGCTGCATTGCCTATATGTGGGACCCTGGGTATTATTTGCTTTGGATACAAGCGCTAAATATCCAGACATTATTCAAGGTAGGCATTCCATGCCAAAAGCAAGGAACTATATAAAACGAAATTTTCCCAAATGAAGTGTTGATTTCACAGTACGTGGTCTCCCTCTAGTGGCACTAGAGGGGATGACGTATATTGTTCATAACCAGTAAGAATTACATTATTGTTTCTTTTATACTCTTTTATACGCAATTTATCCTAATTATATATATATATATATATATATATATATATATATATATATATAGAGCTTACAGGATCCTCTGCATAACTTGTTTGGCTTATACTGGAAAGCAGGAATTTATTTTCTTCCTTTAACAGGTGGATAAGTTCCCTTACATATATACATATTTAAAGGGAGCGATAATTATTTAATTTGGTTAGTATCATATCTAGGACATATATTATCATTTCCAATATATTGCCCTCATATGTGGACGGCTGTGATTCCCTCCTCCCTCCTTCTAGATCTCATTGATTTATTTTTTGGCATTACACATTGTAGAATATTTTTTTTGAGTGTGAAAACTGTATTGTATCCCTGGAGATTCTGTCTCTGCTTGGTGGTGGCCATATACACTTCAAATGTATTTGTTTGATGCGCAATTTAATCAAAACAAACAAATAATCGAATAGCCATACCTTCCCTTCTGATTGATTTAGACTTGGTTTAGATTGGATTCGATCAAATTGAGTTGATCGGCCAGGGTGGAAAATGATCAATCATTTTGAATAGATCGGCAGAACTGAGATACTTCATTCAAGCATACCATCCTATTTCAAGTGATCAGATTCTAAGTTTAATTTTGGAAACAGAGATGCACATAATTTACAATCATAGGTTAAGATAGGTTTCCCGTGTGTAGCAGGGGCGGCCAATCCAATAAAGGCGCACGGGTGCCACCCCTATTATCCATGCACCTGGCCCCTTTCAGGACACCAGATGCATGAATTCCAATGGCGGGGGTGTTTTTTTGAAGCACATGATTAAAGCCAGAGGCTCGAATAGGCTTCAAAATAAGGTGGGCTTGGGACCCCCCCCCCCCCCCCCCCCGAAAAAAAAATTACCACCAGCCACCACTGGTGTGTGGCATACGAGTGAGTCATCAACAGATTGATCTCTTCCAATAAGAATGACCTATCAGAAAAAAAATCAATCATGTATCAAAGTGTGTGTAGTCACCATAACTCTTTGGGAGGTCAATACCTTCTAGTTTTGGGTACTGTCTCTGGCAACCTCCCCCTAAGGACTCCATTAGCTGCTGTCAGTGCTGTGTATTATGGAAATTACAGCCGTCCAGTATGAATTTTTATTGTAATTATACACGATTTATATAGCACCAACATTTACGCAGCGTTTTACAATGTAATGTAAATAACTGTAGTAAAATATATTGTATAACACTATATATATATATATATATATATATATATATATATATATATATATATATATTCCCAAAACAATAAAAGCAAATAATCACCAAACAGCAAATATCCACTTTACCTCAGTGCTCATGAACCTGTTAAATTAAAAAGGTCAAAGACCCTTCAGCTGCTGCTATTAAGTGAATCAGATAATAATAAGTACAGTATCTCACAAAAGTGAGTACACCCATCACATTTTTGTAAATATTTTATTATATCTTTCTTTTCATGTGACAACACTGAAGAAATGACACTTTGCTACAATGTAAAGTAGTGAGTGTACAGCTTGTAGAACAGTGTCAATTTGCTGTCCCTCAAAATAACTCACACACATTAATGTCTAAACCGCTGGCAACAAAGTGAGTACACCCCTAAGGGAAAATGTCCAAATTGGGACCAAAGTGTCAATATTTTGTGTGGCCACCATTTTTTTCCAGCACTGCCTTAACCCTCTTGGGCATGGAGTTCACCAGAGCTTCACAGGTTGCCACTGGATTCCTCTTCCACTCCTCCATGACGACATCACGGAGCTGGTGGATGTTAGAGACCTTGCGCTCCTCCACCTTCCATTTGAGGATGCCCCACAGATGCTCAATAGGGTTTAGGTCTGGAGACATGCTTGGCCAGTCCATCACCTTTACCCTCAGCAAGGCAGTGGTCATCTAGGAGGTTTGTTTAGGGTCTTTATCATGTTGGAATACTGCCCTGCGGCCCAGTCTCTGAAGGGAGGGGATCATGCTCTGCTTCAGTATGTCACAGTACATGTTGGCATTCATGGTTCCCTCAATGATCTGTAGCTCCCCAGTTCCAGCAGCTCTTATGCAGCCCCAGACCATGACACTCCCACCACCATGCTTGACTGTAGGCAAGACACACTTGTCTTTGTTCTCCTCACCTGGTTGCCGCCACACACGCTTGACACCATCTGAACCAACGATACGTTTATCTTGGTCTCATCAGACCACAGGACATAGTTCCTGTAATCCATGTTCTTAGTCTGCTTGTCTTCAGCAAACTGTTTGTGGGCTTTCTTGTGCATTATCTTTAGAAGAGGCTTCCTTCTGGGACGACAGCCATGCAGACCAATTTGATGCAGTGTGCAGTGTATGGTCTGAGCACTGACAGGCTGACCCCCCACCCCTTCAACCTCTACAGCAATGCTGGCAGCACTCATATGTCTATTTCCCAAAGACAACCTCTGGATATGAAGCTGAGCACGTGCACTCAACTTCTTTGGTCGACCATGGCAAGGCCTGTTCTGAGTGGAACCTGTCCTGTTAAACTGCTGTATGGTCTTGGCCACCGTGCTGCAGCTCAGTTTCAGGATCTTCTTATAGCCTAGGCCAGTGATGGCGAACCTTGGCACCCCAGATGTTTTGGAACTACATTTCCCATGATGCTCAACTACACTGCAGAGTGCATGAGCATCATGGGAAATGTAGTTCCAAAACATCTGGAGTGCTAAGGTTCGCCATCACTGGCCTAGGCCATCTTTATTTAGAGAAACAATTCTTTTTTTAAGATCCTCAGAGAGATCTTTGCCATGAGGTGCCATGTTGAACTTCCAGTGACCAGTATGAGAGAGTGAGAGCGATAACACCAAATTTAACACACCTTCTCCACATTCACACATGAGACCTTGGAACACTAACGAGTCACATTTCACCGGGGAGGTAAAATGGCTAATTGTGCCCAATTTGGACATTTTCACTTAGGGGGTGTACTCACTTTTGTTGCTAGACATGTTTAGACATTAATGGCTGTGTGTTGAGTTATTTTGAAGGTACAGCAAATTTACACTGTTATACAAGCTGTACACTCATTACTTTACATTGTAGCAAAGTGTAATTTCTTCAGTGTTGTCACATGAAAAGATATAAATAAAATATTTACAAAAATGTGAGGGGTGTACTCACTTTTGTGAGATACTGTATATCAAATACACTGCCACTAACTGAATAACCTGCCTGCTTAATCTAACTCAAGCTCTCTATCCACGCCAACAACACTACACAGGGCCGCCATGTAAGCTGCCTTATTTGGTGTGGGGCGTGGACTTAGTCTCTGTGAGCCATGATTGGCCAAGGCACCCTGCCTTTGGCTAATTATTGCTCTTAGCAGAGGGCGCTGTGATTGGCCAAAGCATGCAGGTCAGGTTCAGGCTTTGGCCAATCATCATACTGCAATGCACTGCGATCTCCCAGTGCATTATGGGGCATTCCACGGAGGTCAAATTTGCTGAAAACGCCCCATTATGTTCACTGTTCTGGGAACGGGCAAACGCCCGATGTTCGAGTTGAACTTCAAGTTCATCTCTACTCCTCGCCCAAAGGGGTTTGGTCTTATCAATACCCAAAAACGTGAGACCTGATGGATCCCTGTTATGCTTATGCCTAAAGTGTAATGATAAGCTGTGATCTTTGTACCCTATGCATATATTAGAAGTATGTTCTGAAACTCGATTATCTAGTGTCCTTTTCATTCGACCAATATACATTAAGCCGCATGGACACTGCAAGGCATAGACCACATATGTCAAGTTACAGGAAATGAAATCTTTGATCTCACATTCACATCCATTAGATGATTAACTGAACTTAGTGAGTCCTCTAATATGGGTATTTACTTGCTGGCATGCCTTACATGCAGCCTTTGGCACAGAAATACGTCAACGCGTTTCGCCCCTCCAGAGCATCATCAAGGGCATAGGATGTCGAATGTCCTTGATGACACTCTGGAGGAGGGGTGAAACGCGTCAACATATTTCCGGTATTGAGAACCAGTGACGCTGCTTCCGGTTGCCGTGGAACGTACACTACACGCGCGGACCCGAAAACACGCCGATGTCTGTATTACATCTCGCGAGTGACTTATTTTAACAGCACAGTGATTGTTTTATTAGACGGTACTTCACATGGATGTCTTTTTTTCTTTATTCTGGTACATTTATTCCCCTGGATCAATTTTGAAAACCTCATGGATGGAATCTCCACACAGCACCTTTGTTCTCCTATAAGCTTTTTCTGACCCTTGGACTGAAAAGCTGCGGGTCCAACAACTCTGGTGCGTGGGGTTACCAGAGGGGACCATCGCTCTAAAGGATCCTGTTTTCTCATCCCACTGAATGCACTTTAGCACTTTATATTATTGTATTTAGCTCTATATGTGATATGTGATTGATACTGTTTACTTTTGGCACTTTATCTATCACGCACTCAGCACTTTATAGTATTATATTTAGCACTTTTATGTGATTGATATTACTTTTGGCACTTTATCTATCAGCACTTTTATCCGCTAGCGCAGTTTATTACTTTGTTATCCAACTTCCTAATGGGATCTAGCCATTCCTGTCCACGTCCTTAAAATACATTTTGGTAAACAATTGATGAGTCTCTTTAAATATCACAAGATCCAAAAAATTTATGTTTTGTCGATCGAACATTGCTGTAAAAGGAAATTTCATATCTGTTGTTCCCAATTTCATCAAAAAATTGTAGGAATGAATCCTGTGTGCCTGCCCAAATAATCATAATGTAATCTATATAACGTTTATTGGATTTAAATGTTGAAAATAGCTTCTTTCTCCCATGAACAAGTTAGCCACTGAGGGGGCATACTTAGTCCCCATGGCCATGCCTTTCCTCTGTCTAAAGTACTAATCGGTAAATTGGTAATCGATTTATCTTTATTTTCATTTATTTTTATCTCGATTTTCCTATTTTTACATGTTTTCTATTTTTTATTTCATTTTATTTTAATTTCATTCTTTTTCATTTCATTTTATTTTCATTATATTCATTTATTTTATATTTCATTGAACCAACTTAATTAGAACTGCATTTTTAATAAAAGGTACTACATATATTTCAATATAAAAAAGCAGTACAGCGCAGATGATTAAACTTAAAATAAACTCAAATATAACAAAAGCAAAAGCAAAAAGAATAGTCCATTCTCTTGGAGGCGAGATGAAAACAAGAAATCAATGCATCCAGCAGAAGTGCCCAAAAGTATGCAGTGAGATGGGTGATATAGACATCAAATATGGTGACTTGAGTGACACCCTCCACCATCAATAGCAATGGCCGCTCACCTCAGGAGATGGACCCCTGAGTAAATCAGTCAGGTCGGATAAAGCGGTCCCTTGCAGGGAATCAAACAACAGATCCAAAAGCTGGTATCAGATGTGCAAACTTACTACAGGGGGTCCCCTACTTACAAACATCCGACTTACAAACGACTCCTACTTACAAACAGAGGGAGACAACAGGAAGTGAGAGGAAATCCACCCCTAGGAAGGGAAATTCACTCCTGTAAGAGTTAATATGGGAAAAAGGTACCTCCACTGATGTTTTATCACCAATCTTTGTTTCCCTAACAACCCAAAATTTTAAAAATCCAATTGTCATTGGGACAGAAGGTGAGGTGAAATCTTCTGATCAGGGGCACAGACAGCAAAACAAATGTTACAGGGGTGATAACCCTTCTCTATGTTATCTAAAAAAACTTAAAAATAGATTTTTTGGCTGGAGCTACACTTAAAAATGTTTCCTGTTCCGACTTACAAACAGATTCAACTTAAGAACAAACCTACAGTCCCTATCTTGTTTGTAACCCGGGGACCCCCTGTATACTGGTATCAGATGTAGACATTGCTAAGCTTCAAGCTTATCATCATCACTCTCCTCCGGATTGTGTACATGTAGTAAAAGTAGCAAAATCTAGTGCTCTCTGATTGCTATGTGTACACTCACATAAGACGCACTGTGCCCCAGTGCTAAGGATGGATGACAGTTTCAATAAAACAAAGTGATCCACGGAGATCAGCGTGTAAGGATGCGGGTGACGTCACGATTGCAGTCACGTGGTATTACAACTTTACTACATATATTTACCTAATATCTTTAATTATGTTTTGGATAATGATGTTAAATATGTAATGATCCACATGGATTGACGTCCTTTGGATCGATTATTATTTACTTATTACCGCTAGTCTCTCTTATGGGAATCCATCATATGGTGGAGGAGACATTTTTGTCTAACCGACAAAATGGCCGCCATATGTTATTCTATTGGCTGAGCAAAGGGGAGGTGACCATCTTTTGGTATTTAAAGGCGGCTCTTTTAACCGGAAATTAGGACCTTGATGACTCCCTGTGAGATTTTGAGTCCAAACAACGTCACTTCCAGTTGTCGGTGGAGCGCATGCCAGACGCAGCACTTCCCATTGCAATCTTTTGCTATTGCATGCTTTATTTTAACCTACATTTTGTAAATACCTATTTTTAATCTGCGCTATAAATATCTTGCCAAGCAATATTTCACTATTAGTCCCCTTCTTTTATCTCATTTTGGGCACTAATATCCACGTATGACTGTCATGATAATGGGAGATCTTCTTTGCATCCTGATGTGAATTTGCCTTCCCTGGCCAACAATCTAAGCTTAAACGACCCCTAGGCTGAAAAGCTAGGGGTCCATTCCATCCGGTGAGTGGGGACACAGGAGGGGTGTGGCACACCTCGAATTTTGGAACACTATTGCACTTTATAGATTGGAGCACATCGTTCACTTTTATATGGCCATTCACCCATTAATTGTTTTCACTTATTCATCTGATTTTTAACATATGTTTTGCACTATTGTGAGCGCTGTAATTTATCTATTTTTCAATTTGTTAAGTGAATAGCACCTTGTGTACAGCAGCTGAAATTTATAGTCAAAATTTTTTCCACTACTACTTGTGTTGGAATGCTTATCTGATGTTTCTCTATATATTTAGAATATATTCTTCCAGCTCAATATTGAACCCTACGGACTAAGACTGGGATGCCGATAAAGTTCATGTGCAGGCATCCCAATACTTTTGGTAATATGATAGATATAGATATAGATGGAGAGAGAAATAACATAAAAGATGCATTTTATCTACTGTTAGCCTCCTTCCTTCCTCCTGGGGAAGTGGAATTTTATTGAGAAACGTGTGGAATTGAGATTCTGTTATCCGACACATCAAAAAACATACTTGACAATGTAAAAAAAACAGAATTGTACTGGAAATAATTAGTATATCAGAAACTGATGTACATAGACCCAGGACATGCATAGGAGGGATGCTCTGGATGTAGCTGTAAGTTTTATTTTTTTACAATGACATTTTTATGATATGTTGAACAATAGATATCTTTATCTTTTTATTCAAATGTGTAATCCTTCGGTATCTTAAAAATCCACCTATTTCTATTTCTTCCCCCTTTCCTTATATGAGTTAATGATATAATTATAGGGTGTAGAACCAGCTTTAATACATCAGTACAAAACCACCCCAACCTCTAACTGGCCTTTGCAGCAAGGAGCACAAGGAAGGGCAATGCATGTCAAAAAACAACAAACAAAAATCCCCAGCTCACTTACCAGCCAGTCTGCAACAAACCAAATTGTCCTGTCTAACAGTTCAAATTAAAACCAGGGGTTTAGTTTACACATATTTGCAAATATAGGGGTAAGCTGCAGCAGCCAATGTCAAGGCTTCCCAGTGTATTTAAGTCCCGTGTATAATTTTGAGAGTCTCCTGAGTTGAAGCAGCACATATATAATAATAATAATAATAATAATAATAATAATTAGATTGAGGGCAGGTATGCCCAGAAGGTGGATCTCCCATCCTGGGTGGGCGTCATATGACGTCCTCCCATTCCCGGCCGCCTAGGGGGCGCGCGCACGCCCGTGGCGTCGCTCGGGACCCGGATCGCGTGCCCGGCGGCCGCGATGTCCACCGGGCACCCGCGATTGCCCGTTAAAACAACTGGACCGTGCGGGACCGTATCGGCCTAAACTGAGCTTTTTTTTTTTTTTTAAATTGGATATTTATTATATCAAAATTGTCGCTCTTCTTTTGTTTATAGCGCAAAGACACGCAGTGCGTTTTAGATACATCAGTCTTAAACCTCAGAACTTTGCACTTGATCTTCCACTGACTACTGGTTAAAATTAGAACTTTATCCCCTTCCAGCTGGCCATGCCACTGTACATGCTTTGGTCAAGAAGAATCGCAGACAGAAGTCTGTCAAAAGGTTAACATTTCCGACTTAACATTATGCAGAACACTTGTATAGACACAGTAATAGAGATACAAGGCACTCCTTTGTTATAACTGGGACAGTTGTCCAAAAGTATGGAGTATCATTATATGACTAGTGAAAGAAGTATAGAAATCACAAAGGACAAGCAATAATGGCTCTTGAGGCCGTTACATTATCATATGATACTGTACTTGCATTTGAACTGAGTCGGTGTGGCCAGGATTAGTATCATATTCCCAGAGATCTCTGTGTATTGTCCATACAACAAAGCTAATCAAGTCATCTATCTAAGAGGTTGACATGGCGTGTTGACCTAGTCTGGCCATACATGACCACATAAAAGAACAGGTAGAAAATATCTGAGAACAGAAAAAAGCATCTCACCGTCTATTGTTCTTGGTAAAAGAATCTGTCTGTGGCCATCCCAATGCTGGACACACATACAGTGCCTTGAAAAGGTATTCATACCCGTTGAAATTTTCAACATTTTATCATGTTACAACCAGAAACGTAAATGTATTTTAGTGGGATTTTATGTGATAGACCAACATAAAGTGGCACAACATTGTGAAGTGGAAGGAAAATGATAAATGGTTTTTCAAACTCTTTACAAATAGATATCTGAAAAGTGTGGCGTGCATTTGTAGTCAGCCCACTTAACTTTGATACCCCCCCCCAACTAAAATCTAGTGGAAGCAATTGCCTTCAGAAGTCACCTAATTAGTAAATAGAGTCCACATGTGTGTAATTTAATCTCAGTAAAAATATAGCTGTTCTGTGAAGCCCTTAGAGGTTTGTTAGAGAACCTTAGTGAACAAACAGCATCATTAAAGGCCAAGGAACACACCAGACAATGCACGCCACACTTTTCAGATATCTATCTGTAAAGAATATGGAAAAACATTTATCATTTTCCTTCCACTTCACAATTATGTGCCACTTTGGTTGGTCTATCACATAAAATACATAAAATACATTTACGTTTTTGGTTGAAACATGACAAAATGTGGAAAATTTCAAGGGGTATGAATACTTTTTCAAGGCACTGTATATCAGCTTTACATCACATAATTATAGATTTGATTGGAATTCTTGATGATGTTTGTGACATTTTATATCAATGGTGCTACCCACACATACAGTTTACTATATGATTAAATATACAAACAAAATTACAATCAACTTTATTTAAAGGCTACAAAGTTAAACCCACAAGTGCTTTTTTTATCACTACTATTCCCTTATGCTGGCCTTTGAAATTTACAAATTGTGGAACGATGTCACTCTTTCAAATGCACAGGCGTTAAGTAATCCTGTTATACAGGATCTGTGCTGGAATGCAAACTTTTAAAATAAAGACCCCTTTAATTACGCCTGGTCACTGCACACTATACATATGCTGGAGTGTGCAAGGTACAGCGCACCATACAAAGTACAGTGGTCAAGAGTATGCAATGCATGGAACAGCATACAAAATCCCACATAGTAAGGATAACTTGCCACAGTGTTGAGATGTAAGTCTTGTTAACTTGCTGCACATTTTTACTGGCAGGTTGTACACTTGCAGAGCATATGAAGCACAAGTTCTAGTTGAAACTTTTTAAATTTGTAGCAAATTTGCATGGCAAGTCTCTAGCAGGAGCAAAGTTGCAGTGGTAAGTCTACAGCAAGAGCTCTGCAAGTCTACAGCCTGTGAATTCAGCCACAGTGACCCCTGTGGTGGGATGACTATTGCACAACACAACTGAACCAGAACTTGCAGCGGACTTGCAGAATATTTGAAAAGAAAGTTGATCTGGAGTAATGCAATGCAGACTTGCTGCAATTGTGCAACAAACTTGTGAATCCTGGAAAGTCTAGCAATAGCTTAGCAAGTCATTTTCAAACTTGCAGAACAATTGCTTATTATCTGAGATGCAGCAATTAGGAACATGTACTGTATGTACAGCCCAGTCTACAAAGCTGCAGTAGTCAGAAATGTATAATGTACAACCTAGTACATTACAATGTACAGAGTGTTGCATTCAGAGCCCAGCGTACCAAGTGCAGTGGACAGGGGTATATTTCATACAGTCCAGCTTGCAGAGTGCAGTATTCAGAAGTATCTATCAAACAGCCCAGAGTATAAAGCTCAGTGGTCAGAAATATATACCTTACAACCCAGCTTGCAGCATGCAGTGCTTAGGAGTATATATAGTACAGCCCAACTTGCATAGTGCGGAGGTCAGGAGTATGTATTATACAGCCTAGTATACAGGGTGCAGTAGTTAGGAGTATGTAATATATAGCTCAGAAAACAGTGCAGTGGTCAGAATTATGTAATGTATACCCAACGTCGGGGTGCTCCTGGGCTTTCACAATCTAGCAAGCCACTATATCTAGGGTTCTGTTAAAAGTTTGCCATTCATTTTATTTTGGTGAAGAAATAAAACATTTCATGAACATTTTGATCTTTTGTTTTTGTTAACACAAACAATATAATATACTGTGAATATAAAAATAGTGGGGAAAAGGAGCAGTTAAAAAAAAAGTTCGGTCTACAAAACCTCTTCCCTTTCTATTACATGCATCATCATTCTTTATTCTATTTGCATCTTGTGATACAGAATTATTTAAGTAAAACCTTTATCCAAAATGGAAAAAAATCAGTTTGTTGTAACTGCTTATAAAATATTAGCTGGAGTTTGGCTTTAATTTGTTACTTCCGGTAGCACATTATGCAATTGCCTTAAAGGAGGTTTTCTATTTTTTTTCTAAACTGCCACGGTTTACTACTGCTTTACATCTGCTAGTACATCTAACACTCCCCTCCCCCCGACTGACAATGTAAATGTGCCCCCTGTGCTCCATCATACAGAGTGGGGGGCACTCTAAGGCCTCATGCACACTGGACGTTTTTCTATCTCTACTAGATGTCTTTCCTCCTGGTGGGGTATTTTAGCAGAAAAAACGCTTGACGCTTGTAAAAATGTGTAATGCGTTTAGCCGCGTCAAGTGTTTGGGCCAGTGGAGGCCTGTCCATTAGGGGCGCCGCCCCCCAATGGATAGATTCATAGCATGAATCTATCCATGGCCTCTGCGGCCACCCCCTATTCATGCGTTCTGGCCCCTTTCAGGGCACCAGTGCATGAATTACAGTGGCCAGGTTTTCTGTTTTGAAGCACCCGATTAAAGCCATAGGCTCTAATAGGCTTCAAAATAGGGCGGGCTCAGGTCACAGAGGATGCGTCCGTAACCCACCCAGGCGTGTTACAAAAGCGAATGAATATTCGCTGTTGAAACACTGATTCTCAATCTGGCCAATCTGAAGCAGGTGTGAGACCCATTTTCTCATTGTCAAAAAAGAGAAGACTCTCGATTGGCCGCAGAGGAGGAGGGAGGAAACGGAAGCCACCGCCATCGCCGCGATGACCAGAATGGGAGACCGCCGTCAAGCAAGGGAAGCCACCGGTGATGGGGTAAGTGCTATCTACCTAGCGTCCGACTGACGGTGGGGGGGTTGGCATACTGTTTGCCGCCGCACCCCCACCCCCCCGCAAATTTATTTTTTCCACCGGCTGCCACTTATTTGGGTGTTGAAGGATAAGTTCACCTTTAGTAACAGGTTATTATGGGAGAATTACAACTACTGTCATCCATTGCGGCTGACAGCTTGCAGTACTCAATGAACTACGAGAGAACTGATGAGTGTTTTAGGAAGATCATTGAGTAGCCACCTGCCCGTAAGAGGTACGGACAGACAGGTACACTGACAGTCTGCAGGAGCCTGATGTGGCTTACCTTTGATATGATTTAACATTTTATATGATTGATCTCCTTTGTTTTTATTAACACATTCACATATAAAGCCGTATTAAAACCAAAACCAAAACCAAACATGTATTATATTACAGCTGTAAAGCAGATCGTGGGTGCAATACTTAATAAAGAAAATAATAAAATGTAAATACATTTCTTTACAAAATATGAAAAGAATGGCTGAACACCGACAAATTGAAAGTACTTTTTATTATGCAATCCCAATAAAATGCATGACACACACCACAGGAACAGCAGCCGGTACAGAGGTTGACGCGTTTCACACAACTACATTGTGCTTATTCAAAGTAAGCACAATGTAGTTGTGTAATACGCATCAACCTCTGTACCGGCTGCTGTTCTTGTGGTGTGTGTCATGCATTTTATTGGGATTGCATAATAAAAAGGACTTTTGTTATGTCGGTGTGCAGCCATTCTCTTCATATTTGCAAATACATGGCTGGCGAGCCAAGGCGTGCACCCATGGGAGGAGTCCACTTACCTGAAGCAGTGTTTTTCTTGCTCTCAAATACATTTCTTTACCTGCAAAACGATGTACATTTTTTTTTATTTTTATAAAGGTGAACTTATCCTTCAATTAATTTCATTAGGCAAAATAATAAATTTATTCTGGCCACTGAAATTAACACTCAAGCGCTAAACATGCATAGCGTTAACACACATTTAGATGCATTTAGAAGCATCAAGCTTTTTCTCTGCCAAAACTCTGCTGCTCCTGGACATGCTGGCAGTGTTTTTTTTTCCTGCCTCTAAAAGCCTATGTGTGCATGGGATCAGGGGGGGGGGGGGCATGGGAACAGGGAAACGGGATTAGTAGTAGACATGTGCACAACAAAAAAATGTGTTTATTTTCGTTTTGTTTTTTTCGTTTCCGTTGATTCGTAGCGATTTGTAAATTCGTAAGTCGTTGGTGTTCGTATTCGTAACATTTTGTACATTCGTAAGTCGTCGGTGTTCGTATTCGTAACGATTCGTACATTCGTAAGGAGTCGGTGTTCGTATTCGTAACGATTCGTACATTCGTAAGACTTATTTTTCGTTGATTCGTTTTTTCGTTAGTTTAATTTCCTTTATTCGAAATTCGGACGCATTCGTATTTATTCGTAGATTCGTAATCGGAGCATAATTCATTATGTTATGTAATGTGTATGCTATTATTACATAAGAGACACAGAAAATTACTAATCAAAAAAAAAGTTACGAATGTACGAATTTTTTCGTTCAATCCATTTGAAGCACGTTAAGCAACGCCATTGTAAGAGACATGGAAAATTACGAATCAAAAAAAAAAAAAAAAAAAAGTTATGAATTTACAAATTTTTTCGTTCAATCCATTCGAGGCACGTTAAGCAACACCATTGTAAGGGACACGGAAAATTACCAATTAGTTTTTCGGATTTTCTTCATTCGTACATTCGTTGTTTCTAATTTTTTTTTTTTCGGATTTTCGTTGTTTTTCGGATTCGTTCGATTCAAACGATTCGTTAAAATGTTTAGCGAATCATTCGTTCATTCGTACGAAAACAAACAAACGAAAAAAACGAAGAAAAATGAAAAACGAAACGAATTGCACATGTCTAATTAGTAGCATGGGAATGAAAATACAGTAGTGTGTAGGGCTTGGGGAAGGGTGGAGTTAGGTGATCCTATCAATTTTCCTCTGCATGGGACAAGGAAAGGGTCACTTTCAACATTAAGAAAATACAAAGAACAGGCAGGGAAATGGTTGCCTATGAGGACTGGTTTCGCACAGTTTTGTAATATGGCTTTGGTGTGCTGCCATCAGAGACTGGAGGAGATATACTTGCTTCCGAAGAGGTCTTTTTCTTCTCCATAAAAACCTGGGATGCCTGAGAACTAGAGGATTCTCTGGACACTTTCTTGTAAGTGGGTTGTAAAGTTACAGGGATAGATGTGGTGGTTTGTACAGAACGGTGTACAATTTTCTTGGCATCTTCTATGGATTTTTTGAGCATGAAGTAGGTCCTCTCTATGTCCTCTTTCTCTTTGCGGCTCTCTTGCAGAAGCTGAGAAAGATGGGCATTTTCATTTGATAGATCTTGCATTTGGTTTTTAGTATCCTGTAGCTGGGTCTGCAGCTCTGCTTTCTGCTTTTGGTTCTGAGCAATGGCTGGGACCATTTCCCGCAGCTGAACAGAAAGCAGGTGGTTATCCTCCTTCAGCTGGGAGCATTGATCCTGCATTTCATGCAGTTCCTTGATGATATCCTTTGTCACTTTGCCTTTGAATTTGGGATTTCCCTCCAGACCCACCTCTGTCCGCAGTTTCTTCACAGTCCTGTGAAGACTTTTATTCTCACTGGTCAGGTCCTTTACTTTGTTTTTTAGCTCTTGGATCTGGCTGCGAGTGGAAACTTCAAGCTGTTTTAGTTTGTCCCTGGCTGACTCCTCTCTGCGGAGGGCATCGTCTCTTTCCTTCTGGCACTTAAGCACATAACGACTTACTTCATATGAGGACATATAGGACCTAGCCAAAGGCCACTTGGGAGGATCGTCAGTGCTCACGCCAGTGGAAGACCTACAATATAAATTACACCATATGTTAGGAGCATTACAAACAGCAGTACAACATATATGCAAGTTAAAGTGGACCAAACATCTGATTTATTATGCATGCATGCTAAGGTACAGTGGTGTAGTGGTTAGCAGGGCGGCACAGTGGTGTAGTGGTTATCACTCTCACCTAGAAGTAAAAAGGGACACTGGTTCGAATCCCAACCAGGACACTACCTGCCTGGAGTTTGCATGTTCTCCCTGTGCCTGCGTGGGTTTCCTCCGGGTACTCCGGTTTCCTCCCACACTCCAAAGACATGCTGGTAGGTTGATTGGCTTCTGTCCAAAATCGGCCCTAGTATATGAATGTGGGCCTTGGATTGTGGGCTCCTTGAGGGTAGGTACCAATGTGAGTGTGCAATGTACAGGGATAGGGACAATTGTAAACAAGCACTCCTGTGACACAGATTCTGCTGATTTCGGGCTATTGTCAATATTGTTGGGATCAGCCCAGAAGCCTGTTTGACAGCTGGCTCTGCCTCTCAGCATAAGGCTGAGAGACGAAGCCAGCTGCACCCGCCCCCTCTCAAACCCAGTGCTCCAGTGAGTGCTGGAGGAGCAGAGCAGAGAGGGGTGACTGACAGTCATTGCTCTCCACTCTAGCAGACTGAGAACTACGGTAAGTGATCAGCGGGTATGTGATTGTTCAGTTCTCAGGGTTGGAGCTGACGTGGGACAGCTGCAGCATCACAGTATGAATGTGTAATTATGTATTTGTAATTTTATATACCCCAAACATCTCCTTTAATTAGCCCTTTTTTCCCCATTTTCTTAATTTCGCTTTTCTAAACAAGGATAGCACCTTCCTTGTTTAGGCACTATTCAGGGTCTGTATATTCTTCTGGGATAAAGATGCTGGATTAAGGATAACACAATCATGTAAATCCTGGTTTCGGTTTAGTTTTTAGATATATACAGAAACGTCTGTCACAGATCAGCCTCTGCTGCAGCCTCTTACCTCGTGGACTTGCTAGAAAGCTATAATGTTACAGTGATACAGGGGAAAGGAAATTGAGGAAATGGTTCATCCTGCCTGCATTAGACTGAGGAAATCATCTGACTTGTTTAGAGCTTAAGGACTGCTCTTTCAGTTTCAATATTTTATTGTAAATATTACAGTGCAATGCTGGGACAAGATCATTTAGTGCCCAAGGCAAAGATGAGAAACTGCACCCCACTAAAATACCTTAGCACTATGTCTCAGCCAAAAAAAAAACAAAGCAAAAAATTCCAGCACCAACCTGTACGCTCTACCCACCTGAGCATAAAATTCCCTCTGCAAGACAGAATTCCCCCTCATCCCAGCAAAAATATATTTGCCCCCCCCCTAGTTCCCCCATCCTAGCACAAATACCCCCCAAAAGAACTACCCTTTCTAGTACATATCCTCTTCTCCCTCACATGTCCCCTCCTAGCACAAATCCCCCCCCCCCCCAACAAAAATTATCCCCCCCCCCCCAGCATAAATACTAACTCCCCAAATTCCCCCTCCTAGCATAAATCCTACCCCCAGAATCACCTCTCCTAGCACAAATTCTCCTCCCAATCCCATCTCCTAGCACACAAATCCTCTGCCCTGCATTCCCCGCCTAGCATTTGCTCACCCCCAAATGAACCTTCCTAGTATAAATCCTTCCCCCCAAATGCCCAAATCACTCCTCATTGCCCAAACTAGCCCCCCTCCATCCCTCCCAACTACGGCAGCCGGTCTGGCTTCTGTCAAAGGGGCATCACCAAAAAAAGGTCTGGCGATTGGCATCCGATCAGCTCTCTCAGCCAATGGCTAAGAGCGCTGACCTGTGTGTTCTGGCACAGGAGGGGGCTGTTCCCCTGTCAGAACACAATACCTCAGCGGGGGAGAGCGCTGTACTAATATTGCATAGTTAATACAGCTGCTCCTCTTAAGCTCTTCAGTTTTTATTCGTTCAGCCCACTGGGTTGAACAAAAAAAATCTGCTAGACAGATAAACATAGCCTGCTTGAAAGGTATTGAGAGAATCTCAAGAATTCAAATCTTTTCTTCAGAGCTAAAGATGTTGGGCAAATCAAACCTTGCCTAATAATATTTAAGGAGACTGTTCCCCTTTCTCTGGTTAACGCCCCCACTTCCCTTCCTTACCCTACCCCCCCCCCCCAATGCATAAGGTATCTTCAGGTGCTCAATATTAGCATGGCCAGTGGCGGCTGGTGGTATATTTTTTAGGGGGGCAGAAAACAATTGACCCGTCACCACACCCCCCCTTCGTTGTCGGTCGGGTCACAGGCAACAACCCCCCCGTCAGTCAGTCGGGTCACGGTCAAACCTCCCCCTCCCCCGTCGGTCGGTCGGTGACTTACCCCATCTAGGCCGCAGGCAGCGCTTCCTCCGGGCGGCGGCTTCACCCTGTGTCTCCTCCTCATGTGTTTCACGGTGGCTTCCCCTGCCTCTAGGCCAATAGGATCGCTTCTCCTCTCAGCCAGACAGGTGACGGGTCTCAGGACCTGCTTCCTGATTGGCCGGGAGGAGAATCGGGAAGACGATAACGAATATTCATTTGCTATTGTCACTCAACTGGGTAGGGACCAATGTGAGTGTGCAATGTACAGGGATAGGGACACCCCCAAATGAACCTTCCTAGTATAAATCCTTCCCCCCAAACGCCCAAATCACTCCTCATTGCCCAAACTAGCCCCCCGTCCGTCCCTCGCTCCCAACTACGGCAGCCGGTCTGGCTTCTGTCAAAGGGGCAAAGCCCTCCAGGCTCTAATCTGGTGCTAAAAAAAAAAACACATTGAAATCCATGCGCCCGGCATGTAGATTAGAGGCCGGGCGCATGGATCAGGGGGGACGGGCTGTATGGACGAGCCGCCAGTGAGTATGGCTGCTAAAATACAGATGCTATAATATGGGGCTTGTCCACAAATAAGAGAGCAGATAGCTAGGTACAAATCCTGTTTATGAAGAGAGTAGTGGAATGAGAATTGTGATTTGGAGATATGATGTAGAAGTTTATAGAAGAGTAGATATTAGAAAGGAAGGTGAAAATTAAAAGAAAAAAAAAGGAAGTGAGTGTCCTCCCCTCCCCAGAGCAAATTGGGGAGGTTGCCATTCACTTCCTGTCCCATAGCCACAAGAGGCTCCAAAGTGAGGGAAACCCCAGAGCCACCAGAACTAGTTCTAGTGGCAACTTAAACTTTTAGATTTTCTTTCACTTTCACTCTTGGTGATAAAGATCAACAAGACAAATAGAGAGGGTGAATCTTCCAAATGGGGACACAGTCAGAAATAAAAAAAAACTGACAGGTGTTCTAATCCCTCTCCAATTTATTCAAAACCTAAAAAAATGGGGGAAAAAAAAAAAAAAAAACAAAGAACGGGAAAAAAAATGTATTTTGCTTTCAGTTATAATTTAAGCTACATACAAACTCAAGAAAAAACATTTAATATATTGCAGCTTACCAGTCCTCAGATGTGGTGGCTGCAGTTTTCTTTTTTTCAGGCTAAGTACATTTTCTGCAAGTACAGAAAAATACATGTTAATTCTGCCAGAATTCCGGTGTACTTGTCACTTCCTGTGCACTGAACTCATATCTCAAACAAACAAAAAAAAAAATCTTGAAAAAGGGGAAACTAATACAGCCTCCACATCAAGAGACTGGTGAGCTGCAATATATTACATTTTAGATTTAGATACACTTTAAAAAAGGTAAGACATAGGCACAACAAATTTATTAAAAATAAATGAAATATATGAAATGTTGCTGTATATAGTGTCTGGAACATATTCAACAGACAGCGCTTTTTAGGTAGACAATTTTTTTTATATATTTCAGAAACCAGACACATGTGACTCTTCACATTTCTGCGGACTTTGTGCCCTTTAAAAAGATTTCCCCAAATTTCCTGTCTATGTAAACACTGTAACCAGAACAAAGTGAGGAGAAATCTCCAAACCTGAAAGAAAAGGGTTTTGTCTGGAATTGGGCTTTACCTTGATCCATGTTTCTATGAAATCCCCTGATCAAACAAGATGAGAAAATTGTAATTGTGTGTGTGTGTACATTGCCCAATTACAAAGAATTTAAGGGTCTATAAATGTTATCATAGGTGTATTTTAAATGCTAATGACAGATAATCAACCAAAAATAACACATCACACAAAAGTTATAAATTGAGTTGCAGTTCAGTGAGTAAAAAAAGTATTTGATCCCCTACCAACCACCAATAATTCTGGCTCCCACAGACTGGCTACAGTATGTGCTCATGTGGTACACAGATTAGTCCTGTCAATTTAAGAAGGTGCTCCTAGTGACAACTTCTGATGTGTATAAAAGATACCTGTCCACAGAATCTTTCTTCCATTCAAACCTCACCATCATGGGGAAGACCAAAGAGCTGTCAAAGGACATCAGAGACATGATTGTAGACCTGCACAAGGCTGGAATGGGCTACAAGACCATCAGCCAGAAGCTTGGTGAGGAAGCGACAACTGTTGGAAGAAATAACCATCAATTGCCCTCAGTCTGGAGCTCCATGCCAGATTTTGCCTCATGGAGTAGGGATGATCATGAGAAAAGTGAGGGATCAGCCCAGAACTACACAAGAGGAGCGTGTGAAAAATCTCATGGCAGTTGGGACCACAGTTACCAAACAAACCATTGGTAACACAATACGCCACCATGGATTGATGAAATCCTGCAGCACCCTCAGATCCCCCGTCCTCAAGAAGGCACATATACAGGCCAGTCTGAGGTTTGCCAATGAACATCTACATGATTCAGAGAAGGATTGGGAGACAGTGCTGTGGTCAGATGAGACCAAAAATTAGCTCTTTGGCATTAATTTAACCATGACACTATGCTGACTTTAATCATCTGGTAACGTCCTCTTTTTATTTTTTTTTGCTTGTACGTAATTGGGTATTTCATACCTCACAACTTTGCGAGATGGAAAAAAGGTGCACATTATGATTACGATTGGGTATTCTTTGCAAAGTCAGTTTTCACACAACTTTACTTTATTCACCAATTCAAGTGAAAAATGTTTTTTGTAAAATGAACAAGCTCTACTCCTTTAGTATATCAACACTTACAGTATGTGTGATCACAACAGAGCTACTAATTTACACCAGGAGTATCTCTGGAGAGTCACATTGATCACTTACAGTTGACTTGAACAGAAACCCTTGTAAAGCAGTCAATACAGTTGTGCTCATAAGTTTACATACTCTGGCAGAATTTATGATTTTTTGTCAATTTTTCAGAGAATATGAATGATAAACACCAAAAACATTTCTTTCACTCATGGTTAGTGTTTGGCTGAAGCCATTTATTATCAATCAATTGTGTTTACTCTTTTTAAATAATAATCACAACAGAAACTACCCAAATTACCCTGATCAAAAGTTTACATACCCTGGTGATTTTGGCCTGATAACATGCACACAAGTTGACACAAATGGGTTTGCATGGCTATTAAAAAAGGTAACCATCCTCACCAGTGATCTGTTTGCTTGCAATTAGTGTGTGTATAAAAGGTCAATGAGTTTCTGGACTCCTGACAGACCCTTGTATCTTTCATCCAGTGCTGCACTGACGTTTCTGGATTCTGAGTCATGGGGAAAGCAAAAGGATTGTCAAAAGATCTGCAGGAAAAGGTAGTTTAATTGTATAAAACAGGAAAGTGATATAAAAAGATATCCAAGGAATTAAGAATGGCAGTCAGCAGTGTTCAAAACACTGTTGAAACCAAACCACGGTCAGGTAGACCAACTAAAATTTCAGCCACAACTACCAGGAAATTGTTTGGTTTGCAAAAGAAGAAAAAACAACAAATAACTTCAGGTGAAATACAGGACACTCTGAAAACATGTGGTGTGGCTGTTTCAAAAAGCACAATAAGGAGGCACTTTCAGAAAGATGGGCGGCATTGTCGAGTCACCAGAAGAAAGCCATTACTACACAAAATGCCACAAAGTATCCCGCTTACAATACGCCAAACATTAGAGACAAGCCTCAAACCTTCTGGCACAAAGTCATTTGGAGTGATGAGACCAAAATGTAGCTTTTTGGCGACAACCATAAACGCTACATTTGGAGAGAAGTCAACAAGGCCTATGATGAAAGGTACACCATTCCTACTGTGAAACTGTACTGTGAAGTCCAATCCACCTGTCATTGGCTACAGCAGAATAAAGTAAAGGTTCTGGAGTGACCATCTCAGTCTCCTGACCTCAATATCATTGAGCCACTCTGGGGAGACCTTAAACATGCATTTCATGCAAGACAGCCCAAGAATTTACAGGAACTGGAGGCTTTTTGCCAAGAGGAATGGGCAGCTTTACCATCTGAGAAGATAAAGAGCCTCATCCACAAATACCGCAAAAGACTTCTAGCTTTCATTGATGTTAAAGGGGGCAATACACGGTATTAAGAACTGGGATATGTAAACTTTTGATCAGGGTCATCTGGGTAGTTTCTGTTGTGATTATGATTTAAAAAGAGTAAACCACAGTTGATTGATAATAAATGGCTTCAGCCAAACACTAACCATGAGCGAAATAAATGTTTTCGTGTTATCATTCATATTCTCTGAAAAATGGTCCAAAAATCATAAATTCTGCCAGGGTATGTAAACTTATGAGCACAACTGTATACAATTATTTTTTTTTTTTTTTTTTTTTAAACCAACGGGCTAAGCATTTAAAAGGGGACTCTGTTCCCCCATCCACACAGTCGATGAGGATGGGGGAATCTTTCTGCTGAGCCTTTGTATTTTAACAAAATGCAAACTTCCCTGCCGCCTGAATACACCAATCAGCACTGCTGGCTATAGCCAGCGGCACTTATCAAACAGGAAAACAATTGATCGGTAGACTGACTTCTGTACAATCAGCCTGTTCATACATGGATCAAAATTTGGCTGATGAACCGTCTGAAATTCTATCCATGTATGGGTGGCTTAAGAGTCGAATGTCTAAGCTTTTTGACTTCATCACACTTAACCAAGCATGTGTCTAAGCAATAGAAAGATTATCACACACAAATCTACTGACAGAGAAGATATCTAAAGAATGTGTACAGTTCTAATACTAACATATATTTAGATTTAAAGAATTAAATGTCCAACTTAACCCCTAGTGGTCTTTCTTTCTGTCCACTACTACTTGATATGGCTTCACAGCCGGGCACTCACACTACTACTTGATATACACTGGTTCTAACGCGGTTATGCGTAAAACATTTTTTTTTTCCAATTATTTATTTATTTATTTTTTTTAATGATTTTTAAGCCACATTTTTTTTTTTGTGTATTACAGTGTCAATTTCCTACCTGTTTGTTTATTATGATTAATAAAAATTGTTATTTGAAAAAAAAAAAAAAAAAAAAATGTCCAACTTATTTGATCAATTAAATTTCAAGCCACAATTTTAGACAAGATTACTTTGTATGTGCCTTCACATAACCAGACATAAGATAATTACCCAATCCAGCCAAAATGCTTGTTGTGGGCGATAACGGTATGCAAGTGAGTCCCCCTAAACCAATGCATATTTGGTGGACTTTCACGCTGTTAATGCACTCTGGGATAATATCCTTGCAATCTATACCAGGGTCACTGACATTAATGTTCCAAATGCTGCCCAAGTTCATCATTGGTGCTCAGAGGTTCCCATTTTTCTTGAATGGGTTATTGAACTGGATCACATCACATGCATGGAACTGCTCTTGGTCCAAGAAGCTGACAGTCAGGAGCAACACACTCACGCATAGGCTGCTTGAAAGGTGTTGAGACAATATCAAAAATTCTAATCTGTTCTTCAGAGCTAAAGTAGTTGGGGAAAATTAAAACCTTGACAGAGAAGATATCAAAGAATTGTACAATCCAACATTACAAAATATTGAATTCAAGGGATAACATTTCCAACTCATACGAGCAATTACATCTCAAGGCACTTCTATATTTTACATGAGATTGCTTTGGATGCATCTTTGCATAATGACAGACATAAGATATTTATTACCCGAACCAGGCAAAATGGTTGTTGCGGGCGAATAATGCAGTCACCCCCATACTGATAGGAAACACTTTTGAATAATCTCTATTGTTACCCAGAGATGAATTTGATGCTACAGGTGCCTGCAGAGTGCATGAACACCTGTTCTCAGCCAGTACAGGGGGTCCCCTACTTACAAACATCCGACTTACAAACGACTCCTACTTACAAACGGAGGGAGACAACAGGAAGTGAGAGGAAATCTACCCCTAGGAAGGGAAATTCACTCCTGTAAGAGTTAATATGGGAAAAAGGTGTCTCCACTGATGCTTTATCACCAGTCCATGCTTCCTTAACAACCCAAAATTTTCTAAATCCAATTGTCATTGGGGCAGAAGGTGAGGTGAAATCTTCTGAACAGGGGCACAGACAGCAAAACAAATGTTACAGGGGTGATAACCCTTCTCTATGTTATCTAAAAAAACTTAAAAATAGATTTTTTGGCTGGAGCTACACTTAAAAAATTTACCTGTTTTGACTTACAAACAGATTCAACTTAAGAACAAACCTACAGTCCCTATCTTGTTTGTAACCCGGGGACCCCCTGTATGGTCATCCCTGCTTATGTCATGTATGTTCTACAAAATAACTGCGTGGGTTTTGCATCTTCCAAACCACTGTATATGTACAAGTGCCTTAAAGTGAACGTATAATAAATTATTTTTTGTTTTGGATAGAGAAAGGTTAAAACACTGCTAAGCTGTTTTTTGCAGTCTATGTAACATTGTGGAAATCTCCCTTCACTTCCTGTCCCAGAGAAACAGGAAAACTCCTAAAATAAGGGGAATTCCCCTCTTGGACAGTTGTCCCCAGATAAGGTGTCCCTATTGTGCGATTTCCTCTAACCTCCTGGCCGGGGAAAAAGGTTAAAAATTTGGATTTCCTTCCTTTCTTTTTAAATAAAGTCACAAATAGAAATTAAGGGCTAAATCTTGAGGGGAATAAATCTCAATAGATACTTAAAGGCTAGCAAACTAACGCATTTATCCCTGCAGGAATACTTATTCCCTACAAAATGCTGGGAAAGCAAAAGACTGCCCACATTTATAAATCTGGATTCTGGTAGACAAATTAACAAATCCTTTAGTTTAAAATATTTGCATATTGCAATAAGGCTTGTACTTGGAACTCATGGACTTTAGTATAGTCTGCTTATCACACGGATGCTCTAAATGGTCAATGTTGTATACAAGCCAATGTAGCTCATCAGTAGCATCCAGATGAAGGTTGGATGGTAGCTGTTCACTGACAGCTGTACAAATAAGCACCTCTTACCTGCCAGCCTCTGAAGTCATATCACGGGAGCATAGAGCAATCTTCTGTCCTGTCTGCAGGTATTGACGGGCGATGGCGGAAACAATAATTACACCTGAAGCACCGAGCTAAGGAAACCTCATCTGGGCTGAAAGCATCACTTACAGTGGTTGTGTAGAGTTACTGTCATTAAGTAAAGAGAATCTTGCCTGGTTACTGGCATAACACTAACTGATGCATGATTACACTCGGATGTCAGCCCTAGACCTACAGCCTACAGTTACCAGAATCCAGTCTCTGATAATAACATCCTAATATAGAACGGATGGTGATTCATCACTGCTGACTACTGCCATCAGACACCCTGACCTACTGTATATCCTTTAAAATGAAACCCGTCACCAACCTGCACAATTCAGACTGATGTCATTAGCAAATCATGATATACTGTATAACCAGCTTGGAATAACTTGCTGCAAGTTGACTTAGTGGTCAGCACTTTTGCCTTGCAGCACTAGGGCCCTTCAAATTCCAGACAGCACCCTATATGTATGGAATTTGCATATTCGCCATGTACTCCTGTTTCCTCCCATGCTCCATAGACATGCTGGTAGGTTAATTGGTTCCAGTCTAAATTGGTCTTAATATCTGTATGTGAAATAACGACCTTAGATTGTAAGCTAGATAGGAAAGTACAGGCCGGCAACTCGACTGTACTTTCTATGGATCTTTTGTGAGCTTAATTAGCCAGAGCACCGACTACTCTACACACCAACTATACTATATAGCGGCAAGGCCTGACATGAATTTACAATATGTAAAGCACTGTATAAATTGTGGGCACTATATAAATACCTGTACTAAATAAAATATACAAATCTATTTGTGTATGGAACAATAAATAAATACTCTTGTCACTTTACAGGAAGGACCTGAATACTGAACGTCATGGTGGGTTTACCAGCTATTGTTTAATGAAAGCTGCAGATTTTTTATATACGAATTTTATAACATTTAAAAGATTTGGTCTAAATCTACATTAAGTTGAATTTTTTTAAATAAAACTATTAATTGAACTAGGCCATACAGGGCTCTCAGTAGCTGCACGTCACCAATAATGAAAAGCTTGGTGCTAGTTCTTCATTGCAAGGGAACAAGTTAAAAGCGGTTGTATAGTCTTTCTTTTTCACTTTTACCTACAGGTAGGCCTATAATAAAATATCTCCTAAACCTGTATGGTTTAGGAGATATTCCCCTCGCAATGATCCGCTGACCGCAGCGGCGCATGCGCACAGGGGATTCTCAGCTGAAAGCCCGGCAGACGCCAGACCCTGCCGGAAGGAAATCTCCCGTGCGCTTGGACGGGAGTGACTATATCGCGGCTCCGGCCACTCACAGCGCCGGAGCCGCGATACCCGAAAGACACGCCGAGAGAACATGTCAGCTCCCTCGGCGTGGATCGGGCGAGATGTCGGGGCCACGTTCTAAGGCAAGTATTTCATAATAAGCTAGTATGCGGTGCATACTAGCTCATTATGCCTTTTCCATTGCAGGTCTGAAAAAAAAAAAAAACCTCAGCGGGTATACAGCTTTAAGATTTAAAAATTTTGTGTCAACGTTTTTTTTCAGTCATTCCAAGCTTTTTTTTTAAAAGAATATATACAATATAATTATTTGATTTATATCAAGTTTAAGATGATTTTTTTTTCCTGTGTTTCATATTGATTTTAAGTTATTTGCCACCTTAAAGCGGAAGTAAACCCATCGATTTAACAGTCTAAAAAAAAAAAAGGCATGCCGTGAATGCTAACTGCACATTGGCTGTGCTCTCAACCAAACAGTCAAACCATCCAATGGCTGGTGTCATAACGGATCACATGTGCAGCACTGTGGCAGTTGAAGATTAAACAGAGGCAAAGATGGCAGCTTCCTTAGCTGAAAACGATAGGGGGGTTTACTTCCACTTTAACTGAACTAGTGACCTCTAGCCTGTTCATTGTTAGCTTCTTCAGTAGCTGCATGGCCATCAAAAATATACCGCTCATGTTGGTTTTTCATTGCAAGTGAACAATTTAGGATTACATTTTTTTTCAATTACTGGGTTATCAAATATAAAAAAAAAAATGTTAACCACCAGTTTAAATACACAGCCACATTTCACGATCGGACTTTCCAACAACAAAACCGTGGATTTTTGTTCGAAGGATGTTGGCTCCAACTTGTCTCGCATACACACAGTCACACAAATGTTGGCCAACATTACGAACGTAGTGACGTACAAGACGTACGCGATGTCTCCGTTACGAACGCTAGTTTTACCAGACCGAGCGCTTCCGGCTCGTACTTGATTCCGAGCATGCGTGAACTTTTGTGCGACAGACTTGTGTACACACGATCGGAAAGTCCGACAACAAAGTTTTGTTGGCGGAAAATTTGAGAACCTGCTAGCTAACATTTCTTGGAGGAAAGTCAAGACAACAAAATGTTCGATGGAGCATACACACGGTCGGAACTTTCAGCCAACAAGCTCACATCCAACATTTCTCGTCGGAAAGTCCGATCGAGGTGGTTAATAATAGACTTTGGGGTTGATTTACTAAAACTGGAGAGTGCAAAATCTGGTGCAGCTGTGCATGGCAGTCAATCAGCTTCTAATTTCAGCTTGTTCAATTAGGCTTTGACAAAAATCCTGGAAGATGATTGGTTTCTATGCAGAGCTGCACCTGATTTTAGCAAATCAGACCCTTTGTTGAGAGATTCTTTAGTTTTTAATCATCAATAATAATAGACAAATATAAATACAAAAGCTGATTGGGAGTAGGTAGCTTTTATTTAAAATGGTACATTGGTTCCAGTGTATAAAAGAAAGACTTACTTAACCATAATTACCACAATGTAGCTATGGCTATACCTACTTCCCCAATATGTCAGAGATTTAGGCCACATATTATTACTAAATACATTGTATAGTCAGTTACATAGTGCAATTCATTTAAAATGTAACATAGAAATTCATTGTAACTGCAAGAAAGAAAAACAAAATGTGCAACATTATCATCTGCTTTAATGCAGACCTTAACTCGCATTTTTAACTTAAGTTGCTTACTCCTCCTCCCTTCCTTTTTGCAAGCATTTTTTTTTGAGGGGGAGCTAGACGATACCTATTTTCAACAGAGTGTTCCCAGTGCTTCCACACCTAGATGAAAATTACATTCTTACAATCCAAAGCCACCTGGGATAGCCACATCACAAATCCCAGGAGGCTTCGGGGCTGTGCAGAACCCACTATGCATGCACAGTGTAGTGTCATTAGGAGTCTGGCTGCTAGGATCCAGGAAAGACAGCCTGCCTTTTAATGATGCCACAAGAAGATGGTGGCATGGCACTCGGCGTGCAATGATGGGACAATACTTGATTCACTGGGTGGACGAGTATGTTATTTTAGCTCAATCCATCTGACCAAGTTAAAAAAAAGGGGTTAATATTGAAATGAACCCCCTGGAGGGGTGAAGTTCCTCTTTAACCTCCAAAACTTTTATAAAGCGGTTTAATTCCCCTCACTCCCTGTCCTAGGACAGGAAGTGAGAACGACAGTCCACAACAATTTTACAAATGAGAGGAGAGGCGTTTTGGTTGGAGCTATACAGAACAGAAAACTGAAGATAGGGTAGTAAAGAGATCATTTTCAAAAATGCCCTTAGCTGCAGGGACAGTGTACAAAATGTACATATATATAAGTTTATAAGTTATCGCCTTTTTCATATACCTTTACATACTATAATGTGGTTGAGGATTTTCTTAGTGGGTCTTTTAGGCATAGTGTTTTTGTAAATAAGAAGAGATTACTCCTTTTATAGTCTATAAGCATAGATAACCTAGTGTAGTGTTTTCCCTTCTGCTGCTTTCGAGCAATTCCCAGTTTTCACACAGAATATTACGCAACAAAAATAGAGCCACCCAATAAATATTTTAGACAGTAACAAAAAAAAAAAAGGAGGAAAGATTGTGACAAAGCGGTTTATGAGGCACCGCTGACATCTAGTGTCCAATTCACCAATCCAGTATAAGCGTCCAGCCCTGCTCTCCATAAACAAAATAGGTCCGGGATATCTGCAAATTGAAAACAGGAACAGGGAATTAAAAATATTATATAATTTCAGTTTAGCAAATGGAATTACATATTTGTAATCTGGAGTAAATTTGGCCAAACTCCTTGCATGGATAGAATGGACAGGGTTATATACATTTGGAAAAACTCATATACTAGCACTGCCGTATACAAGGGTACAGCCTTGCAAAGCCATTCATTAATGACAGGCTGCAGGAAATACAGCTACAGTTATGCTGAACAGGCTCAGTTGGCCCGTGTGTAAGAGCTCGTATACACAAAGCAAAAGTGCGCTGCATTGTTTTGACAACTACCACAGGGAAGAGAGTGAGCATTTACAACTGGCTGATGTGCCACACATTGGGGTTTATTTACTAAAAGCAAATCCGCTTTGCACTACAAGTGCACTCAGAAGTGCAGTTTCTGTAGATCTGAGGGGGGCATGTAAGGAAAATAAAAAACAGCATTTTTGCTTGTACATGATTGGACGATAAAATCAGCAGAGCTTCCCCTCATTTCAGATCTTCCCCTCAGATTTACAGCGACTGCACTTCCAAGTGCACTTGTAGTGCAAAGTGGATTTGCCTTTAGTAAATCAACCCCATAGTTTCCCGAGGTTGCCTAAGCCTGCTTCTAATTGCCCTCTCTACAGCCAGCACATTTAGAGGAAGTTGTTAAACCTGTTAGACCTGTTTCCAATGCTCACACTGGCTTAAAGTGATACAAAACACATACGGTTTAATTTATATTGCCTTCTATTTCTGTATATGAATTATGGAATTGTAATGATTTTAATAAAAAAAAAAAAAAAATCCAAGTACCTTTTTCCTAATCAATATACAGCTGTCACTCGGCCCAGCTCTCTCCCAGCCTGTCTGCAGGAAAACACAAACAGGAGGAGCTTCTAGTCCTCTGCTGCTGGTCACATGTTAAAAAAAAGCCATTGGAATACAGAGTAAAAATAAATATCAATAAACTATTTAAAATTTGTAAACAAATATATATTTGAAATCAAATCTTTTTTATTTTGTGAAAATAACATGGTGTGCGGATTTCTGCTAGTCACAGGCTGTGTCACTTCCCTCCAGCCTGTGTCTTAGAATAAGAGGGAGGTGAAGCCTCCATCAATCTATATGTAATATCCCACCCCCATTGTGTATAGTGGGCATGGAGGAGGAGGAGGAAAAGGAGGGAGTGGGCTGTCATTTACCACTGATTACGCCCACATGTGTGACTCTATAGTCACGTGGAGTGCTCAGATGTGATAGGGAGGAAATGCTCATCATAGAAACTCACTGAAAACTGAGCATATGCAGAGGGGCCAACACTGCTCTGCAAAACCCCTAGCTGAATTGGGGACATGAACAGAAGGTGGAGACAGAGAACAGCAAGATCAACGAGGTGTTTTGCATAATACAGAAAACAAATCTCCTAGTGACTGAGTGAGTATGAATACACCATTTATTGATAGTTTTTTATGATGTGGCTTTAGTGACACTTTAACCGCTTAAGGACCGCCTCCTGCACATATAAGTCAGCAGAATGGCACAGCTGGGCACAATCACGTACCTGTACGTGGCTCTTTAAGTGCCCAGCCGTGGGTCACGAGCGCGCCGCCGGAAAATAAATGTTTTTTTATATATTTTTTGGGGATAGTTATTTTAGCAAAAAGTATTGCATTTTTTTCCAAATTGTCGCTCTATTTTTGTTTATAGCGCAAAAAATAAAAAACCACAGAGGTGATCAAATACCACTAAAAGAAAGCTCTATTTGTGGGGAAAAAAAGGACTCCAATTTTGTCTGGGAGCCACGTCGCACGACCGCACAGTTGTCAGTTAAAGCGACGCAGTGCCGAATCGCAAAAAAGGGGCCTGGTCCTTTGGCTGCAAATTGGTCCGGGGCTTAAGTGGTTAAGCTAGCCATACATGCATCAAATTTTGTCAGGTTTAAGCTGAATTGGCCAAAATTCACTCTGTGGGTGGCCCGGTCAGTAACACCCACACTGGCAGAAGAAGATTTTTCAATCAACTTCTGTTGAAAGAGCCAGGTAGAAAAACGTCAGCCAAACAGCGCTGTTTGGGGTTTCTGACAGCTGGCAGTGCTGGTTGTTAGAACACAATAACCCGCAGCAGAAGATTTGTCCATCCACACTGTTATGTATATAAATGTAAGGCAAACTTAAGCATGTGTCTATCGTACTCTTTGAAAAAACAGTATATACTTTTTTGTTTATACATACTTATTTGCGCAATAAAGCACACTTTTGCTTTGAATTTATAGCTTTTGTATTCTCCAATTACCATTAAAAGTTGCAAGGGTTGTTATAGAAGAGAGTTATTGTGATGGAAATCTACTTAAGCTGTGGTCAGACTTTCTTGAGTGCATCCTATTGTGTGACAAAGTGATCTGTTTGGAAGCAGTTCCATTTCTATTATTGTGCCACCTGAGACGGCACTAAAAAGATGTCACCTATGATCTCATCAGCCACTTTACGGCACACAGATAAAATGTTTTCCTCCCTGTTTACTTTTACTAAGGCTTCTACAAACAGCTCAATAAAAGCAAGGTTGATCAGATGTGATGCCTGATTAGGATACAGGTGTTCTGGTGCTGCACAATGGGTTTTCCTTTGTATTTGCTGCTCTTGTTACCAGCTGTACTGCCCGGCATGGCAGTTTTTTTTTTTTTTTTCTACCTTCCTTTGTATTTGTTGTAAAAATTTACAAAAAATAAAAAAAACATTTCAAAAATAAAATTCTAATTTAAAAAAAACAAAAGTAATGCTTGCAATTACTGGGTCATTTATAATGTATTAGCGGACAAAAAGGCAAACCTCAGTAAGTCGGAGGGGTATTTCACACCAACATATTCCAAAAGGTGAGGCTCTCTGGTCTTCGTTAGAGAAGACAGAAGGATCCAAAAAGTTCTAAAGTAAAAAGAGAGACAGGTCCTGGCACTCATGTGACATTTGAGAGAACAACCAGATATCTACCTGCCATTGTTCTCATAAAGATATCTGTAGCCAATTTTGGGCAAGTCATAGTTGATGTGATTTTGGCTGCAGTAAAGAAAATTGCTCAATTCCCCCATCAACACAGTCAGCATTCCCTGCTGCCAGAACACGATTACTGCTGGCAGCTATAGCCGTCAACAGTAATCACATGCAAAAAATCCAAAAGGCTGGTGGTACTGAAGTCGATTGATGGACTGACTTCAGTACAGCCAGCCTGCCCATACATGGATTAAATCTCAGCTGGTCCAGCTGAGATTTGATCCATCTATGGCTGGCTTTAGAGTCCACAAGATAATATCACAAAAATAAAAAATATTGATGTACACACCCAGGGGTTTTCGCCTCATTCCAATTTATTAAAAGTAGTAAAACAGCATTACAAAAATCTCTCCAAAAAATCATCTAACCTCCCCCACAATGCACCCCCCCAAGTGAATACGACACCCCTCCCTCCTAAATGGCAGGGACCCAATATCACAAACCCAACCCCTACCTCCCCCTCAGAAAAGGGGACCACTATTCACAAAAACAAGATGGTAGCCCCAGAACACCCGTATGCAAAATTACCCAGAGATGTAATCAAGCCAGGCAGCACCCAGTGCCCTGAATGAGAGGCTTCACACCTTAAAGCCACATTGGGCAAATGCAGTAGCCTAACCTAAACAGGAGGCACTGAAAGACTGTATGACTGCTGGGTAAAACTCGTAAGAGAACACCTATAATAGTGTGACAGTGCCCAATCCCAAAAGGACTAATAATGGAAGGGCCAGTGATCCTGTCAGGAAGACTGCATTGAGGGATAGAAGTTGAAACTGACAGTTCAGGGATGAATGAAGTCGCTATATGAGATAAGAGTGCACCGTTTGATCATCCCATTGGTTGCCACCCAGGTGCCATTTAGGAGGGAGGGGTGTCTTATTCACTTGGGGGGGGGGGCATTGTGGGGGAGGTTAGATGATTTTTGAAGAGATTTTTGTAATGCTGTTTTACTACTTTTAATAAATTGGAATGAGGAGAAAACCCCTGGGTGTGCACATCAATATTTTTTCTTTTATTTTTGTGATATTATGCTTCTTGTGAACACCCTACCATTAAATATGGAGGTACCCTCGTGCTTAGTAATTTATCAGGCTCCTAGATTGCATTATCTTTTTTCATAAATCCACAAGATAAAAGAGCATAATCCCTATGAAGACATCACTGTGTTACGTGCACAAAACACGTCAAATGGCAGAGCCATGTGACGTCAGCACGCCCGACAGGAGGCAAGTGGCCATTGTATATTCTCCACTGGATGGATGTTTCCATGTAAAAGGATATTTCTGGATATTGTGAAACCTGTCTGGTGTATTCAGTGCACTGGAAAGGAGTATGCACTCTCCTTGTAAATACATTACAACTGTATTTTAAATAAAGTAGTCCCTTATTTTGATATACTACACCAAGATGGTTTTTATTGGTTCTATCCCTGGCTAAGCTTTGGAGGCTGTGAGTGAGAAGTTTCATATAACCGAAACCTGAGGTCGGTTAACCATCTCCTGGAGTGCTTCTGCAATGGTTACACCCTATGATCTGGGAAGGCTTGTGCTGACCTTCCCTATATGGGGTCTCCAGATGAGGTAGAGAGGACGCTTGAATAAGTGGTGGAGCACAGAGGTAATCACTATTAGGCACTTAACTCTAATGCCCCGTACACACGGTCGGATATTCCGATGGAAAAAGTCAGATCGGATTATGTTGTCGGAAAATTCGATCGTGTGTGGGCTCTAGCGGCTTTTTCCGTCGGAATTTCCGACGGAAAAAAATCTGACTTTTTCGGATTGTGTGTAGAGAATTTCGACACACAAAGTGCCATGCATGCTCATAAAAAATTTGGAGACAAAAGCTATTGGCCTCTACGTAGTCCCATCCAGTGTTGATCATCTTACTTTAAAAAAGTAATTAGTTAAGTTACAAATTACTTCTCCCAAAAAGTAATTGCGTTAGTAACTCAGTTACTACATTGGAAAAGTAATTAGTTAGGCAGAAAAGTAACTGTGACTTTATTTTTAATATTCTATACGTGTAACTAAGGTGTGGGTCTAGTATTACTGTAAGCAAGGGGCGCATTTATTATTATTATTGTTATACATCATGTAACCAAGGGGCTGCTCTATTATTACTCTAGCCAAGGGGCAGATCTGTTATAGCGTGTAAGCAAGTGGCGGGTCTATTATTATTATATCGTGTAAGGGGCGGGTGGCTACAGAAGAGGGCGAATGTTAAATTAATGGGCAGAGCTCGATATATAACAATAATAATAAATGCGCCCCTTGGTTACAGTAATACTAGACCCGCCCCTTAGTTACACGATAGACACCCCTTGCAGAGTAGCACGAGCATCGGGAGCGTGCGGCATCGCCTCGTACAATTACATGTTAACTGCGCCTGCGCGGTGTAGAGTTCACTCAGAGCTGTTTAGGTTCGGCAATTTTCGTAAGCTTCGTAGTCCTTCGTACTGCGCAAGCGCTGCGCCTGTGCAGTACAGGGGGTCCTTATCCAGCGGGGGAACTTTTTCAGCAGGACACCAGAATTACACTACTGCCATCTAATGACGGTAGATGTAATTGTGGTAATGCCGCCCAAGTAATGGGAACTGCGTTACCATCAGGGGGTGAAAAGTAATCAGTTAGATTACTCATTACTCTCTAAAGTAACTGTGTTAAGTAACTCTGTTTATTTTAACTCAGTTACTTACATCACTGGTCCCGTCGTACGTTTTGAACGTCACCTCGTTCCGTACGATTGGATTTTCCGACAACTTTGTCCAATTGTGTGTGTGTGCGCAACACCAGTTTAGGACAAAATTTGTCGGAAAAAATCTGACGGATTTTGTGGTCGGAATGTCTGACCGTGTGTACGGGGCATAAGAGATCATGTGTGTGTGGATATAGAACACAGTGAAACAGAAGATTATACCAGGAGTGGACTGTGATTTGCCAAAGTATCACGTGGGTGTTTACTAGAGTGCACAGAGGTGGACTATGATATATATGCACTCTTTTTGTAATGTATGCACTTAATTATAATATATTTCTGTACGTGTTGAGGTATAGATTTGCACTATACTGATTATAGGTACATCAATAATTGTTTGGTTGTGCTACACTTTGTTTTGGTTTCAGCTGACAGACAATTATGCAGAGAGTAATAGGTCTGATGCTACCTTTACAGATCAAAGCTTAAAGGGGGATTCCACCCTAAAGTGGAACTCCCGCTTTTCGGAACCCTCCCCCCCTCCGGTGTCACATTTGGCACCTTTCAGGGGGGAGGGGGGTGCAGATACCTGTCTAAGACAGGTATCTGCACCCACTTCCGGGCATAAACTCCCACGGGAGTTTACGTCACCTCCTGTCCCGGCGCGCTGTCTGCCGGGACACACACGTGACCCGGCAGACAGCGCTGAAGATTCTCATTGCGCCGCGCGACTCGCGCATGCGCAGTAGGGAATCGGGAAGTGAAGCCACTTCCTGATTCCCTCACCGAGAATGGCGCCGGCTACAGCAGGGAGCCGAGCGATCGATCGGCCTCTGCTGCCGACACCGCTGGACCCTGGAACAGGTAAGTGTCCACTGGCTTTTAAATTTTTTTTTTTTCAGTACAATCCCGCTTTAAGACAAAAATGCCCTATGGTATGGATGGCCTTGTCTGTGACCTTCATAGCAGTGAAACTTATAAAAAAAAAAAAATCAACTTTTACCTCTCCTTTAACTGTCATTATCTGTTAACATTTCCATGTAGCCCGTGGATGAGACATATTAGATATGACAAGAGGAGTGACCATGGGAATTGTAGTGCTGAATATTTATTATGTTCAATATGTATCTTTTTCTATGTTTAAAAAAACCTTTATTAAAAAGAATTTACAAAAAAAAAAGAAGGAGGAGGAGTGACCATATTGGTGCCTATTAGAGATTCTGAGACCCCATTACCAGTAAGAATTTTGTTACGGGAAATGTTTTTATTGCTTTTCTGAAATTTGATTGCAATGATGGTTTATGATCAGTTTAGAAACAAACAGTGCTTTGTGATTTTTTATTTTTTTTATTAGACAGAACCATTACCTCTTATCAATGACTCTGCACTTTCCCCGTTGTTGTGCTGACTATAGATGTGACAGGGTGCGCAGTGAGATCAATTTGTGGTTGATCAAAGAAATATTCCTTTAAATAGGAAGAAAAAAAAAATTGAAATTACTCTTTTCATACAAAATTGGCTCCAGCATTGGTGATATTTCAGAATTAACATGGACATTTTTAACAAACAAAACAGAGGAATCATTTTCACAGCGATATTTACAATCTGGTTAGCAGTGTTTTTTTCTGCAAAACTCCACCCCAAGAAGGTTCTATTTTATAAGAGTGTTTGAATTCTACAAGGTTATGATTACTGGTCTTTTCTAAAGAAAGAACCTATGAAATGTTTGGCAGTAGAATTCCTAACAATGAACAATTCATAGGTCCTGCACCAAACCAACTGTTTCTAAATCCCAACACTGTGTTGTAACCTAAACCTGGCAAAGTGGGGTAATAGAAAAGAAGAATGAATATTATTTCAACTAGCCAGCTAGTGGAGTTCTAACCCCCCTTTCTTTGGCAAAGTATTGCATAATTCCTATGTGTTCTGAAAGAAGCCCATTTAAAGAGCTGAATGAGGCCTGGTTCACACTAGTGCGATCTCAGAAGTGACTTGAGTTGCACAGAATTGCATGACATGGGAAAAAAATCACATCAAGGCGACTTTGATTTTGGAAAAGGTTCCTGTGCTATTTTGAAATTTTGAAATTTGCCTTAGAACAGTATGGTGTTATCTTACCCCACAACCAACTGCCAGCAGAACATGAAGCACCATTATCGCCACTAGAGTGGAGATGGCAACTTTTCTGTTATCTTCCCGTACAGCTGGCCAAAATGTGAGCATGAGCACAGCTCCAGACAAAGACATGGCTAAAGACATGAGGACCCAGCGCAGGATTTCTGAGTGAATGATCCACAGGACCTGTAAAGAGAAAACAATTTGAACAGAGAATGACATGAAGTGGGAAACATGGAGCACAGGCTTTTATATATCACAGCTTAACGAGATTTAGTAATATGGATGTATGAATAAAAGCCCTAAGCTCATTATTGGGCAATTGCTGACTTTCTAGTTAAACTATATATATATATCTCAACTATAGGGCGAGCAGAGATACAAAAAACCCAATGATGTCTTTATGTTGGCAACAGATTGTATTGAATAGCAGCATCTTTGGAGCGGTGAGGGGCGGTTTTAACCCTTTTTTAAAACCACACCGCTAGCGGCCGAATACCGCCGCTAAAACAATGGTAAAGCAGCGCTAAATATAGCGCTGCTTTACCGACTGCTTTTGCGCTGCTTTACCCAGCTCCAGACAAAATGTTTATGTTAATTTCTATGGTCCGGTGTGCATTCGACATATACAGTATATGTCGAATGCACACCGGACCATAGACATGAACTCACTGATTTTGAATGCTACAGGATTGGATTTAAACCAACAGAACCAGACAGTGTATACACCACTACTCTGCACCCTCTACTGGCATTGGTTTGCTTACAGCGGTGTTTCTCTAACCCATCCTTGACTCCTGCCAAAACGTTCTTTCCAAGATTCAAATTTTTTTTGGAATATCCACACAAGTAGCTAAATCAGATTGTTGAGGCACAGATTACCCACAAGTGTGCATGCGAAGTCACCTAAAAAATATGCACAGTTAGTAAAGTTTCAGTGAATTGTGTCTAGATTAAACTCAAACGTGTAATGTAATAAAGTGTTTGACAATAATCAAGTAGCGCTATAAACTATATGTGAAATAAAGTGTTGCAAAATTATCATAAAACAACAGCAAGTAACACCACGTGAAATAATGTTAAATGAACAAAAATCCTTTTGATGACTGTAGTGAAAAATATATAAATAGTATAATGACAAGATATGTCCAGTGAAGGTCAATCTTCAAAACGTTCTTTTATAAACTTCCACCACACCGACGTGTCTCGTGATCCCTCTCCCAATAAGACCGCACTCACCAGATAATGTTGCCTCCCACTTTCGTGGTTGGCAAAGAAGCTGTTTAACCACACCTGGGTTAGTTACTTGAAGTCACATGACGAAACATGTCAGGGGCGTGGACTTTATTCTTAGAGACCGGCTCCCTTCACTGCTCTACATATTCGCCATCCAGAGTTCGTTGCATCACTGTGTGCACCTTGGGCAGCGTCTAGGAGGAGTGGGTGAGACCTGAAGTAGCATAGTTTGGTATCCCATGTGACCATTTGTGCGTACCGCCAAGTTATCCTCTGTTGCAGTGTGCTGTGGAACATTTTGCTGTGTTTTGCTGTTTTTTCACTTTGAACATGTGAGTTTAACCATTGAAGGGTGTGTGGATGATTTGTTTGAATAAATCGTTTTTGCAAACAGAATCACACTATGTGGAGCACTTTTTATGTTTTATTTTCACATATGGAGGTATAGCCTTTGGATTGATCGTTTATCTAACCAAGGTGTGGTTAAACAGCTTCTTTGCCAACCACGAAAGTGGGAGGCAACATTATCTGGTGAGTGCGGTCTTATTGGGAGAGGGATCACGAGACACGTCGGTGTGGTGGAAGTTTATAAAAGAACGTTTTGAAGATTGACCTTTACTGGACATATCTTGTCATTATACTATTTATATATTTTTCACTACAGTCATCAAAAGGATTTTTGTTCATTTAACATTATTTCACGTGGTGTTACATGCTGTTTTATGATAATTTTGCAACACTTTATTTCACATATAGTTTATAGCGCTACTTGATTATTGTCAAACACTTTATTACATTACACTTTGAGTTTAATCTAGACACAATTCAGTTTATATATTTAAAGTGGCTGCTAGTTTCACTGATTTATTATATATATTTTATATACACAAGCTTACTTGCTCACTTATTTTTGGAAAGATTGGCGCAGTAAGGGTACGATATTGCAGCGCGAGAACATATAGAGTACCATCAGACTAGAGTAAAATTTCAGTGCAAGTTTGGGGAAATTCCTGATTTACTGCATGGCAAAAAGGCAGTACCAAATAAAGTTTCGACTTTTTGACTATACATTTCTTAACCACTTCAATACAGGGCACTTTCCCCCCTTCCTGCCCAGGATAATTTTCAGCTTTCAGCGCTGTCACACATTGGATGACAATTGCATGGTCAAACAACACTGTACCCAAATTCAATTTTTATCATTTTCTTTCCACAAATAGAGCTTTCTTTTCGTGGTATTTGATCACCTCTGGGTTTTTTTATTTTTTGCTAAACAAAATGAAAAAAAGCCCAACATTTTTGAAATTTTTTTTTTTTTATTCGTTTATGTTATAAAATGTTGTTTTCTCCTTCACTGACGGGCACTGATGAGGCGGCACTAATATTTAGAATTGATGGGCACCGATAGGCTACACTAATATGCAGCACTGATGGGCACCGACAGGCTATATTGATATGCAGCACTGATGGGCACTGATAGGTGGCACTGATGAGGAGGTACTGACAGGCATTACTGATGAGCACTGATTGGCACTTTGATAGACAATGATTGGCAATTTGGGTGGGCACTCATTGGGATTGTGGTGGGCACCTCTGATGGGGGCTGTGCCGATTATCAGTGCACACCCCCCCCCCCCGACAGGAGAGCCGCCGATCGGGTCTCTGTCCCTGTCGCTAACCGAGGAAAGCCGTTAACCAGCACTTCCTGGTTCATGCTGTGATCAGCTGTGATTGGTCACAGCTGATCACGTGGTAGAGAGCCTCCGGCAGAGGCTCTTTACCACAAATCGGAGATGCGGTGTGTCAAGAGTGACACACCACACATCACCCCCATGCGTGCCCCCGAGCACGCTGGCTTGTTATCCTGCTGGACATCATGACGCTCTTTTAAAATAACTGAATCACTTCCCAGCCATCATTCCGCTATAGGCTGGGCGGGAAGTGGTTAACCACTTGCCGGCTGTATAACTTACATATACAGCGACATACTAGCACTGCTGCATCGGATCACATACCTAGTATGTGATCCGACACTAGTAAGGGACATCGGTCCCAAAGAGGAAGAGGCAATTCTGCCTCATCTGTGCCCACCAGTGCCACCTGCCAGTGCCCACCAGTGCCACCTACCAATGCCCATGAGTGCCACATATCAATGCCCACCAGTGGTGCCAATCAGTGCCACCTAGTAGTGCTGCCTATCAGTGTAACCAACCAGTGCCGATCAGTGCCCATTTTTGCGACCCATCAGTGCCCATCACTGCCACCCATCAGTGCCCATCACTGCCGCCTCATCAGTGTACTTCAATGAAGGAGAAAAATTACCGGTTTGCAAAATTTTATAACAAAATATAAAAAGTTTTTAAAAGTAGGGGGCGCTCATGCACGATGCCACTGCCTGCCATGATTTTACACAGCGTGTACCGCAGACTCAATGTCTGCCGGCACGCAACGTTTGTTCAGTACAGAGAGAACGGTGGTCTGTAAACAAGGCAAATTGGCGTTCTGTTAATAGGCAAGGCTTGGATCCTGCATTCCTACAAAGCAGGGACACGGAGCTATGCCTTCCCCTAGTAAAAGCACCTCCCATAGTACACAAAATCACTAGCTAGGCACACAGTTAACCCTTTGATCACCCCTGACGTTAACCCCTTCCAAGCCAGTGTCATTAGTACAGTGCATATTTTTTTAGCGCTGATCACTGTATTAGTGTCATTGGTCCCCAAAAGGTGTCAGTTAGCTTCCGACTGTCCGCTGCAATATTGCAATTCCACTACAAGTTGCTGATCACTGCCATTACTAGTAAAAAAATAAATAAAAAATATTCCATAGTTTCTGGACGCTATAACTTTTGTGCAAACCTGTTAATATAGGCTTATTTTTTTTTTTTACCAAAAATATGTAGCAGACTACATTATTGACCTAAATTGATGAATACATTTGATTTTCTTAAAGAAACTATTTATTGGATGTGTTTTATAGCAGAAAGTAAAAAATATTGTCTGTTTTTTTTTTTTTTTGTTTATAGTGCAAAAAAAAAAAAAAAAAAAAACGCAGTGGTGATCAAATACCACCAAAAGGAAGCTCCATTAGTGGGAAAAAACAGAATTCTTAAACAAAACAACAAAACATACACATAATATAACAGTGCGAGTCATATTGGAAACCACTAGGGAGGAGAATAGCTGCTGTCCTGAAAGAATTCTAGAAATACCATCACTGTTTAACTAAGGTTTTGTCAAAGCGTCTCTCAGGACAGCACCTGGAGAGGATAAGCGAGAAAACATACTCTAGTGTGGGACCACCGACTATAGAACCTTCCGGCCAAAGGCTTGCTCTGAGGCCGATAGCAGATCAACTCTATAATGCCGGATGAACGTAGTGAAACTTGTCCACGTTGCAGCTTTACAGATTTGGTCGGGTGAGGCGCCAGCCTTCTCAGCCCAGGATGTTGCAACTGCCCTAGGTGAGTGGGCCGGATACCATCTGGTGGTATCTGCCCTGAGGCCTTGTAGGCTTCTTAAATGGCTGTTCGGAGACATCTTCCTATTGAGCTTTTGGAAGCCTGCTCTCCCTTACGAGCCTCTGAAAACAGCACAAAGAGAATCTGACTTCCTAAATTGCCTAGTCAATTCCAGATATTGTATTAGACATCCAGCGTGTGGAACTCTTCCTCTTTAGAATTGGCTGGGGATACGCAAAATGTTGGTAGATTCACCAACTGAGAACGATGAAAGGCGGAGGAGAACTTAGGAAGAAAGTCTGGGTCCACCTTCAGGACTATTCGATCTGGAAAGACTGTTAGGAAAGGTTCAATTATGGAGAAAGCCTGCAGCTCACTGTCTCTTCTGGCAGAGGTTACTGCCACCAATAAGGCCGTTTGCAAAATCCAATTTCTTACTGTTGCCTTCTCTAGAGGTTCGAAAGGTTTCCTAGTTAGCCCTTGCAGGACCACTGACATGTCCCAGCTTGGAAAAAATTTGATAGGCGCTGGTCTTGACCTAGCCATTGCCTTAACCACTTGGCGTCCTCGCTATAGCCGAATGATGGCCACAGCGCGGACCTGAATTTCCAGGAAGCAGTCTCCCCTTTCCACGCTCCCACTGTGATCCCCGAGTCACTGAGACTCGGGTGATCACAGATCCGAAGAAAGGGGCCAATCCCGGCCCCTTACCACGTGATCAGCTGTCAGCCAATGACAGCTGATCACATGATGTAAACAAAAGCTCAGTAATCGTTTCTTTTTCTCCTCACGCTGACAGTGTGAGGAGAAAAAAAAGCCAAATAGCCGGTTTATGTGCAAGGGACATCGGTCCCAAAGAGGAAGAGGCAATTCTGCCTCATCTGTGCCCACCAGTGCCACCTGCCAGTGCCCACCAGTGCCACCTACCAATGCCCATGAGTGCCACATATCAATGCCCACCAGTGGTGCCAATCAGTGCCACCTAGTAGTGCTGCCTATCAGTGTAACCAACCAGTGCCGATCAGTGCCCATTTTTGCGACCCATCAGTGCCCATCACTGCCACCCATCAGTGCCCATCACTGCCGCCTCATCAGTGTACTTCAATGAAGGAGAAAAATTACCGGTTTGCAAAATTTTATAACAAAATATAAAAAGTTTTTAAAAAATGTTAACAAAAAATAAAAACCGCAGAGGTGATCAAATACAACCACAAGAAAGCTCTATTTGTGGGAAAAAATTTGGGTACAGTTTTGTATGACTGCGCAATTGTCATTCAAAGTGCATCAGCGCTGAAAATTGGTCTGGACTGGTCTGGACTCTTAAGTGCCCAGTAAGCAAGTGGTTAAATAATCTAATAACTAACGGATCTTTTAATAATTGTACTTCCAAAAAAAAAAAAAAAAAATGATAATGCTGCCACCTGTGTCTTCAATGTGCTAACCGCTAACCCCTTCTCCATTCCATCATGAAGAAATTCCAGGATGGAAATTGTCTCCTGCGGCAAATACTTCTTTGTCCCGCACCAGGAGTTGTAGCATTTCCAGACCTTGAAATAAATCTCGTGACTTTTTTCGTGCTGTTTAGCAGCATAGAAACTAATTTGTCTGATAGACTCCTTTTCTTTAGGATCTGCTCCTCAAAAACCAGACTGCTAACTTGAGCTGGCTTATGTTTGGATGCCGTATGGGTCTCTGACTCAGTAGATCGTCAGGAGGTAACATCCAATGGGGTTCTGCCGCCAGAAGCATTGAGAACCATATCCTCTTGGGCCAATAGGGAGCCACTAGTATTAGATTTGTGGACTCTTCCTGAAAGGACCAACGGTATTAACTGGAAGGTGGGAAAAGCATAACACAAACGGAAGTCCGACAGGTGAGCCAGAGCATCCAAGCCTCTTGGCTGATCCCTTCTGTTCAGAAAAGTAAATCAGGAGCTTTGCATTTGAGTGGGTCACAAACAGGTCGACCTGAGGACTGCCCCACCTGTTTACCACCATCTGGAAAACTTCAGAATTTAGACTCCACTCCAATTTGGAAATTGTCTTCCTGCTCAGGAAGTCGGCCATCCAATTCAAACTGCCCTTCAGGTGTATTGCTGACAGGGACCCCAGATTTTTCTATGTCCAGGGTAAGATCTCCCGAGCGAAGCACAGAAGAACCCTGCTTCGGCTACCTCCCTGCTTTGCACGTAGGCGACTGCCGTGGCAATGTAGCACAGGATCTGAACGTGTTGGCCCCTGATCTCTTTCTGAAGCCAAAAGTAGCCCCATCCAAAAAGCTTTCAGTTCTCTCCAATTGGATGATCTCTTTGTGTCGGAGCTTGTCCAGATTCCTTGGGCAAAACATTCTCCCAGATGTGCCCCCCACCCCCAGGAGCTTGCATCTGTCGTTAGCCTTCTTGATACAGGGAATACCCACAGTAGGCCCTCACTTAGGTTTAACTTGTTCCGCCAACCCCACCCCCCCATTTCTCCTCACTTGCACAGGAGTCAGGAACCGTTTCTCCTTGAGTGGAGGCGGGCCCATTGAATGGCTGGAATGGAGGACCTTAGGAGACCCAATGTCGACATCGCTGATCGTATCATTACTGGCGAGCTTGCTTGGATCTGTTTTATCGCCCCCAGGATCTTTTCCTTTTTCTCTTCCAGCAAGATCTTTTGTTGGATAGAGTCGATGCTGTACCCTAAAAATCTTATCTCTTGGGAAGGGATTAGGTTTGATTTCTCCTCGTTCAGGATCCAGCCTAGGTTTTGCAAGTGGCATTTTGTTCGGTTCAGATGTGCCAGCAGCTGATTTTCTGAGCTGGCGAATAGAAGCAGATTGTCCAGATACGGAACTATAACGATTCCCTGGATCCTCAGGAGGTGCCAAGGCTTCCACCATGACCTTGGTGAAGATCCTCGGAGCTGAGGACATATCGAAGGGCAGGGCTCTGAACTGCAGATGGAATATCCTGCCTTTTGAGCTGACTGCCAGACGCAAAAACCTTTAGGATGCTACAGCTATTGGGATATGAAGGTAAGCGCCCCCGAGATCGATGGAGGCCATAAAAACACCCCCACGCAAGCAGTTTCCTTACGGAGTAGATCGTATCCATGCGGAACTTCTTGTAGCGAATGGACAGATTCAGGAGTTTTAGGTTTAAAATTAAGCAAAATTTTCCTGAGGGTTTCTTTTAATTAGGAAAATGTGAAAATAAAACCGTAGACTATCCTCCTCCTGAGGTACTGGAATTATTACTCCCTGTCAACTCAGATCCTCCAATAGGGATATTAATGCTAGGGCCTTGTCCTGTGCTCTGGGGATCGGAATCCCCCCAAAAAAAACGGCTTGGAGGCTTCTCCTAAAACTCCAGTCCATTTCCCTGGGAGATGACATTAAAGGACAAATGGACTGGATGTTACCGCCCTCCACTGAGGGAGAAAGTATAGAAGTCTCTCTCCCACAGCAGTACCACCGTCACTGGCTTTTAGCTGGCTGTTCGGGACGTCTGAACAGAACAGCAGCCCCACCTCGCCCCCTCTGTGCACCCCGGGGTTTCTTATAACCTGTTTCCTTGGGGTTCTGGGTTTGCTGAAGAGGACGAAAATTATTTTTGACTAAGGGCGTCTTTCTGTGCTTGAAAAGCCTTTTTCTTATCTGCGGTCCTGTCCAAAATGGCCTCTAAGTCTGGGCCAAAAAGAAGATCCCCCATTAAAAGGGAGACCACAGGGCTTCACTTTAGAAGTGGAGTGCCCTGACCAAGTCTTTAACCAGTTCGTCCTACGCGCCACAATTCACCAGGGCCGAAGTCTTAGCGGACATTCTGATTGACTGCGCCGAGGCATCCGCCAAATATCCCACTGCTTTCATCAGAACTGGAACGGTATCCAACAGATCCTCTCGGGAAGTACCTCCCTCGATGTGCTGCCTCAACTGTCCTAGCCAATGCTCCAAGCCTCTAAGAAGAACCCTGTGCACTGGAAAAACTGTTTAGTTTCTCCCAGGCCCTCGAACATCTTATCATGCAGGCACAGATCAACTTTATATTCCTAAATGCCAGGAGTGGTATGAATGGTCTTAAATCAACTCATCCACCTCGTCTAAGGATAACTTGTATCGAGACGATCTTTAAATTCGACATCTCCTTATCCTCATCCCCTGAGGCTTGGGGTGAACTGGCCTTGCTTGCGGCCTCCTCCTCTGGAGTCAAGATCCTCTCTGGAAGTGGAAGGCAGAGTACTGGATTGTCTGGCTTAACTCCCTGATTGGAGCGCCGGGTGCTTGTTCAAAAAGGAGTGGAACGATTGGAACGTATCCGTAAGTTCCTTTTGTTAGGAGACAAAAAGATCTGAGCTTTGCGGCTGCTTTACTTTCCCAGCTCGTGCTTTACTAGGTCAGCTATACAGTTCTTGCATTCTTGCACAGGGTCTTGGTCCAGCTCTCCTTAAGGGACACTTTGCAGGAAGGGAACCTTTTCTTAGAAGAGGGAGGGGTATGCTTTGTCTTTTCCCTTGCCTTCTTTAATTATAACAGAAAATCACCCAATTAGGACCCAAGCGTTATCCCCAACCCCCCCCCCCCCCCAAGAAAAAAAAGGGGGGGAGAGAGAGAGAGAGAGAGAGAGAGAGAGAGAGAGAGAGAGAGAGAGAGAGAGAGAGAGAGAGAGAGAGAGAGAGAGAGAGAGAGAGAGAGAGAGAGAGAGAGAGCCCAAGCTCTCTCTGAGCGGGGAAGAAGGGGGGGCACCAGAGCGTCTCCCACACATCTGTGAGGATGCTGGAATGGCCTAAAAGGACCGCAAAGTCCAAAGTAATAAATAAAGCAAAAAAATTAGGTGACCCATGCACCCACACTCAGGACCTCTGCCTAGTGACCGCAGCCCACCCACAGTTCCTCACAGCTCTTCCACCATGGCGGAGGAAACACTACAACTGAGGCCATGGTGGAAGTGGGCTGCCTTAAAAAGTGTTATTCGCAGTGTTTCCTGGGAAGTTGGGTGGAGCTACTCTCTCTCCAGGTGCTGTGCTGAAAGACGCTTTGAGAAAAAAGGACATACATTTTATTTGGGTACAGTGTCGCACGACTGCGCAATTGTCAGTTTGTTACTTTAACTAAGTGCCGTATCGCAAAAAATGGCCTGGTCAAGAAAGGGAGGGGGTAAATCTCCCGGAGATGAAAATGTTAAATAAAAAACAGAATGGCTCTATATAATATACTAATGGAAAATTTGGGCTCAAAATATTTCCTTATGTCTATGGTTAACAAATATGCCCTTCTTTATGTAAACAGGAACATACTGTGCTTTGGCAGAGCCTAGCACTGTGTGTTTGTGCTGGCAGACAGGAACATACTGTATCATGAGCTCTTCCTTCTCTATGGCAAAAGGTTACTGCATATTTTAGATGTACTGTGTCTAAATGAAGCTCCTTGTTTCTATAATTAATGCTTATAAGAACAAGAACTGGTTAACATGTTCACGAATGGTTGTCGGATGGACTTACAGAAGTGGGGATGTAAATGAACAGCGAGTATCCATAAACACACACTATTTCCAAGAAAGAGTAGGACACCATACTCATTACTTTGCTGTGTCTCCACGATAGGAAGCCCCAGAGAGCCAGAGGCACCAACCAGGCATATGCATAAATGGCAGTGGCAGCAATGGAAACTGCAAGAAACAAAAAACACACAAATGGTGAATGGATATGTAGAGGAAAAATTATTACGGGACATTTTGCCACTGGAGTCCTGGAGAGGCAAGTTAGCTGTGATCTATGTGGAATGGACACTAGAAATTTCTATCAATTCTTAGTGAGCTTAGCCTTTAACCAGCTGCATACCATGGGCATACTAGGTATGCTCATTAAAAAAAAAGAGTGTACCTAACTGTGTCTCTCCCCACTTGCCTTTGCCTCTGTGACAGTGGAAACTGCAGGGACAGTCGGGTCCCAGTCTGTGTCTAGGAAGTGCAAGCAGAATCCAATAAAACTCTCAAATTGAAGACATAAGAGATGTTGGTTAACCTGTCCACCCAACACTTTGTAAAACAAATATAAACAGGAGGGTCTCAACTCCAGGGAGTGATTGAATTATAATGTGACATCTCTATAGCATAGAGATGTTATGTTTTAAATCATCAAGAAGTTCAAAAGGGCAATCAATAAATATAAACTAGGAAAACACGGTCATATATACACTGGTATATATTTAGTATACAACATACTAAATACAATGTGATGGTTACAGTGGGGAAAATAATTATTTGATCTCCTGCAGATTTTGCAAGTTTGCCCACTTACAAAGAAATTAAGGGTCTATCATTTTTTTTATCATAGGTGTATTTTAAATGAAACCAGGAAAAAAAAAAAAAAGAAACACATGATACAAATGTTATAGATTGAGTTGCAGTTCACTGAGTAAAATAAGTGTATGATCCCCAAGCAAAACATGACTTAGACCTCTTTCACACTGGGGCGGTTTTCAGGCACTTTAGCGCTAGAAATAGTCTCTGCACCTGAATTCATTCCTGGAATGAATGTGCCTCTCATTCATTCCAGTGTGTCTTTTTACACAGGACTGCTTGCGGGTCAGGAAAAAAAGTTCTGCAGGTGCCCCGCTATCAGACTAAAAGTGGCACAAAAGCACCGCTTAAACAGCGGTAAAGCGCCGCTAAAACGAGCGGCCCTAGTGTGAAAAGGGTCTTAGTACTTGGTGGACGAAATAAATAAAAAAAAAAAAAAACAAACAAACAAACAATCTATAAAAGGCAGCTGCTAAAAGGTGCACATAGGCAAATAGAGAATTATATAAAGCTGCGCCAGTGGAAATTAAAAAAAATAAAAATAAAAGATAAAATATTGTATACCAAGAATTTGAAAAAGTCTAACAGTATGATCTATGGCCACGGAGGAGCACTTGGTGGAGAAACCCTTGTTGGCAAGCACAGAGGTAAGACATTTCTTGTAGTTGGTTGCCAGGTTTGTACACATCACAGGAGGGATTTTGGTCCACTCTTCTTTACAGATCTTCTTTAAATCCTTACGGTTTCTTGGCTGTCGCTTGGCAACTCGAACTTTCAGCTCCCTATAGGATTAGGGTCTGGAGACTGGCTAGGCCACTCTATGACCGTAACGTGCTACTCTTGAGCCACTCCTTTGTTGCCTTGGCAGTATGTCTTGGGTCATTGTCATGCTGGAAGACCCATCCATGACCCATCTTCGGTGTTCTGGGTGAGGGAAGAAGGTTCTCATCCAAGATTTTACAATACATGGCCCCATCCATTGGCCCCTCAATTCAGCAAAGTCGGCCTGTACCTTTAGCAGAGAAACAGCCCCAAAGCATAATGTTTCCACCTCCGTGCTTGACTGGAAGGATGGTGCTCTTAGTCAGCATTTTTCTTCCTCCAAGCACGGCGGGTTGAGTTAATGCCAAAGATCTCAATTTTGATCTCATCTGATCACAGCATTTTCTCCCAATCCTTCGTGAATTACCAATGGTTTGTTTGGCAACTGTGGGCCCAACTGCCTTGAGATCATTCACAAGCTCCTCCAGTGTAGTTCTGGGCTGATCCTTCACTTTTCTCATGATCATCCTTACTTCATGAGGCAAAATCTTGCATGGAGCTCCAGACCAAGGGCAATTGATCGTTATTTTGTATTTATTCCATTTGCAAATAATCATCCAGAAATGGTCTCCTTCTTACCAAGCTTCTGGCTGATGGTCTTGTAGCCCATTCCAGCCTTGTGCAGGTCTACAATCTTGTCCCTGATGTCCTTTGACAGCTCTTTGGTCTTCCCCATGATAGTGAAGTCTGAATGGAAGATAGAGATTCTGCGGACAGGTGTCTTATACACATAACGAGTTGTCATTAGGAGCATCTTCTTAAAATTGACAGGACTATTCTGTGTACCACATGAGCACAAACTGTAACCAGTCTGTGGGAGCCAGACTTATTTTTGGTTGGTAGGGAATCAAATACTTATTTTGCTCACTGAACTACAACTCAATTTATAACATTTGTATCATGTGTTTTTTCTGGATTTTTGGTTGATATTCTGGTCTCTATTATTTAAGTTACACCCATGATAAAAAATGATAGACCCTTCAAATCTGCAGGGGATCAAATAATTAATCCCAATAAAATACATTTACGTTTTTGATTGTGACATGACGTGGAAAATTTCAAGGGGTGTGAATACTTTTTCAAGGCACTGTACAAATAGCTGCATATAGAAATTAGCTTAAAGGGGTTGTATGGGTTTGTTTTGTTTTTTTTAAAATAACAAACATGTTATACTTACCTCCACTGTGCAGTTCGTTTTGCAGAGTTGCCCCTGTTCTGGGGTCCCTCGGCGGCTGTCTCCCCGCAATAGCTAACCTCCCTCTGGGAAGCTCTATCCCAAGGGGGTTAGCTTGCTGGCACGCTCCCCGTCATACACGCTGCGTCCATAGACACAGTGTGTACGACTCGGTCCTGCCCCCCCAGCGGTCCGCGTCATTGGATGTGATTGACAGCAGCACAAGCCAATGGCCGCGCTGCTATCAATCTCTCCTATCTATCCAATCAACGGCCAGACTCCGTGGAGAAGAGGACGCCGGGGGACCCGCACAGTAGGTGAACGGGCTCAGGTAAGTAAACGGGGTGGGGGGGGGGGGGGGGGGGGCTGGGGGGTTTCGTCATTGCCAGGTGTTTTTTCACCTTAAAGTATAGGATGCATTAAGGTGAAAAAACATGAACCTTTACAACCTCTTTAAGCAGCTTGCAGAGGAATCTTGATTTACAGAGAAATGATCTTGATTGAGTAAAAAAGAAAAAATAGAAAGCTAGCAAAAAGTATTCGACTTTTCTCAATAGAGAAAAGTCGTTGATCCCCCTAGGACACTAGCAAAAACAAAAAAAGGAATGCTGGGAGTAGGAGGAGTTATAGTCCAAATCCTCCAGTAGAGGCCATGAAACAACAGCCATTTTATTCCCATGTTCCTCAATCTACGAATGCAAAAGAAAATATCCTTTAACAGGCCTTACACAAAATATATCTTCTAAAGGCATCTGTTACAATGGTGCAGTAATAACAAACAAACAAACATTTTCAAAAAATGTTATACCCCTCTTTTCTAATTTACCATGTTTCCACACTATATACTGCATTGAATATTTTGGTCTAGCTGAGCTGAGAATGGCAGTAATTTCCCAGGGAGTCTTAGCAGATGGATCATTTGCAAGTGCCCAAAAACTGAGTGTAACAAGCAGCGTCCTCTCGCCTAAGTGCAGCTACATTATCTGTAGAATCTTCCCAATGACACACTCCTCCTTAACCAGAGCATAGCTGACTTTATGCTGGGACACCCACTCCCAACTCACTACTGTTCTCTGAGATGTGCTAAAGTTGGCTTACTATTCTGTAAGCTGGCAGTGGCACATCATAATCTGGCAGCAGAAATAGCAAACTATGTTTTGGGTGTGAGAAATAGATGTGACAGGGGCGCCAATTATATGAAATATAATAAACATATACTATTGAACTATCTTGGATAAATAGATCATAATACATGACATAAGCCAAATACAATTACAGTGCTTTGAATATCCTCAAATAATTAAGTGATTATATCCATAATTACAAAATACTCAAAAGTGAAAAAAATCTTAAAAAATAAAAATAAGAATCGCTCTGCAGTGCGACTTTGACCAAACGCTCTATATGATTTTACGTGTAATTAATCCAATGGATTAATAGTAACACATCTTGTCACTGATTATATCCGTATTGAAATACTCAATGATTAAAACGCAAAAAATAAAATAACAAAAAAAAAAATCGCTCTGCAGTGCGACTTTAAACACACACTCTATGTATTTTTACGTGCGATCACTCAGATTGCTCAACAGTGACACCTTTTGTAAACCACTTTTACAAAGTATATAGAGTCCATTAATAAATGTGAATCCCTTCAAGAAACTCTTCAGGGTTTAAATAACCATAAACAAAATGTTCATAACGGAAATTCTTCCAGTGACAAATAATTAATCGCTCTTTGCAAAGTGACTTCTTTTCAGTGACGCGACACCCTTCACCATGAGAATCTTCTTTCGCCCAATAGTAAAAAGATTATTTAAACTGGCTGCTTACCAGAATAGGTTGATTTTTAGCTAAAAAACAATCAAATTCGCTTGTACAGGTAGTGCCTGTTCACACAGATATGCCAAAGAATGTACCAGGTCCTCTTCCTCCCAGATAGGCTCAGGTAAGATACATAGAAAGGTAGGGAGCGAAAAAACACCGCCTCATGGCATAATATTGCTTTGTATTTAAAAAAAATTGCTTAAAAACAGATAGCCAAATGGCCACTTACATTTAGTGGTGCCCAACCCGGCACTGGGGCTGTTCGCATTCAAATATTGAAGATGATGGGGATTAGCATTTAGATTTCCCTCCGCCAGCCGGCGAAACAGGGATGTTGCGTACGTTCAGAATGTGACCAGGTACCGCCTCTGACGCAAGTTTCGTGAGGACATGTCTTCAGGGGGGCGTGAAGACGTGTCATCACGAAACGTGCGTCGGAGGCGGTACCTGGTCACATTCTGAACGTACGCAACATCCCTGTTTCCTGTCTGCCCTGGTTGTCGGCGGCGGTGTTTGGAGCGCACGCCGGCTGGCGGAGGGAAATCTAAATGCTAATCCCCATCATCTTCAATATTTGAATGCGAACAGCCCCAGTGCCGGGTTGGGCACCACTAAATGTAAGTGGCCATTTGGCTATCTGTTTTTAAGCAATTTTTTTTAAATAAAAAGCAATATTAGGCCATGAGGCGGTGTTTCTTTGCTCCCTACCTTTCTATGTATCTTACCTGAGCCTATCTGGGAGGAAGAGGACCTGGTACATTCTTTGGCATATCTGTGTGAACAGGCACTACCTGTACAAGCGAATTTGATTGTTTAAGCTAAAAAACAATCAACATATTCTGGTAAGCAGCCAGTTTAATTAATCTTTTCACTATCGGGTGAAAGAAGATTCTCATGGTGAAGGGTGTCGCGTCACTGAAAAGAAGTCACTTTGCAAAGAGCGATTAATTATTTGTCACTGTAAGAATTTCCGTTATGAACATTTTGTTTATGGTTATTTAAACCTGAAGAGTTTCTTGAAGGGATTCACATTTATTAATGGACTCTATATACTTTGTAAAAGTGATTTACAAAAGGTGTCACTGTTGAGCAATCTGAGTGATCGCAAGTAAAAATACATAGAGTGTGTGTTTAAAGTCGCACTGCAGAGCGATTTTTGTTATTTTATTTTTTGCGTTTTCATCATTGAGTATTGCAATACGCATATAATCAGTGACAAGATGTGTTACTATTGATCCATTGGATTAATTACACGTAAAATCATATAGAGCGTTTGGTCAAAGTCGCACTGCAGAGCGATTCTTATTTTTATTTTTTAAGATTTTTTCACTTTTGAGTATTTTGTAATTATGGATATAATCACTTAATTCTTTGAGGATATTCAAAGCACTGTAATTGTATTTGGCTTATGTCATGTATTATGATCTATTTATCCAAGATAGTTCAATAGTATATGTTTATTATATTTCATATAATTAGCGCCCCTGTCACATCTATTTCTCACTATCACAAATCTCACGATTTCAAAGGGAGCAGCTTATTGCACTAGTTTAATGTAATATAATACTAATATTATTTGTATTTAAAATCACAAATATAACTTGGTATAATAGTACACTTTGGTGCGAGGTTGAAATAACTGAATCAGTTGTTTATATCAAAATATGTTTTGGGAGTAGCATTTCACTCTGCAGATGGAAAGGAATCTTAAAACGATCCTGTCGCTTAGCAGTATAAAACTGGAAGGTGCCTGCAAAAGAAGAATACTTACCTTACTTTTTGCTGCAAATTATATATAACTACTACTAACCTGAAGAAACCTACGAATGGCCAAGTTAGTTAAAGGTTGTTTTGCAAAGAGAACCCTATTCTCCTCAGATCTATCTACAGTGCCTTGAAAAAGTATTCACACCCCTTGAAATTTTCCACATTTGGTCATGTTACAACCAAAAACGTAAATGTATATTTTATTGAAATTTTATGTGATAGATTGACACAAAGTGGCACGTAATTGTGAAGTGGAAGGAAAATGATAAATGGTTTTCAATTTTTTTTACAAATAAATATGTGAAAAGTGTGGCATGCATTTATATTCGTCTGTGAACAGCAATTTTTTCAAGTCTTGCCACAGATTCTCAATTGGATTTAGAACTTGGATTTAGGGCCATTCTAACACACAAATATGCTTTGATCTAAACCATTCTGTTGTAGCTCTGGCTGTATGTTTAGGGACGTTTGTCCTGCTGGAAGGTGAACCTCCACCCCAGTCTAAAGTCTTTTGCAGACTAATGCCGCGCACACACGAGCGGACTTCGACGGACTTCCGACAAACTTTTCGAATGAACGGACTTGGCCACACACAATCACACTAAATTTTGACGGATTGGAACGTGATGACGTACGACTAGACTAGAATAAGGAAGTTAGTAGCCAGTAGCCAATAGCTGCCCTAGCGTCGTTGTTTGTCCATCAGACTAGCACACAGACGAGCGGATTTTTCGATAGGAACTGGGTCCAGCGGAGTTCCGGCGGGAAAATTTAAAACATGTTTCTATTTCTAAAGTCTGTCGGATTTTGACAGCAAAAGTCCGATGGAGCCCACACACGATCGAATTGTCAGACGGATTCATTCCGTCTGACCTTTGCTGTCGAAAAGGCCTCTCGTGTGTACGCTGCATAACAGATTTTCTTCTAAGATTCCCCTGTATTTGGCTCCATCCATCTTCCCTGTCCCTGCTGAAGAAAAGATGGTGTGTTCAGGGTGATGTGCAGTGTTAGTTTTCCGCCACACATAGCGTTTTGCTTTTAGGCCAAAAATGTAAATTTTGGTCTCATCTGACCAGAGCACCTTCTTCCACATATTTGCTGTGTCCCCCACATGGCTTCTCGCAAACTGCAAACAGGACTTCTTATGGCTTTATTTCAACAATGGCTTTCTTCTTGCCATTCTTCCATAAAGGCCAGATTTGTGGAGAGCACGACTAATAGTTGTCCTGTGGACAGATTCTCCCACCTGATCTGTGGATCTCTGCAGCTCCTCCAGTTACCATGGGCCTCTTGGCTGCTTCTCTGATTAATGCTCTCCTTGCCCGGCCTGTCAGTTTAGGTGGACGGCCATGTCTTGGTAGGTTTGCAGTTGTGCCATACTTTTTTCATTTTCGGATAATGGATTAAACAGTGCTCAGTGAGATGTTCAAAGCTTGGGATATTTTTTTTTTTTTATAACCTAACCCTGCTTTAAAACTTCTCCACAATCCCTGACCTGCCTGGTGTGTTCCTTGCACTTCATGATGCTGTTTTTTCACTAAGGTTCTCTAACAAACCTTCACAGAACTGCTGTATTTATACAGAGATTCAATTATACACAGGTGGACCCTATTTACTAATTAAACGACATCTGAAGGTTCCACTAGATTTGGGTTTACTCGATTTTAGTTAGGGGTATCAGAGTAAAAGGGGGCAGAATACAAATGCACGCCACACTTTTCAGATATTTATTTGTAAAAAATAAAAAAATTAAAAACCATCTATCATTTTCCTTCTACTTCACAATTATGTGCCACTTTGCGTTGGTCTATCACATAAAATCCCAATAAAATACATGTATGTTTTTGGTTGTAACATGACAAAATTTGGAAAATGTCAAGGGGTATGAATACTTTTTCAAGGCACTGTATCTAAAACTACTGCCAACCCAAGGGAAACCTACAATGCCCAAGTTAGTTAAAGCTTGTTTTGCAAACAGAACCCTATGTGCTTGGATCTATCTATGTCAACTTCCAATGGGGAATGTCAGTTTAGGTAGAGAAAAAAAAATTACATCATAATCACTAACCTTTTCTAAATTCAGGCACATAATGGTATTGTGGCTCTCCATTGTGCAGTAGGAAGTTGGAAAGATTCCCACTTATGGTGATGGTGAAAATCAGGGTGGCACATATCCAGATAGGACCTTTTAAAAGGAAATAAATGTTACGCTCTCCATTTTGACATGTAATACGCAGTAAATTAAAGTAAAAGCCAATAATTTGATGCAACAGCTAGTGTAAAAAAATGACATTAACTGCTTGCCGACCGCCGGCTGTCAATTGCGGGAGGGCGTCATATGACTTCTTCCCCTTCCCAGCCCACCAGGGGGCGCGCACCGTGTCACTGGGGACTCGATGCACGTGCCCGGCGTCCATGATGTTCGCCGTGCACCCGCGATTGCCCGGTAACACAGGAGGACCGTGGATCTGTGTATGTAAACACAGAGATCCACGGTCCTGTCAGAGGAGAGGAGACCGATGGTGTGTTCTCAGTACAGAGAAACACTGATCGGTCTCCTCCCCTTGTGAATCCCCTCCCCCTACAGTTAGAATCAATCCCAGGGAACATATTAACCCCTTGATCACCCCCTAGTGTTAACCCCTTTCCTGCCAGTCACATTTATACAGTAATGCATTTTTATAGCAGGGATCGCTGTTTAAATGTGAATGGTCCCAAAAATGTGTCAAAAGTGTCCGATATGTCCGCCGTAATATCGCAATCATGATAAAAATCGCAGATCACCGCCAATACTAGTAAAACAAAAAAAAATAATAATAAAAAATGCTATAAATCTATCCTCTATTTTGTAGGCGCTATAACTTTTGCGCAAACCAATATACGCTTATTGCGATTTTTTTTACCAAAAATATGTAGAAGAATACATAATCGGCCTAAACTGAGGAAATTTTTAAAAAAAAAAATAAAAATTGGATATTTATTATAGCAAAAAGTAAAAAAATATTGTTTTTTTTTTTTTCAAACTTGTCACTCTTCTTTTGTTTATAGCGCAAAAAATAAAAACCGCAGAGGTGATCAAATACCACCAAAAGAAAGCTCTATTTGTGGGGACAAAATTATAATAATTTCATCTGGGTACAGAGTTGTTTAAAACAAAAAAGAAAAATGTAAAAGGGATCCATCAAGTTAAGCTTTCCAAGAGCGTGGATAATAAAAAAGTGACTCTGACCAGACAAATTAATATTACCTCCTAATAGCCCCCCCGCAAAGTATACCCAGCTGATCTCTCTGGGCCCATGCTCTGCCTCTTTAATGGAGTGGGGCGTGTGGGGGGGGGGGGGGGGGGAGTATGTGGCCTCCCACGTTACAGTGCTCGGGATCATGGATCGATGTGTCACTTAACCCTGAAAAGAGGGGGGGGTGACACTGTCTCTTTAAAGTCCACTCCGACTTTGGGAAGTTTTAGGCACAGAGGGCTACAATAGTGAAATTAAAACTCACCATAAAGATCTGGATTGCTTCTGACATATAATCTTACAAAATTTCTTCCTGGTATTGGTAAGACAGAACCCTTTATCCTATCCAGAACCTGTGGCATTGTGAAAGCAAAACATTCCGTTTTTGTTAAAGGCAACATATGAAATTTTCTGTGTTTTTAGTTATACAGAGATCAGCTTAATGTAAATAAAGTTATCAATGCCTTTTCATTTTATTATTCCTTTTTTTTCTGTGTTTACTTTGTAATTATGTATATTGTAAGCTGTACATACAGGGGGGCAGCTATACTGGCTCATTACGTTGCTAGGGATGGCTTGTTCTCCAAGGAACACTGGTTGTGTTTAAAGCCCCCCACAAAAACAGGCAGAATGTCAAGAGAGATTTGCCGGTTCAAAAAAGAAAACAAAAAAACGCAGACATTCTTCCCGTGTGTATGTTGGTCTGTTCAGCCGGCTTCTGAGTGATGTGACTGCTGGAAAACCAGCAGCTGATTGACTGCCGATCAGCGCTCTCAGCCAATGGCAGAGAGTGCTGATCGGAGTGTTCTGGCGGGAGGGTCATCTCCCCCTGTCAGAACACAACTTAGCGGGCGAGATTGCTGAACGAACCTTGCATTGTTAATACAGTCTCAGGAGGAAAGCTGACAGTTTTCTTGTGCAACGTGCAACAAAAAAAAAAAAAAACTGTCAGCTTTCGTGTGTACCCGGCTTTAGTGTTCTTCTCACAATGCAATTGTATAGGTCTGTGAACTCCCTCCCTTCGGGGCTGAGATCTTATGACAACTGTGAGGCCCATCTATCTTTCTCTTCAGTGACTAATCTACTAATATCTATAACGATTACACTATGGTGTTGATTTACTAAAGGCAAATATACTGTGCACTGCAAGTCCAGTTGCTCCAGAGCTTAGTAAATTAGGTAAAATTTCACTTTGCAAGGAATACTCAATAACATGCAAGGAAAAAAAAAAATCATAAACAGCATTTTTGTTTGTACATGATTGGATTATAGAAACCAGCAGAGCTTTCCCTTAGATCTAGAGCAAATGCACTTAAAAAAGCACTTGCAGTGCACAGTATATTTGCCTTAAGCAAATTAACCTCCCAGTCAGTTGACAACAGCCGCTCCATAGAAGAGACTGAAGGGTCCGCCTGAAAAACTGACAGGCGGACCCGATCGGTCTGCACATGTGAAAGGGCTCTTTATTTCTCTACTCACTCTGCTCTCTCCTCCTCCATCATATTCCTGGTCCACACATGTACTGTACATGCAGCAGAGCTTGAATAACTAGCGCCCCTTCCAGTCTCAGAGTTTACAAGGGAATATAAGAGGCTGATAGCAAGTCAAATAAAATTTCTACACCAGCTGCATTTAAAAAAAAAAAAAATACATAACTACATTCATTGGTATTATTTTAGATCTGCCTGATACACATTGCAACCACAACAAAATATGTGCTCACTGAAAATATACAAAATTTTGCTATATATATATATATATATATATATATATATATATATATATATATATATATATATATATATATATACATATACATACATACATATATATATACATACATATATATATATATATATATATATATATATATATATACATACACACACATACCAAAATGGGTACAGTACTCCATTTTATAGACCATTTACATTACATACTCTGGGCATTTCTCTTACCTGGTAAGTATCAACATCAAAGAAAGTCTGGTAATATTCAAACGTCCAGAAGGGGGCAGTTTTCTTCTGTCCAGCAAGCAGCTGAAAAGTAAAAATATATTTGCTATACAAACCAGCCATAGGCGTTTCCTCTAAAAATATACACCAGACCGATATTTATCCTTGATCTATGGTATGTATTTTATAGGGGGAACCCTACGCAAGAATAAAAAAAGCATAGGGTCCCCCCAAAAAAATCATATTATACCCATGGTGGTTGTAGGGGTCTGCAGGGGGGGGGGGGGGACTTATTGGAATCTGGAAGCCTCCTTCAACAATGAGGGGGGGCCCCCCCGAGATACCGTCTACCCGTGTGAATGAGTAAGAACCTCTAATATTGTTCAACAATGTTAATCATGTTGTGCAGTGATATAGAACCACCTCAATTATAAGGAAGGACTGCTGCCAAAAGAACCAGCTAATGTCAAAAATGATAGCTTCCAGGCCCCGCTGCTAAAGGCAAATAAATGGGTGCGCTTCTCGAGTGATGTAATTAAGCAAATATGACCACAGCCATATTTGGTCAATGTCATTGACTGAATATGGCTATAATTTTGTCAGTGATGCAACGCTAAATCCACCCCTTTATTTACATGGCCAGTAATTCCTAGCAAATAAATTGATGGAGCTGGGTGATGTTACTGGTTGCTAAGGATGGGTTGGGTGTAAGCACCCACTGCTTCCTTAGCAACAATTAGCAGGAAGGAAGCTGTCATATACAGTAGTGGTAGAAATACTGTTACTATACAGGACATTTAGCTCCTGCCAAACAAGTAAAATAATCCGGAGTTTGGATGAATGCCGAACAGGCAAAGTTCAATCCAAATACTTTGAACTCTTCCCTAATAGCCAAACATTTTTTTAAAGTGAAGTTTCTCATCAGCCCCTACAAAAAAAAAAAAAAGAAAAAAATAAAGAAAAAAAAAAAAAAACTTTATGAATCTGGTTTTAAAGCTACGACTACTGATATACACGATCTTGAAGCTACAGTAAAAGACATTCAGTATTTGGTTTCTCACAGCTAAAATAATGTGCTGAGCTCCATGGAGTGAAATAATAGCCCTTTCCTATAATACTCAAAGATTGAAGTTAAAAAGTTAAAGAAAACCTGTCATGACAGAAATATTGGAGGTTGCCATCACTGACCTTTCCTTCTGAAAATGCTAATTTCTTGGCTGTCATTTTAATGCTACATTTATTAAAGCAGTTAGCTTGATAAATGAGGCCCAATGTATTCCCCGTGACTTTTCCTGTATTTCACCTCTGTTTTATCAGAATCTTCATTTCCCAGTAAGTCATCCTCCTCTTCTCTGGATTGCAACCCTTTCTTCCTCCCACTGCTATCTTCAGGATCTTCGATATTCACAGTAGTGGCATCAGGGTTGGCAGCTAATAAATTGGCTGCATCATCAAACTCTGGCAAGCAGTACAAAAGCAAAAACACTTTGCAAACAACCTCATAGACAATGACATAAATAAAACAGAAAACAGGTTATAAAAGGAATACATGGGTGCCATTGCTGATCATCTTCTGATCCTCTCATATGTTTCCCTTACTCTCCAAACTTCTCTAACTAGCTTCTCTGCCTGTAAACCTCTGTCACCTCACAAGAGAGATGCTGGTGGCAGTTCTGTCAGAGCTGAGACAGATTCATATACACCGTAGTAACATGTACATGAATCTGTCACAAGCTCCGCCATTTGTCGCACTACCGCAAGACAGATATTCTAAAGAGTATCTATGACACTATTAATTCCAGGGAAGAAGTCTCAATAGTATCAAGCCAAGTGTGAACTTCACACAGTTACCTGTCTAATATACTATAATAGAGATTTAACAAAACTGATTTGAAGCTTAGGATTTACCTTGAAATGTAAGGTCCTTGTTGCCTGCCATTCACCCAGTTTGGTGGTATCCAGTTTATGCTGCAAAATACACAAAATATAATTTAGCAAATCTTTCCATCCACTATACATACAGATAAGTTGAAGAAGTTGCAGATGAGAGACCTCAACCTGACCCACAACCCTACCTAAAAGCTGCCATACTCAATACAGGCATATCCCACTTTTAAGTACACAATGGGGTTTATTTGCTAAAGCTGTAAAGTGCAAAATCAGTCTCACTTCTGCATAGAAACCAATGAGCTTCCAGGTTTTATTACCAAAGCTTAATTGAACAAGCTGGGGTTAGAAGCTCATTGGTTTCTATGCAGAAGGAGCCTGATTTTGCACTTTCCAGCTTTAGTAAATAAACCCCATTGTGTACTTAAAAGTGGGATATACCTGTATTACAAAAGATTGCCAGGTACAGAGAACAAAGACTGCCCAGACTTATAAATCGCAAGTAACTCAAGAAGAAGCCAACATAAAATGTATGGATTTCCCCCATAAAGAGGATATTAAGGGGGGTATGAACACCATGTATAAAATACATAAGTGGTCCATAAAGTGAACTTGGTGTTGAGTTTTCAGTTTCAGGTCATTAGAGAGGGAAAAAAAGATTTAGGCCCCTTTCACACTTATACGACTTGTCCCACGATTTGGTACTGCAAAGTAGCATGACAAGTCGTTCCCCATAATTTCCAATGACAGTCATTCATATTAGTACGACTTCAAGTCGTTCCGACTTCAAAGTAGTCCCTGCACTACTTTGTTCCGATTTTGATGCCACTTACACAGGCATCCCTTGAAATCACGGCGAAATCGCAGTAAAATTGTGTGACTTTGAAGTAGCACAAGTGTGAAAGGGGCCTTAACCTCCGCATATGGAAAGGCTTCTTCACAATAAGGCCCCTTTCACACTGGGGCGGTGCGGGCGTCGGCGGTAAAGCAGCGCTATATTTAGCACTGCTTTACCGTCGTTTTAGTCGCATAATTCGGCCGCTAGCGGGGAAGTTTTAACCCCCCGCTAGCGGCCGAAAAAGGGTTAAAACCCCCCGCAAAGTGCCCCTTTGCCGGCGTTATTGCCGCGCTGTCCCATTGATTTCAATAGGTAGGAGCGGTATAGGATCGGTGAATACACCGCTCCTTCACCGCTCCAAAGATGCTGCTAGCAGGACTTTTTTTACTGTCCTGCTAGCGCACCGCCGGAGGGCTTTCACACTGGAGTGAAAGGACCTGCTTTTTTCAAGCGCTATTTTTAGCATTGTAGCGCCTGAAAAACGCTTTGGTGTGAAAGGGGCCTGAGGCCTCTTTTACAAGAGCGACCCGATCAGGTAAACCTGTCAGTTTTTCAAGCAGACCGGATGGGATGGCCCAGGCATTTCTATGGACCAGTGAGTGTAAAACAGACCTCCAATCCAGTCCGCTAAAAACAAACGTAAGGAGGGTGCCTCCTCTCTGTGTAGGTGGATTGGATCAGAGGTATTCGGGTGTAAAACAGACAACCAGTCCGTTTACACCCGACTGCCCATAGAGAAGTCTTATCTATATTCCTGACATTCCTGGCATGCCTGACAAAGGGGTCATGCGCGGCTCTGAAACATTGCACTTGTCTCTGTGATGTGATCTATCTGCAAAAAACTTTTTGGATGGTGATTGTTGATCCATGGTGTGCTGATGAATATGTACAGTTGCCCATAGAGAAGAGCGGGCTCGGTCTGTGTCCACTCTGCATAAACTGAGCAGACACGGACCTCTGCTCTGATCAGCAGGGGTTCAGTGGACAGATCCCCTACTGAGCAAATCGGATTCGCCCTGCAAGAAAAGGGCCTAGTAGCTGTGAAAGTGTGGACTAGACTCAAGGATTAGCTGTCCTCAGCTTAACCACTTAAGCCCCGAAAGATTTGGCTTAAATGACCAGGCCATCTTTTGCGATTCGGCACTGCGCGGTCGTGCGACGCTGCACCCAAACAAAATGGACGTCCTTTTTTTCCCACAAATAGAGCTTTCTTTTGGTGGTGTTTGATCATCTCTGCGGTTTAAATTTTTTGAAAACAGGCAAAAAAAGCGACAATTTTGAAAAAAAAAAAAAAAACACAATATTTTGTACTTTTTGATATAATAAATATCCCAATTTAAAAAAAAAAAATATATATATATATATATATATATATATATATATATATATATTTTTTTTTTTTTTTTTTCTCAGTTTAGGCTATGTATTCTTCATATTTTTGGTAAACAGGCAAAAAAAAGCGACAATTTTGAAAAAAAAAACACATATTTTTGGTAAAAAAAAAAAAAAAAAAAAAAAAAAAAATCGCAATAAGCGTATATTGATTGGTTTGTGCAAAAAGTTATAGCATCTACAAAATAGGGGATAGGTTTATAAAATTTTTATTATAATTTTTTTTTTTTACTAGTAATGGCGGCGATCTGCGATTTTTATTGGGACTGCAATATTATGGCGGACACATCGGACACTTTTGACACATTTTTGGGACCATTGGCATTTATACAGCGATCAGTGCTATAAAAATGTACCGATTACTGTAAAAACGTCACTGGCAGAGAAGGGGTTAACACTAGGGGCAATCAAGGGGTTAAATGAGTTCCCTGTGTGCGTTTCTAACTGTAGGGGGAGGGGGCTGACCTAGAGGAAATGACAGATCGTGGTTCCTAGCTATTAGTCTATCCTCACAGAACAGGGATTTGTGATATGTAATTTTTTATTTTTTTAAACAAAGAGCTGGACGCATTCCCTGAATGCACAAAATGTAACAGGATGTGAACATTCATAAGTAATTAGAGCAGGGGTAGTTTATGCAGGGAATATCCAATTTCCTCCTGGAGGATCAGGAAGGAATTCAGGATCAGGAAGGAATTCTTCTCCCCCTCCCCCCCCCCCCCCCCCCCAAGCAAATTGGATAATGCTTTATTGATTTGTGCCTTCTTCTGGATCAACTGTGGGTATAGAATTGTGTAAATGGGGGTTTTCTATTTGTTTAATTAGATTTATTTTTTTTCCAGCCTGGCTAACTATGTAACAGTGCTGGTGATTAGAGACTGTTCAAGCATTGAGTGGCCACATGCTCCTACAAATGGAGAAGTACTGAGGGAGAAATCTATTTAAAAAAAATTAAATGGGAGCAGCTGTGCATGCCAACCAATCAGCTTCTAGCTTTAATTTTCAAAGCTTAAATGTACAAGCTGAAGATGGAAACTGATTGGCTGCACAGTTGCTCTTGTTTTTCTGCTTTAGTGAGTGTTCCTCTGGCAATTTCTTCCTTCCTGGCAGATGAGAAAAGCAACAGGGGAACAAAGGAAATGTGAATATGTGTTGCTGGGGATAGGGGACTATTCCCAGCATACACATTTAACCACTTTCAGACCGGACCATTTTGCTGGCTTAAGACCAGGCCACTTTTTGAGATTCGGCACTGCGTCGCTTTAACCACTTAAGCCCCGGACCAAATTTGCAGCCAAAGGACCAGGCTCCTTTTTGCGATTCGGCACTGCGTCGCTTTAACTGACAATTGCGTGGTCGTGCGACGTGGCTCCCAAACAAAATTGGCTTCCTTTTTTTTCCCCCACAAATAGAGCTTTCTTTTGGTGGTATTTGATCACCCCGTGGTTTTTATTTTTTTGGGCTATTAACAAAAAAAAAAAAAAAAAAAAAAAAGGGAGCGACAATTTTGAAAAAAAAAATGCATTATTTTTTACTTTTTGCTATAATAAATATCCCCCAAAAAAATCTATAAAAAAACATTTTTTTCCCTCAGTTTAGGCCGATACGTATATTCTACATATTTTTGGTAAAAAATAAAAATAAAAAAAAATAAATCGCAATAAGCGATTATTGATTGGTTTGCACAAAAGTTATAGCATTTACAAAATAAGGGATAATTTTATGGCATTTTTATTTTTTTACTAGTAATGGCGGTGATCAGCGATTTTTATTGTGACTGCGACATTATGGCGGACACATTTTTGACACATTTTTGGGACCATTGTCATTTATACAGCAATCAGTGCTATACAAATGCACTGATTCCTGTGTAAATAACACTGGCAGTGAAGGGGTTAACCAGGAGGTGGCAGTGTAGGGGTTAAGTGTGTCCTAAGGGCATGTTGCTAACTGTGGGGGGCGTGGCTGTGTTGTGCACATCACTGATCTCTGCTCCAATCACAGGGAGCAGAGATCAGTGTCACTTGTTGCTAGGCAGAACGGGGAGATGCTGTTTACATCGGCATCTCCTTGTTCTTTCTCCCCGTGAGACGATCGCGGGTATCCCCACGGCGATCGAGTCCGCGGGACCCGTGATCGGACTCACGGGGGTCCCGACCGGCGCTCACGTGATGGCACGGCGGCAATTTCAAAAGGACGTACCTGTACGCCCTTATGCCTGTCCATGCCATTCTGCCGACGTACATCGTCGTGCGCCGGTCGGGAAACGGTTAAATATGTATGCTACAGTGCCTTGAAAAAGTATTTATACCCCTCAAAATTTTTAACATTTTGTCATGTTACAACCAAAAACGTAAATGTATTTTATGTGATAGACCAACACAAAGCGGCACATACAGTGCCTTGCAAAAGTATTCACCCCCTTTGGCATTTTTCGTGTTTTGTTGGCTCATAACCTTGAATTAACATGGATTGTTTGGAGGACTTGCATCATTTAATTTACAGAACATGTCCAACTTTGAAGATGTTTTTTTTTATTGTGAAGCAAACAACCAATAGGACAAAATAACCGAAAAAAATCAATGTGCATAACTATAATCTAATTCAAAAACTCGTGCTGGAGTGTTAAATCAAAAAATGTAAATAAATACAAAATGAAAGACTGCAGCTGCTGCAAAAAGGGTGCTACAACTTTAAAGCAATATATAGTATAAAACAGTGCTAGCAGCCTATAACAAACAATATACAGCCTAATGAATAGTGCCTAATACATCAATATATTGTGATAAAACAAATATACACAAAATCTGAAGAGTGCTTGGTGCTTCTGTAAAAAGTGCAATAGTGCTCCAAAACTTTGGATGGGTGAAGTGACTCCCCCATCGGTGACCCCACTCACCAGAATGATTAGATCCTAAACTTCACAGTCTGGGATCAAAAAAGCATTGATCAAATGATCTGGGGATATGCAGGATGGTTCCTCAGCAAACTCTTGCAGGAAGATAGTTTTATAACAAGATATATACCACACTCCATAGATGGGGAGACAAAGAAAGAACTCAGTGAAATACAGTTTAGCATAAGTTATCAAGCGCATTAAATGCGCAACTTATAGGCAAAGACAGGCATCAGTAAAAAAGATCTGAGTTTGCCGCTGTATGGCATGCTTTCCACAGAGGCAGGAAATTGCATCACCGGTTAACACAAACCGGAAGTACATTGAGACGTTTCGCCCCTCCTCCAGGGCGTCATCAAGGACATCACTTCCGGCTGAATTACAATCTATTTATACCCAAGGGAAGATCACCCCTCCCTCTGTGGAGGACAAAATGACTGTAACGGACCTCGTACCCAAGATGTCCGCCGTAACTGCTTCCTCTGTCCGGTACCACACAATCCAAGACCCCCTTAGCTTACCCAGTCACCAGACAACACCAGTGTACAGCCTGTGTCCCAGCCAGGTCTGTCACAATGACCAATTACGATCAGTGTATGGAAAACAGACACTCACTTCCAACAAAATCTCAAACAGACAAAATTGCCTGTTTAGCTATATACCAACAATAAAAACACATGATGTGATAGACATATGCACAAGATTTCCAATACATAATAAACAATAAATGAACAATTTATGAAAAAAAAAAATATATACAATATAATATATATATATATATATATAATAAAATAAATATATATATATATAAAAAATAAAAATAAAATAAAATAAAATAAATGGGAAAAAGCACTTCTCAAGTAGTATTACCAGTTGGACAGAAAACAATTGAGATCTAGGTCAATGTTAAGGCCATAAGGACTCAAAGTCCGGAGCATATGGATCCATTGGGTCTCACTCTGTGAGATAGCTCTCCTGAGATTGGAACCTCTCCAATGTCCCTCCACCTTATCTATCCCACAGAATGTAAGACCCTTTGGATCTCTATTGTGGAACAATCTAAAAACGGTTGGACAGGCCATGGTGCTTATAGCCCTTTTTAAAAATTCTATTAACATGCTCCCTGAGCCTTACCCCTAATTTCCTCATGGTCCTGCCCACGTATTGGAGACCACAGGGACAAGACAAGAGGTAGGTAACATGTGTGGTCCCACAAGTAATGAATTTTTTGATTTCAAAAGACCTACCCTCAGAAAATGAGCTAAAGTGGGGATTTTCCTTTTCCTATGTTTGGAGGTTTTACACGTCACACATTTACCACAACTGAAAAAAAACAGTTTGGTCTAAAAAGGTAAATAGCTTCTTGGAAGGATTAATATCATTCTGTGCCAGTTTAAGGATAAGTGTTGGTGGTTTAGTATAAATAAACATTGGCTGTGCGGGCAGGAAATTATTGAGCTCTCCGTCTTCCAATAACAGAGGCCAGTGTTCCCTAATTATACTTTCAAACTGTTTATATCAAAGCCATACCATAATCTTTCTTCTTAATAGCTTTCTTTTGAAAAAAATTTCCCTATTTCTCCAATGGTTTCTTTAGTTCTTTTTAGATCTTTTAAATTGTATCCCTTTTCATGAAATCGTTGCAAAATCAAATTCCGCTTGTGTATCATAATCTTCTTTATTGCAATTCCTTCTTACTCTCAACATTCGGCTTTTAGGAATCACACCCAACCATCTAGGGAAAATAGCTCAAGCTCTGTCAGATTGGATGGAGAGCATCTGTGAACAGCAATATTCAAGTCTTACCACAGATTCTCAATTGGATTTAGGTCTGGACTTTGACTGGGCCATTCTAACACGAACATGCTTTGATCTAAACCATTCCATTGTAGCTCTGGCTGTATGTTTAGGGTCGTTGTCCAGCTGGAAGGTGAACCTAAGCCTCAGTCTCAAGTCTTTTGCAGACTGTAACAGTTTTTTTTTTTCTAAGATTGCCCTGTATTTGGCTCCATCTATCTTCCCATCAATTCTGATCAGCTGCCCAGTCCCTGCTGAAGAAAAGCATCCCCACAACATGATGCCGTCACCACCATGTTTCAGGGTGGGGATGGTGTGTTCAGGGTGATGTGCAGTGTTAGTTTTCCCCCACACATAGCATTTTGCTTTTAGACCAAAAAGTTTAATTGTGGTCTCATCTGACCAGAGCACCTTCTTCCGCGTGTTTGCTGTGTTCCCCATATGACTTCCCGCAAAATGCAACCAGGACTTCTTATGGCTTTCTTTCAACAATGGCTTTCTTCTTGCCAGTCTACCATAAAGGCCAGATTTGTGGAATGCGCGCCTAAAGGCCCGTACACACAATACGAAAATCGGATGGAAAAATTTGTACGACGGGCTGTCTAACAATTTTCGAATCGTTAGTACGATGCTTTTGACTTTTCCGCTTTTTCATCAGACAAAAGCTGGATGTGCAGACTGTAAAATTTTTGTCGGATGTGAACTCATCGTTCAATTTTTCACTTCAGAAGTATGATTTTCGTACGAAAAAAACTCAAGAGCAAGGCTACGCATGCTCAGAAACTAAAGAATACATACAAAACTATTCAACACATTATGTCACTTCTGTCGTATGAAAATTTTCATATTGTGAGTAACCTCTTCACTTTCGACATGAGACTAGCATGTCAAAAAAAAAAAAAAAACGGACGCTCAGTCGTCCGAAAATCTAAGTGCGTGTACGAGGCTTTATAGTTGTCCTGTGGACAGATTCTCCCACCTGAGCTGTGGATCTCTGCAGCTCCTCCACAGTTACCATGGGCCTCTTGTCTGCTTCTCTGATTAGTGCTCTCCTTGCCCGGTCTGTCAGTTTAGGTGGACGGCCATGTCTTGGTAGGTTTACAGTTGTGCCATACCTCTTTCCATTTTCGGATTATAGATAAACCAGTGCTCCATGAGATGTTCAAAGCTTGGGATATTTTTTTTTTTTTTTTTATAACCTAACCCTGCTTTAAACTTCTCCACAACTTTATCCCTGACCTGTCTGGTGTGTTCCTTGGCCTTCATGATGCTGTTTGTTCACTAAGGTTCTCCAACAAACCTCTGAGGGCTTCACAGAACAGCCGTATCAATATTGAGAATAAATTACACATAGTGGACTCTATTTTGGTTCCACTAGATTTTAGTTAGAGGTATCAGAGTAAAGGGGACTGAGTACAAATACAAGTCACACTTTTCAGATATTTATTTGTAAAAAATAAAAAAAATGAAAACCATTTATTATTTTCATTCCACTCCACAATTATTTGCCACTTTGTGTTGGTCTAGCTCATAAAATCCCAATAAATACATTTACATTTTTGGTTGTAACATGACACAATGTGGAAAATTTCAAGGGATAGGCATACTTTTTAAGGCACTGTATGTTAATGAGAACATAAAATATACAAATATAAAGAAGGTATTATCTCAGTTTGGCTTCAAAAGTAGAAATACACTTTGACTTTCCAAAGCATGCCAGGTGCAGACTTGCCAGGGACATTGGAGTTTGCCTTTGGGCATGTGGTTGGTTTAGAAAACTGATCAGACTTACAAGGAACCATATATTTACATAGTTTGTCAGGTTGAAAAAAAATAAAATAAAAAAAAACACACCAGTTCATCTAGTTCAACCAATAAAAAAAAAAAAAAAAAAAAAAAACAACACACACAACCATACAATCCCATATACACAATTCTATACCCACAGTTGATCTAGAGGAAGGCAAAAAAAAAAACAGCAAAGCATTATCCAACTTAATACAGCAAGGGAAACATTTCTTCCTGAATCCCCGAGAGCATATTCCCTGGATCAACTTTACCTATAAATGTTGGTACCCAGTTATATTTAGGAAAGAATCCAGGCTTTTTTTTTAAAGCAATCTATGGAGGGAGTCTATTCCACATTTTCACAGCTCTTACTGTGAAGAAAACTTTCCGTATTTGGAGATTAAATCTCTTTTCCTCTAGACATAAAGAGTGCCCCCTTGTCCTCTGTGATGCCCTTAAAGTAAATAACTCAACACCAAGTTCACTATATGCACCCCTAATGTATTTTTACATGTTGATCATATCCCCCCTTAATCTCCTCTTCTCAAGAGAGAATAAATTCCGTTTCTCTAATCTCTGCTCGTAGCAGAGTTCCTCCATGCCTCTTATCAGTTTGGTTGCCCTTCTCTGCAGTTTCCCCGATATCCTTTTTGAGAACTGGTGCCCAAAACTGAACTGAATATTACAGATGAGGTCTTACTAATGATTTGTACAGGCCCAAAATGATATCTCTCTCTCTCTGGAGTCCATACCTCTCTTAAGACAAGAAAGGACTTTGCTCGCTTTGGAAACCACAGCTTGGCATTGCATGCTATTATTAAGCTTATGATCTACCAAGACCCCCAGATCCTTCTCCACTATGGATCCCCCCCCCCCCCCCCATTGTTGCCAACCGTCAGTATTTTTACTGGCAGCCAGTAAAAAACAGGCAATTTTCTCCTGCCAGTAAATGCCAGTAAAAGGAAAAGGTTGCCAGTAAAAAATATGGCTACGACGCTCCGGAGCCGGCCGAGACCATCCGAGTGCCTGCTACAATGTGTTCAGGCGACTCTGGCAGAGGCGGTGCCTGAGCATGTTGTGTGATCTCATAGTGCAAGAGAGCCAAGCAGAGCAGCCAGAGCCTCGTGTGCAGGTCAGGAGCAAGGCAGGCCAGGAGCGGGACTGTCAGTGCTGTTTGGACTGGAGGGACCATCTGGCTTGGAGAGAGACTTACACTGTGACTCAGGAGGGGACGTTTCATATCGGTGATCTGTGCTGCTGCACACTGCTGTCATTGTCACTATGAGAGTCAGTTTCATGTGTACCTGATCCAATCTAATTTCTTACCCTCCTAAGTCCTGTCCCTGAGCTACTTACTTACTATATCAAAAATAATCAATAAATAATAACTAATAATAGTTTTTTGCCTTACTATCTACCTTAAGTCATATTGCTAATTGCATATTGCACTTGTTTGTAGCCCAAATACTGAAACTTGCCCTTAAAACAGTAATTTTTTAACTATTGGAAAAGCCAGTAAAAAACTTGGCTGTGCCAGTAAATTTTTCGTGTTGTGCCAGTAAATTTAAATCTGGTAGGTTAGCAACACTGCGACCCCTGCCCCCACCCCCCCCCCCCCCCAGTTGTACTCCCCCTAGTATGTATGATGCAAGCATATTCGCAGCCTAACTTTACATTTATCAACATTAAACCTCATTTGCTATATAAACGTCATTTGCTATATAGTCGCCAAATTAAACAGTGCATTGAGGTTGGCTTCTAAGTTGGAGACATCCTGTAAGGATGAATAAAGATAATAGTCCATCCAGTTCAGCCTGTGTGTCTATACATGTGTCAGTGTCTATAATTATTTCCCATATCCCTATATGTTGTGTTCTTTAAGATGCACATCCAAGAGTGTTTTATAAATATCCATACTCCCTGCTGCCACCACCAATTGTGGAAGAGAGTTCCACATCCTTATTGCCCCGACAGTGAAAAACCCCACTGCGCAGTTTAAGGTTAACCACTTAAGGACCGAGCCTCTTTTTGAGATGTGTTGTTTACAAGTTAAAAAAAAAATTTTGGGTACAAAAAAAAAAAAAAAAAAATGTATAATGTTTGGGGGTTCTAACACCCTAGAGAATAAAATGGAGGTTGTTGCAATACTTTCTGTCACACCGTATTTGTGCAGCGGTCTTACAAGCGCACTTTTTTTGGAAAAAATACACTTTTTTTAATTAAAAAATAAGACAACAGTAAAGTTAGCCCAATTTTTTTTATATTGTGAAAGATAATGTTACGCTAAGTAAATTGATACCCAACATGTCACGCTTCAAAATTGCGCCCGCTCGTGGAATGGGGACAAAATTTTACCCTAAAAAATCTCCATAGACTTTTAAAAAAATTCTACATGTTGCCTGTTAATTACAGAGGAGGTCTAGAATTATTGCTTTGCTTTACCGATCACGGCGATACCCCACATGTGTGTTTGAACACCGTTTTCATATGCGGGCGCTACTCACGTATGCGTTTGCTTCTGGGGGGAACGGGTCGCATTTAAAAAATATATATTATTTTATTATTTATTTCACCTTTTATTTTTAAACAGTTTTTTTAATTGTTTTTTAAAATTGTGTCACTTTTATTCCTATTACAAGGAATGTAAACATCCCTTGTAATAGAAAAAAAGCATGACAGGACCTCTTAAATACGAGTTCTGGGGTCAAAAAGACCTCAAATCTCATATTTGCACTACAATGCAAAAAAAAATGTTTAAAAAAAAATTGTCATTTAAAAAAAAAAAAAAAAAATGGCCCTATGGGCGGAAGTGACTTTTTGACGTCGCTACCGCCCTGCAATGTTATGGAGATGGGTGGGGGCCATCTTCCCCTCACTTGTATCCATGCCCAGCAAGGGTGAAGATCCGATCGCCTCCGCCGATGCCAACGGCTCGGGTAAGCGGCGGAGCGCTCCTCTCACATAAAAGTGATCTTGCAGCAATGCCGCCGCAGAGACCACTCTTATCGGAAAGCGGGCTGCCGGCCAAAGAAGAGGATACCGGGGTTATGGCAGCTAGCTGCTGCCATAACAACGATATTCCACTTTATCCACCTTTATTCCATCTAAATATTTCTGGACCAGATCACTTTTGAGCCATTGTGGATCATTTGGGGCTGTGTCAATGCCATCCCTATTATGGACATGAGCTCCCCCATGCTCCTTTGTATACACAGAGCTGAAGAAAGTATTTAATACATTTGCCTGCTCTTTGTCCCCAGTCACCCACTCCAGATTATTTTGAAAAGGGCCTACATCAGGGGTGCCCAACCAGTGGCCTGGGGGTCACATGTGGCCCGCAGATCCCTCTGATGTGGCACGCGACCTCCTGCTCTGGGATAGCCGGTTGGCAAGCAAGTCCTAGAGCATCAGTGTTCTGAATGAAGCCGGCGGTAGAGGAAGCAAGCGGCTGTGGAGGGAGCAGAGCCGCATATGCCGATACTTTCTATACAGCTCCTGTACCAAATGTACTCCACCTGGAATAGCAATAGCCGGACGGTACCTGAATGGAAGCCTCCAATCTAATCCTCGAAAAAAAAAAAACAAAAGGGGACCCATCCCCTTCCATCTGGTTGCATCGGATTGGAGGGCCCATAGAGTAGAGTGGGCTGTGTCCTTGCTCTGTCATCTGTCTGCTCTGCTTATTGTGGCCCATGACCAGTTACCAAGTCGTTAAAGTGGCCCTTGCTCTTCAAAAGGTTGGGCACCCCTGGCCTACATGCTACATGACCTTTTTACTCCTTTGTTTTCCTAAATTCTGAATTCATTTAAAAAAAAAAAAAAACTTGTAAAGAAAAGAAAACTCAAACCTGCATTACAAAATGACAGTTGGAAAATGAAAGCAAGAATCTCAGATTGGCCGTTGGGCAATGAGAACTCTAAGACCCCTTTCACACTGAGATTTTCAGGCGTTTTAGCCCAAGAAATAGTGCCTGAAAACTGCCTCCCATGCCGCCCCGAATGTGAAAGCCTGAGCGCTTTCACACTGAGGCAGTGCACTTGCAGGACGTTCGAAAAAGTCCTGCAAGCAGCATCTTTGGGGCGGTTTGGGAGCACTGTATACAGCACTCCCAAAACGCCCCACCCATTGAAATGAATGGGCAGCGCTTCCGAAACACTGCAACATGGACGCTTTTAATCCCTGCTTTGGCCGCTAGCGGGGGTTAAAAGTGCCCCTCTAGCGGCCAAAAAAAAGCCGCTAAAAAGAGCAGCGTTTTAGAGCAAAATGTTGGGGCGTCCCAGTGTGAAAGTAGCTTTATTAGGGATGAGCTCAGGCGTGTTGGGACCAGGATCCAAACCCATATGTACAAACCTGCCATGCAGCCATCACCTGTGCAGGCCAAACATCTGCAGCCGAGGTATACCCTGCCCCACAACTGCAAGTATACATGGCTAGTGGACATGTGGCTGCGGGACTGGGAATGCCCCAGCCATAGATCATTTGCCTGTACAGGTGACACCTTTCTAATGGGCTCACATTTGAGGGTTGAAATCCTTTTCAGAACATATCCAAGCTCATCACTGCTCCTAATGGCACAATGTTGATAGATCCAGCCCCAGGAGGGAAGGAAAGGTGAGTAAGACTAGTATAGACTGCAATTCAAGATGCATTCTAAGACCATGCTGCCTTCCTTCAGCCACCTACACTCACTCTTTAAAGTGGTTGTAAACCCTTACATATACCCAGTGAAGTGACTGGCCTCAGGTGATGCACAGAGATGAAACAAATCCTCCTACATAAGTTGTGCCTGTTTATCTACAGTTTTCTCTTCTCTACATCTGTTCAAAGTGCTGAATTATAAAGCTCATAAAAAGGGGCAGAGAGCTGAAGTAAGGAGCTCAGTAAGGAGCACACAGCTCAGTAAGGAGAGCTCTGAGAGCTGATTGGAGGGAAGAGACCCCCCCCCCCCCCCCCCCCCTTTAATACAGCACAAAGGAACAGAGCTGAGGCTGTCAATCAGGAGTTCCCCTCGCCTGTCACCATTTTTCTCTTAGTGTCAGGAAAACTTGTCAGAAGTGATTCATGCTGATAGTAGAGGAACAAAGGAGCAGACAGAAATTACACTTAGTGCGTTTAACAGAGACAAGTACACACTATAGAGAAATATGCTTTGTTCATATTTGATGTCTGAGGTTTACATCCACTTTGAAAGGGTTTGTTGAACTGTACAAGTAGCGGCCTCACAGTCTGCACATGCATTTTCCTGCTTTGCCGTGCACAGAATAGGAATGTGCTATTGAGATTACCTTGCACTGTACTCTGTAAAATTAACCAATGGAGGACACAGTAGTATTTGGGGGTCAGAGGAAGAAACCACTGAGTGTAACGGGGGGAAAACAGGACAAGGTTTAGGTCTAAAGGATAGCAAAAGCAGTTTTACTTACCCCATCCCCTGCTCCTCCATGCTGTTAGAACGGTCCCCGTAGCCTCTTCTCTCCTTTGCTCTGGTGGTCGCAGTTCCTCTGACATTATGGACGCAGAAAAGTAGTCTACCACTGGAGCATAGAAGAGCAGCAGCTGCTGCAGGACTGTAGGATCAGGTAGGTAAAACTACTTTACCATTCCCTAGACTTAAACAAGCATTTAAAACTCGCAGTGCAAGGGGCAGCCCCATAGTGAGGGAGGATTTTTACCTTTCCTGGAATTGAGCTGTGAAAGAAAACATTTTTATGATCCGATTTGCAAAACAGAATGGTCGCTGGTTTAAGGATTGTATAAAGGAAAACACGAAGGCAGTAATTTAAAACTTACTTATGAATATGCTACTTGCCTGGCTGTCCCCCCCTCCCTCAATACTGTCTCAGTCACTGACCCTGGAACCGCATGCAGCTAGTGAAGTCAGAGGGACATCAGAACTTCTCTATAGATGCTTCTTTCAGGTCCAAGTATTGAGATCTTCGAGGTCTAAGTAACTGGAATTTTCAAAAGGAGAGTTATCAGAGAGCAGCTTCCATATGCAGTCAGTGCAGGCTTAATTTACAGTGCTTCCAATGCTGACCCCCGCCCCCCCCCCCCCCCCCCAGAGAATGCACTCTGAGAGCACCTCAGGTACTTATATAAAACGTCTCTAAGGGTTAGGCCCCCTAGGACCTCCTGTCAGGTTTTAATTGATGTCCAGGTTCCCCGTTAAAAAGATTTCCATTATTACAAGAAAATAAGTGCAATTTTCTGGTGGCAAATATAACGGGACTTGAGGCAGTCTCCCCCCCTCCCCCCTCCCCTCTTATTCTTACTAAACTGGAAAACCAATAGACCCACCAATAGAAACACTTTATTCGCTTGACCCTTTCTTACAGGTCCTTCCCATCTGGGCTCTTCACCCCCGGCCATAATGAATAATGACACATGTGTGAGATCAGACGAAATCAACCGTATTGATGACATTGTCTTCACAGGGTGCACTATGAGGGATTTCCTCACCAATGCCTACTGAACACCAGGAAGTGCCAGGAAAATAGATACATTTGTTAGGGCTTTTTCATACTCGTGGTGCCCTCTGAAGAGCAATCGGCGATCAGACAGCTTTTCAGAGAGCCTTTGACAGGCAGTGAGGAGGTGATCTATCACAGCCTAAAATAACCCCATAATTGCTGCACTACCAATCTGCAATCGTATGCATTGTCTGCTGTTGTGCACTCAATGGGGGAGGTTGGCAGGCGGTGATACCTGTCAATCTCTGCACCTCAGAGTTAGGAGCACACAGGATTAAAGTGGAGTTCCACCCGCACCAAAAATATTAAAAGTCAGCAGCTACAAATACTGCAGCTGCTGACTTTTAATAAATGGACACTTACCTGTCCCGGGGTCCACTGGTGTAGGCAGAAGATGATGAGTGACCGCTCGTCTCTCGGCTGCCCCGCCGCCATCCTCTGTCAGGGAACCAGGAAGCGAAGCTTGCGGCTTCACTGCCCGGTTCCCTACTGCGCATGCGCATCTTTATTGGTCCCCGTTGTGTCCTGGGAACTGTGTGTTTCCCAAGACACAACGGGAACCCTCGGATATGGGCGGGGCAGATACCTGTATTATACAGGTATCTGCACCCCCTCCCCCCTGAAAGGTGCCAATTGTGGCACCGGAGGGGGGGGGGAGGAATCCGATAAGCGGAAGTTCCACTTTAGGGTGGAACTCCGCTTTAACCACTTTTTGAGATGGGAATGAGGGACACCTATCAGCAAAAGTATGCAGGCATAGGACACGCCCCCTTAAAGGAGAATTGTACAAAAAAACAAGATTGGTTAAACCCACAAGTGCTTTTTTTACCACTAATATTCCTTCATATTGGCTTTTGGAGTTTACAAATGCAGCAATTTAGAAATTAGATAAGAGGTTTAGTGCTGGAAAACACTTTTTGATGTATATAAAATGCACTTTTTATCTATCTATATAGATCAGACCACAATCAGGAGGAATGAGGGACATTGCTCCAAATCAGGGACAGTTCGGAGCTATGTATAACAAAGCATGCTTTACTGCATATACAGACTGATTTTACTGTTATGGGTTTGGTAACACTTTAAAGCAGGGACCTAAGACTACCTCTCATATTATAATGCACACAGCTCCTGAGCATGTCTCTACAGTGAATCAGCACTGTCACTGACTGAGTCCCTGTATACAATGCACTGGAAGATAGCAGCAGCCGTGAGCACATGAACAGTGGAGCTCTGCCACCCTGCGCCCTGTACACCCGGGAGGAGGCGGGGGTCTCTGACTTTGGGTTGGGTTGGAGGGAGCGCATACACACTTACAGCTCGGATCACGTCACCATTCAGCTCCAGTTGTTGCCGGAAGTCGAAGCAGAACTCAACTGACAGCCTGCGACCAATGGGGGCATCCGGTCCTGAGACCACGCCCCCGGGGAGGTCCGGTGTGTATCCTGAAAGAAGCGGATCTGCGTCACGTGACTCAGCGTTCTGGCCAGTGAGGGGGGAGCAGAGTGTGCTCATTGTAAATCACCCTGTGACTGACTGGAATAATAGCAGTGTACAGTCATATAGTCATATCACAGGCACTGCAAGGTGTCTGAAGCTGAGGGTCATGTCCAGGCTGTGAATCTCTGTCCCTGGTTTTTATAACAGACGCAATGTACCAAAAAAATTCTACCTTGCTATATAAATCAGAAACCATTTCTGAGAGGAACATGGAAGCCGCCATTGCTGACTTCTTAGTTTACAAATGATAATTCCCGGGCTGTTCAGCTTCATGAACACGACTGTACAGAGCCTGCGTGATACCTACCTCACAACCTGCTACTGACACCCATTGAGATGAATGGGGACAGGCGGATGAGCACCGGGGCGTGCATACAGCAACCGCAGGCATCCCAACCTGCAAAAACTAATTTCAGGGAGGTGGGGCTTTGTGGCTGCGGGCCCACACGGCGGCAAAATAGTTTTTAAATCACTTTTTCAATATTGTTTTCACAGTGCTTCTGGGGAAGGGGGTGGGCGGTATGTGGCAGTGGACGGTGTCAGTCGTTTTTTTTATTTTTAATAACTGATTTTTTACAATTTAATTTGTTTTTAATTTTTTTTCACAATGCTTTTTGGGGGGAGGGGGTTGGGGCAGTGGACAGAGTTGGTAGGGCAGGGGAGAGTGGTGTCAGTAGTTTATTTTTTTACACTTTTAAATTTTTTAGAATTTTTTTACAATCATTTTTTTTATTTTTTTTGGGGGTGGCTTTGGTGAGATATTAGGGGTCTAAACAGACCCCTGACATCTCCCCTTTGAGACAGACAAAGGGACTGAGGACACAGATTCCCCAGTCTCTTTCTCAGCACTGAAGATGAATGAACAGGAGGCAGAGGCTCCTGTTCATACAAAAACTGAGCAGAGTAAACACAGTATACTCTGCTCAGTTAACACAGGAGCAATCTTGCTCACTGTGGCCTATTCCTGACACTTCCCCCCGCAGCCAGCGGAAGAGGAGAGGGGGGGCAGAGGAGGAGAACAGGGGGGGGGGACACAGAGGGGGCCGGAGGAGAACAGGGGGGGCAGAGAAGGACACAGGGGGGCCGGAGGAGAACAGGGGGTGGAGAAGGACACAGAGGGGGCCGGAGAACAGGGGGAGGGCGGAGAAGGACATGGAGGAGAACAGGGGGGGCGGAGAAGGACACGGAGGAGAACAGGGGGGTGGAGAATGACACGGAGGGGGCCGGAGGAGAATAGGGGGGCAGAGAAGGACACAGGGGGGGCGGAGGAGAACAGGGGGGCGGAGAAGGACACAGAGGGGGCCAGAGAACAGGGGGAGGGCGGAGAAGGACACGGAGGAGAACAGGGGGAGGGCGGAGAAGGACACGGAGGAGAACGGGGGGGCGGAGAAGGACACAGGGGGGGGCCAGAGAACAGGAGGAGGGCGGAGAAGGACACGGAGGAGAACAGGGGGGGGCGGAGAAGGACACGGAGGAGAACAGGGGGCGGAGAAGGACAGGGAGATGGAACGGGGGGGCGGAGAAGGACACAGAGGTGAACGGGGGGCGGAGAAGGACACAGAGGGGGCGGGGGAGGAGCACACAGAGCAGCTGGGAATGATCAATGCAGCAGGAGGGACAGCTGTGAACACTGATCTCCCTGTATAGCTTTTTAGCTGACAGCCACGGGAGGGAGAGAAGGAGAAGCGCCTGTCAGCTAAAAATCAATACAAAGGAGATCGGTGTTCACAGCTGTTCCCTGCTGCACCAATCATTCCTGGGAGATCACGAGGCACTTGCGGGTATCTGGGAGACTCCCGAACCTCGCGGGAGACTTGGGATGTCTACAACTGCATGCACACTGACATGATTCCAATGCAGATAGTGTGCAGGAGCTTTATGTCCACCCTGACGTACAAAAGCACACATCTTTCACATAAAATCCCAATAAAATACATTTACGTTTTTGGTTGTAATATGACAAGATCAATAAGTAAAGTTGAAAATCCAGAGTAAGTAATTAAGTTATTATTTACATTTGGATATTGAGAGTCACATTTATACCTCAGCCTGGTGGGGACACATTTTGAGGCTCCTTAGGAAATAAAGAAATTGCTCTCTGCTTCACTGCCTTTAAAAGGGTTACCCACCTTTTCTTCAAGCCAAACCCAAACACTTTACTGGCGTATGGCATTTTTTTTTAGTAAACACTATAGACAAAAGGATTGTAAATTACCTTTTTTTAACCACTTTCAGACCGGACCATTTTGCTGGCTTAAGACCAGACCACTTTTTGCGATTCGGCACTGCGTCGCTTTAACTGACAATTGCGCCGTCCTGCGACGTGGCTCCAAAAAAAAATTGACGTCCTTTTTTTCCCACAAATAGAGCTTTCTTTTGGTGGTATTTGATCGCCCCTGCGGCTTTTATTTTTTGCGCTATAAACAAAAAAAGAGCGACAATTTAAAAAAAAACGCATTATTTTTTACTTTTTGCTATAATAAATATCCCCCCAATATATTTAAAAATCTTTTTTTTAACTCAGTTTAGCCCGATACATATTCTTCTACATATTTTTGGTAAAAAAAAATCACAATAAGCGATTGTTGATTGGTTTGCGCAGAAGTTATAGCGTTTACAAAATAGGGGATAGTTTTATAGCCTTTTTATTAATCTTTTTTTTTTTTACTAGTAATGGTGGCGATCAGCAATTTGTATTGTGACTGCGACATTATGGCGGACACATCGGACATTTTTGACACATTTTTGGGACCATTGTCATTTATACAGCAATCAGTGCTATTTAAATGCACTCATTCCTGTGTAAATGACACTGGCAGTGAAGGGGTTAACCACTAGGGGGCAGTGTAGGGGTTATATGTTCCTAGAGGCGTGTTTCTAACTGTGGGGGGGGGGGGGGGGGGGGGTGTGTGGCTGTGAGCTAGTGAATGCTGATCTCTGCTCCAATCACAGGGAGCAGAGATCGGCGTCACTAGTTGCTAGGCAGAACGGGGAGATGCTGTTTATTTCCGCATCTCCCCGTTCAGCCTTCCTGTGAGACGATCACGGGTATCCCCGCGGGGATCGAGTCCGCGGGACCCGCGACCGGACTCACGGGGGTCCCGACCGGCGCCAGTCGGGAAGCGGTTAAAAATAAAAAAATTTTCATGGTATTTCTCTATTCTGAGTTCTATTTGATGTGCTTATATGGATTTCGATCTGGGAGATCTGCTTGCACTGTCTGTGATCCTTGGAGCAGAGCAGTTGGCCCATGGAAAGACGCTGAAGCGCTGTTTTACCTTCTGATTTAGGGCTAAAAATGATGGGGGAGCTGCTGTCTTTAGGTGTGAGGCATGGAAGAAGAATTTATCAACTTTAATATTTTTCACATGAATGGACTTAAAAGAGAAGTATGTTTTTTTTTTTTTTAAATATTAGATTCATACTTACCTAGGTAGATGTAGCATCAGACGGATGCTGCATCTGTCCCCTGCTGTCTCTGCACTGAGAACCGAGCCACCGAACACCGCCGATGGCTCAGTTCTCACAGATCCCAGAGAGGAGAGCTGCTCAGTGTCAGTCAGCGTCTCTCGTCCTTGCTCCTCCACGCTCATTGGAGCGCTGAGCTGTGGAGGGGCAGAGAGCGGCTGTCTCAACGGCTCGCTGAGAGGCTGAGGCTGCCATCAGTCCAGGCAGCTGGCGCATCAAGACTTCAGGAATCGGGATGAGGCGCTACCTTTTCCCTGGACCCTCTGTCTGCAGACAGACAGACAGACATGTGCAACCAGACATGTGCAACCAGAACTGTGCACTTCTCCCTTGCACACCTGGACTCCTCGGGAGGGTGGAGCCTAGAACCCTGGTCCTGGCTCTGCTATAAGCCCAGGACCCACCTGTACAATCAACAAGCCAGACTCATGGCTGTTCCCAAAACCTGGTCCCAGGATTGGAGATTCCATCCCACCCAGATCGTTATGAAATCTCCAGGCTCCAGGTCCCCAACTGGATTTTACCAACCACAGAAGAAACTGATACAACAGTTTCCTCCAAATTAAATAATCCTTCTGGAGCCTCTCAACCTGCCTATTTGAGAATCCTGGGTGATTATCACTAGAACAGGGATCTGTACTGTCACACATGACAAAATGTGGAAAATTTCAAGGGGTGTGAATACTTTTTCAAGGCACTGTATACAATCAGCTAGATGCATATACACATATATACACTCAGATACATATATATATATATATATATATATATATATATATATATATATATATATACTCAGATACATGCATACACATACTGTGTATATATACTCAGATATATACACAGTCAGATACATACATACACTCAGATATATACTGTACATATGCTCAATTATTTACATTATTATTATACACGATTTATATAGCTCCAACAGTTTACGCAGCACTTTACAATTTAGAGGACATCGCAATTACAGTACAGTTCAATACAGAAGGGACAGGAGGGCCCTGCTCGTAGAGCTTACATTCTAAAGGGACGGGTTGGTGGTACAAAAGGTAATAGATGCGGGAAATGATTTGATGGGGGTGGCTCGGGGACAGTTGTTAGGTGGGTGTGGGATAGGCTTCCCTGAATAAGTGAGTTTTCAGGGATCTCCTAAAGGTAGACATGTTCGGGACTGATCGGATATTCCGAAGCAGGGAGTTCCAGAGAATGGGAGAGGCTCTGGAGAAGTCCTGAAGGCGAGCATGGGAGGAGGTAACAAGGGAGCTAGAGAGCAGGAGGTCCTGGGAGGAGCGGAGGGGGCGATTTGGGTGATATCTGGACGATATCTGGCCACACTCCAACGATAATATCTTTATTAGTAAAAATCCATACAACAAAAGATAAAATAGATTGCTAACATGTTTCACACCGTAACTACTGGTGCTTATTCATAGCTACAGTGGTGTGAAAAAGTGTTTGCCCCCTTCCTCATTTCCTGTTCCTTTGCATGTTTGTCACACTTAAGTGTTTCGGAACATCAAACCAATTTAAACAATAGTCAAGGACAACACAAGTAAACACAAAATGCAATTTGTAAATGAAGGTGTTTATTATTAAAGGTGAAAAAAAATCCAAACCATCATGGCCCTGTGTGAAAAAGTGATTGCCCCCTAAACCTAATAACTGGTTGGGCCACCCTTAGCAGCAACAACTGCAACCAAGCGTTTGCGATAACGTGCAATGAGGCTTTTACAGCGTCCTGGAGGAATTTTGGCCCACTCATCTTTGCAGAATTGTCCTAATTCAGTTACATTAGAGGGTTTTCGAGCATGAACGGCCTTTTTAAGGTCATACCACAACATCTCAATAGGATTCAGGTCTGGACTTTGGCTAGGCCACTCCAAAGTCTTCATTTTGTTTTTCTTCAGCCATTCGGTGGTGGACTTGCTGGTGTGTTTAGGATCATTGTCCTGCTGCAGAACCCACGTTCGTTTCAGCTTGAGTACACGAACAGATGGTCGGACATTCTCCTTCAGGATCTCTTGGTAGACAGCAGAATTCATAGTTCCTTTTATCACGGCAAGTCTTCCAGGTCCTGAAGCAGCAAAACAGCCCCAGACCATCACACTACCACCACCATATTTTACTGTTGGTATAATGTTCTTTTTCTGAAATGCAGTGTTCCTTCTACGCCAGATATACTTGGACACACACCTTCCAAAGAGTTCCACTTTTGTCTCATCGGTCCACAGAATGTTGTCCCAAAAGTCTTGGGATCATCAAGATGTGTTGTGGAGAAATTGAGACGAGCTTTGATGTTCTTTTTGCTCAGCAGTGGTTTTCTCCTTGGAACTCTGCCATGCAGGCCATTTTTGCCCAGTCTTTTCCTGATGGTGGAGGCATGAACGCTGACCTTAACTGAGGCAAGTGAGGCCTGCAGTTCCTTGGACGTTGTTGTGGGGTCTTTTGTGACCTCTTGGATGAGTCGTCGCTGCGCTCTTGGGGTAATTTTGGGCGGCCGGCCACTCCTGGGAAGGTTCACCACTGTTCCATGTCTTCGCCATTTGTGGATAATGGCTCTCACTGTGGTTCGCTGGATTCCCAAAGCTTTGGAAATGGCTTTATAACCCTTTCCAGACTGATAGATCTCAATTACTTTCTCTCTCAATTGTTCCTGAATTTCTTTGGGTCTCGGCATGATGTGTAGCTTTTAAGGATCTTCTGGTGGACCTTACTGTGTCAAGCAGCTCCTATTTAAGTGATGCCTTGATTGTGAACAGGTGTGGCAATAATCAGGCCTGGGTGTGGCTAGAGAAATTGAACTCAGGTGTGGACAACCACAGTTATAGTATGTTTTAACAAGGGGGGCAATCACTTTTTCACACAGGGCCATGATGGTTTGGATTTTTTTTCACCTTTAATAATAAACACCTTCATTTACAAATTGCATTTTGTGTTTACTTGTGTTGTCCTTGACTATTGTTTAAATTGGTTTGATGTTCCGAAACACTTAAGTGTGACAAACATGCAAAGGAACAGGAAATGAGGAAGGGGGCAAACACTTTTTCACACCACTGTATATATATATATATACATGCCAATACATACAAAGTGGGCTTGATTGAAAGATTGAACAATTGAAAGATTGACAAACTGACAGATTCCTGTTACAAATCCCAACTTGACTCTGATTAACACTGCACTAGATCTACTGAGACCAAGGTCTTCATGGATGTCATAACAATTTCCTTTTATCGATACAATGTATACAATAAAGCCCAGATCATTACTTAAATGTGTACATTTCATGACATTTAGAATTGTCGGTAGGGAAATATATACCTAGACTAAAAACATAAGTGAGAAGTAAAACCATCAAAAAAACATCAAAGAAAAGCAGAACACATGTGTTGACTTGTGTACATAACTTCATTAATGCTGGAGGAAAAATGACTTTTGTGGGAATCTCTGCAGTAAATGGCATCAGCATCAATAAAATAAATGTATGTATCTTTGGTGTAATATCCCGTACATTAAGAAACCATTTTTTAACCACCTGAGACCCAGTATACGTCATATGACGTCTTTTTGGTCTCAGGGGTATATCTGAATGATGCCTGTAGCTACAGACATCATTCAGATATTGCCGGTTTCAGCCGGCGATTCCCTGCACCATAAGAACGATCATAGCGGCTGTTCCGCCGCTTGATCGTTCTTACGGGCGGCGGGAGGGGACGCCCCCCCCCCCTCCCGCCGCCCTCCGGTGCTTCTACCGACTCACCGCTTCCATCGGTGAGTCGGACTCGGGATCCGCCGGCACCGGATGATGCACATAGAGATTTCCGGCGGACCAGATGGTCGCCGGAGTCTCTATGATCGTTCGGAGGCCGGGCGCGATGTTATGACGTCACGCCCGGCCTCTGCATTCAAAAAATGGCGCCGCCTCCGCTGGGAAGCGGTGATCTTTTTTTTTTTTTTTTTTGATTTTAGGCTTCCCAGCCTAGAGGTGAGATGTGGGGTCTTATTGACCCCATATCTCACTGTAAATAGGTCCGATCGTGTCATATTCCTATTACAAGGGATGTTTACATTCCTTGTAATAGGAATAAAAGTAATCAAATATTTTTTATTTTTTTTTAAAGTTGTTGAACTAAAAAAATAAAATAAAATGAACAATAAAAAGAAAAAAAAAAAATTTAAAGCGCCCTGTCCCCGCGAGCTCGTACTCAGAAGCGAACGCATACGTAAGTCCCGCCCACATATGAAAACGGTGTTCAAACCACACATGTGAGGTATCGCCGCGAACGTTAGAGCGAGAGCAATAATTCTAGCCCTAGACCTCCTCTGTAACTCAAAATATGTAACCAGTAAAAAATGTTAAAGCGTCGACTATGGGGATTTTTAAATACCAAAGTTTGGCGCCATTCCACAAGCGCATGCAATTTTGAAGCGTGACATGTTGGGTATCTATTTACTCGGCGTATCTTCATCTTTCACATTATGCAAAAAAATTGGGCTAACTTTACTGTTTTGTTTTTTTTTAAAGCAGGAAACTGTTTTTTTTCTGAAAAAAACGCGTTCGAAAAATTGCTGCGCAAATACCGTGCGAGATAAAAAGTTGCAACGACCGCCATTGTATTCTTTAGGGTCTTTGCTAAAAAAACATATATAATGTTTGGGGGTTCTATGTAATTTTCTAGCAAAAAAATTTGGAATTTTACATGTAGGAGAGAAATGTCAGAATTGGCCTGGGTCTCAGGTGGTTAAACCACAAGAATTCCTCCAGCAAGAAGAGGAACAGTCATTAACCCATTGTTGAAAATAAAGATTCTCCCATAAAACTACAATTATTCATTTGCCTTCTAAGCTTCAGTACGTTGAATTATTTGGTTACATGAGGGAGAAAATGTATACATAGCTCCCAACTGTCCCTGATTTGGAGCAATGTCCCCGATTTGGAGCAATGTCCCTCTGTCCCTAGGATACACCCCCTGCCACACCCCCTTAAAGGAGAATTGTACAAAAACACTCCACATTTGTCCCTCATTTTGGTCTGATCTATATAGATGTATATAAAATGCACTTTTTATCTATCAATCTATCTTCCAGAGCTAAACCTCTCATCCAATTTCTAAATTGCTGCATTTGTAAATTCCAAAAGGCCAATTTAAAGGAATAGTAATGATAACAAAGCACTTGTGGGTTTAACCAATCTTGTTTTCTTTGTACAATTATCCTTTAAGAGGGCGTGGCAGGGGGTGTATCCTATGCCTGCATACCTTTGCTGATAGGTGTCCCTCATTCCCATATCAAAAAGTTGGGAGGTATGTATATATATATATATATATATATATATATATATATATATATATATATATATATATGCGGAGACATGAGAAAAGGAAATGATATAGATGTGATGGAAAATACTTCCAGCATTAAATATGGTGTATAGTATGTGGATTCTATGTATACACATACAGTACATGTACATGCAGTGTGCCAAGCTTTTGAGGATGATCAAACTGATGTGGTTATATAGAAAGCCATTGACACTGACAAAAATATGTGAATAAGTTTCTTCGTGGTGTCATTAGTCAGGAAGGGTCGAATTCTGGAGATATACATGCATACACACACATATATTTGCACGTTGAGATATATACATGCACTCAGATACACACAAACATGCATAAATTCACAACCAAAACATACTATCAGATGAATACATACACAATCGGTCTGGTAATGGTCAGCCAGCTTCTCTCCTGCCCTCTCTGTCCCCTTGTCTACTCACTGACAGTCCGTGCAGCTCTTTCCTCTTCCAGCCCACACACACTCACAGCCAGTGATGTAAGTAACTGAGTTAAAATAAACTGAGTTACCTAACGCAGTTACTTTAGAGGGTAACGAGTAATCTAACTGATTACTTTTCCCCTCATGGTAACTCAGTTCCCATTACTTTGGCTTAGTTACCCCAATTACATCTACCGCCACTAGATGGCAGTAGTGTAATTCCGGTGTCCTGCCAAAAAAATTACCCCGCCGGATAAGGACCCCCTGTACTGCGCAGGCGCAGGGCTTGCGCAGTACGAAGGACTACGGAGCTTCCGAAAATTGCCAAACCTAAACAGCTCTAAGTGAACTCTACACCGCGCAGGTGCAGTTAACATGTAATTGTACGAGGCGATGCCGCGCGCTCCTGATGCTCGTGCTACTCTGCAAGGGGCGTCTATCGTGTAAGTAAGGGGCGGGTCTAGTATTACTGTAACCAAGGGGCACATTTATTATTATTGTTATATATCAAGCTCTGCCCATTAATTTAACATTCGCCCTCTTCTGTAGCCATCCGCCCCTTACACGATATAATAATAATAGACCCGCCCCTTGCTTACACGCTATAACAGATCTTCCCCTTGGTTAGAGTAATAATAGAGCATCCCCTTGGTTACACGATATATAACAATAATAATAAATGCGCCTCTTGCTTACAGTAATACTAGACCCGCCCCTTAGTTACACGTATAGAATATTTAAAAAAAAAGTCAGTTACTTTTCTGCGTAACTAATTACTTTTCCAATGTAGTAACTGAGTTACGAACGCAATTACTTTTTGGGAGAAGTAATTTGTAACTTAACTAATTACTTTTTTAAAGTAAGATGACCAACACTGCTCACAGCTTCTCTCCACTCGATCGATCTGCCAAAGTGAGCAGTCCTGACAGGGCTCCAGTAGCCGGAACTATAAGCAAAGCATCGGTAACTGCAGCCAGGAGATTCTGTATCCCTCCACAGAGCGAAAAAAGTCCCTTGTAACTAGGGCTGTTTCCATCCAGACAATTACAAATATGTGTAGACAGGTGAGATTCTGATACATGTTATGGATGCTAGATTCTGATTAAGCTTTTATGGGGGTGCTATGGGGGTGTTGGAAGAGTTTTTGGAGTTGCACTGGTGTCCAGGTGTCAGGCAGTGAGAAACCTGCATGCATGATGTAAAAAACGGACTGTCCAGGTGAATCCTGGACAGCTGGCAACCCTAGTAACCTGTTGTTGCTCATGTAACACATGTGCAGCGACATACGCCCACACATTGCCCATATGTGTCCATAAGCAGACTAGGTTTCTGTACTGAGAGAGTGCTCACTTCAAGCTCCCAGCACCGTGATCAAGCTGTCATAGACAACGCCTGGTCTCTATTAAAGATTGAGAGCTTGCAGGACCAGCTCCTTTTCATGTGACCACTGTGACAACCAATCACAATGGTAACATGATCGGTCAGTCCTTCTCACCCTCCAGGCATAAGGGATGCTAGGGCTGGGACAGGAAGGGGTTAACCCCCCCCCCCCCCCCCCATTAAGAGAAAAGATAACCCAGATGAAGGGTGGAAAAATCCACTGCGCATAAGTGAAATAAATACTAAAGCGCAAGCAATGAATACGTGAACTCAAAAACAAGTGAAAAGTAACTCAATAATTAGGCTGCAAGCAAGCTAAAAAAAAAGTGTTCCAACACTAATAAGAAGGATGAATATGTGAAAAAATTGCTGCGCTCTAATTAACTTATCACTGCACGCACAATATAATATAATCTGTGTGAGACCAATTACTCCTTGTAAAGTGCAAATATAAAGAATACACAAACTATAATAAATTATCTAAATATAACCACAAATAAATAAATATATGTTTATAAATAGCTGTGAAACAGAAATAATTAATCTGTGTTATACCCAATTTCTCTGTGTAAAGTGCAAATACACAAACTGTAATAAATTGTCCAAATGTAGCCACAAATAAATAAATAAATGTGTAAAAATATCTGTGAAACGGAATACAGGAGCTAAAAAGTCATAAGTGTATGGGGGGGGGGGGGGGGGGGGGGGGGGACCCTTATCAAAGCAATGCCTCAATCCTGAAATGGCATGGATTTTGCATTCCTAGAGACTTGTATGGGAATTCAATCCCAATTTGAAACAAACAAAAAAGCCAATCCACACAGCCCTAAAGCACTTTCCCATTAAATAACTGATGTTGGGTTGAATATTATTTGATAAAATGTGCAAATATTTATTGTTATAAGAATATAAAAATTGTGCATAAATCTAGTAAGCTGCCAACATCTCCACTAGACATAATGTGTAAATACAGATAAAAATAAAAATAATGTGGCGCTCAAAATAGTGAAAAAAATTCTTAGTGACAAAAAAAATAAACGTGAAAAAAAGGTAAATATACCAGAAGCAACAATATCATATAAGTTAATATAACAATTTATGTTGTGTATGAACAAAATGAACTCAATGTGAATGTTCCAAAAGTTCATGAATAAAAAACATACAAAAGTTCATGAATAAACAAGATAATGCAGCTCAAAGATAAATCTTGTGTAGGGAAAAGTCTCACACTCCTCCCGGTGAAGTCAAATTGAATCTTGTGTATAAACAAAGGATAAGGTGGCACACTTACCAGACTTGGATTTGGGCACGTTATATAGACGACGTCCTCCTCCTTTGGACTCATTGCATTCATATATGGCTGTTCTCAATGGTAATGATAGAGGCATATTGTTATCCTTTGAAACTAGCCAATCAGAGATTCATTTTCTGGATTTGGTCATCAAAGTGGATGATAATAAACTTGTTACTAGTACCTATTTCAAACCAACCGACAGGAATTCTTATATTCCTGTTGATAACTGTCATCACACCAACAGGTTGCGCTCTGTCCCTCGGAGTTAGTTTCTCAGACTCCGATGGAATTGTGGGATTTTGAAGCACAGGCAATTGTAATTAAAAATACATTTTTAGAAAAGGGTTACTGTCAACATGACTTAGATCAAGAAATTCATAGGGTGCGTCAATTATACAGAAATAAACTCTTTGAAAATAACCTAAATAAAAATACCAGTTTTAGTGACCCAAGATGGTCCCTTTTTATGTTTTTTTCGATCCAAACCATCAAATCAAACTTATTTTTAATAAGCACTGGGATGTTTTAAAGAATGGCCGCATTATAGGACCCCTATTGCCCGATAAAGCTAATGTCATATATGGGGGAGCTCCATCACTTCAGTTAAAAAATGCCCCCAATGTCATAAACCCTCCTTCTAGACACACGTTTTTTCACACTATGACTAGTTATCATCCTTGTAAAAAGTGTAATGTTTGCTTTCAAAACACTCAAGACAGAAAGAAATCAGAATTGTTTTAATCAAACATTACTAATCGTTCTTATTCTATCAAACCGTTTATTACGTGTGCTACCACCAATGTGGTATATTTAATTACCTGCTCTTGTGGTAAACATTACGTAGGTAGGACTATCCGTCGTTTTTCTGTTAGGGTTAATGAGCATATCTCGAATACAAAAACCGGTAAAAAGAAACAGTGATGTCCAGTATTATGCCCGATTCCACAATAGGTATATAACTGGCACCCAATTTCTAGCACTTGACAGATATGTTCCACCTTGGTTTGGGGGGGGGGGGGCTCTGCTGAGAGAGGAGTATCACAGCTTGAGACATATGGGATCTATGAGCTTAAATCATATTTTCCATGTGGTATGAACGTGGCATGAGACATCAAAGCATTTATTAATAGGGCTTGATGTGCCCACTCCATGTTAGCTGAACACATTCCATGAGATATCCAGTCAGAGTAATATTTTGCCTGCTTTGAATTTGGGATTCATGTTGAGTGTCTTGTTGACAAATTATTTTGAAACTATATTTATTTATCATTATTTAGTAATCTTTAGATCTGTGTATTAAATATACATTCTTTTTGCCATCCAGTCATGGTGGTGGGTGGTGTTTGGCAGAGTTCGTATCATTATTGGTGGGACATTGCAATTATGAGGTATAATATGTTTGATTAAGTAACTATGATATACTTTGATTTGTACAGTGAAGGTGTGTTAGTTTTTATTTGTAGGCTTGCATACTCCCTCTGTTCTCAATTCACCTATTTGCAGCACACAGCTGTCAAATTTTCCTTTTAAATATTTCATTTAAGATTTTTCTATTCTTCATGTGTGAGGATGAGGGCACGCTTTGTTGTCACACTGCTGCTGAGGCTTGAGCCGCGCTGTGTCATGTGTGCGCTCTGGTTAAATCCTAATGGGAATTGAAAGTGAGGTGTGGCAGGCAAACTGACGCTTCATTGCCATACGGTGGCTCAAAATGAGGCTTGGCCCGCATTTGGTCATGTGTGTGCTCTGACCAAATAACAATGGGAATTGAAAGTGAGGTGTGGCAAGCACACTGATGCTCTGTTATTATACGGTGGCTCAGGGCGAGGCGTGGCCCACATTGAGTCATGAGTCTGCTCTTCTCAAATCATTTTGTGATTTGAAAATGAGGCGTGGAACACACGGCGGCGCTATATTGGAGCACCTTTGATTCGAACATCCAAATGTCCCCAATCACAATTTTTTACATAATTCCTCATTGGTGAATATGTCTATATATACTTCAGTGGTTATACATGAGCCTCACACCCCAGGTGATGTCCAATTGGACGAAATGTGTCAGTTGACGCTCCTGAAACGACTGCACATTGCTTTTTTACAACCGTATGTTACCAGCCTTATATGGAACTTTTTTGGATTGTCGGCATGTTTTTACAATAAACCCACTATACAGTGTCACAATATGTGTGTTTTTTATGTTTTTATACCCATCTTCATGGATCACCAAGTTCACCTTTGATGTGGATCACTGCCCCTCATGGAGCTCATTTTCTGATGGTGGATCCCCTCTGTCGTTATCGGATGTGGCCCATTTGCAGACCATCGCAGACCATGCTGAATCCTGTTGAGGTCATTCCTCATGAAGGCCTGTTTGACTCCTATGCTGCAGTATACAAGTCCACCAAGTCTGGTAAGGGTGCCACTTTATCCTTTGTTTATACACAAGATTCCGTTTGACTTCATTGGGAGGAGTGTGAGAGACTTTTCCCTACACAAGATTTATCTTTGAGTTGCATTATCTTGTTTATTCAAGAACTTTTGTATGTTTTTGATTCATTCACTTTTGGAAAATTCACCTCGATTTAATTTTGTTCATACACAACATGTATATTGTTATATTCATTTATATGATATTGTTGTTTCTGATATAGTTAACATTTTTCACATTTATATTTTTTGTCACAAATAATTTTTGTCACTATTTTCAGCGCCACATTATTTTTATAATATTTGTTGCAATTTTAAATTTTTAAATTTTCTATTTTATTAAAAATCTTGTTTAAAAATGAGTGAAAACCACTGTGATAAATAGAGTGAATGCAAAAAATTGTACTACAGCTTCTATGAATTGAAAGTGATCTATGTATGGAAGAAGGACGGATGGTTAATACAGTGCCTTGAAAAAGTATTCATACCTCTTGAAATTTTCCACATTTTGTCATGTTACAGCCAAAAACTTAAATGTATTTTATTGGGATTTTATTTGATAGACCAACACAAAGTGGAACATGATTGTGAAGTGGAAGGAAAAAGATAAATGGTTTTCAACATTTTTACAAATAAATATGTGAAAAGTGTGTCGTGCTATGGTATTCAGCCCCCCGAGTCAATACTTTGTAGAACCACCTTTCACTGCAATTACAGCTGCAAGTCTTTTTGAGGATGTCTCTACCAGCTTTGCACATCTAGAGAGTGACATTTTTTGCCCATTCTTCTTTGCAAAATAGCTCAAGTTCTGTCAGATTATATGGAGAGTGTCTGAACAGCAATTTTCAAGTCTTGCCACAGATTCTCAATTGGATTTAGGTCTGGACTTTGACTGGGCCATTCTAACACATGACTATGCTTTGATCTAAACCAGGGGTCTTAAATTGGCGGCCCTCCAGCTGTTGCGAAACTACAAGTCCCATCATGCCTCTGCCTGTGGGAGTCATGCTTATTACTGTCAGCCTTGCAATGCCTCATGGGACTTGTAGTTTCGCAACAGCTGGAGGGCTGCCAGTTTGAGACCCCTGATCTAAACAATTCAATTGTAGCTCTGGTTGTATGTTTAGGGTCATTATCCTGCTGGAAGGTGAACCTCCACCCCAGTCTGAAGTTTTTTGCAGACTGTAATGCCCCGTACACACGATCGGAATTTCTGACAACAAAACCGTGGACTTTTGTTCGAAGGGTGTTGGCCCCAACTTGTCTTGCATACACACGGTCACACAAATGTTGGCCAACAATTACAAACGTAGTGACGTACAAGGCGTACGACGAGCCCATGTGATATCTCCATTACGAATGATAGTTTTACAAGACCGAGCGCTTCCGGCTCGTACTTGATTCCGAGCATGCGTGGACTTTTGTGCAACGAATTTATGTACACACGATGGGAAAGTCCGACAACAAACATTTGTTGGCGGAAAATTTGAGAACCTCCTAGCCAACATTTGTTGGCGGAAAGTCAGACAACAAATGTCCAATGGAGCATACACATGGTCAGACTTACCGCCAACAAGCTCACATCCAACATTTCCCGTTGGAAAATCCGATCGTGTGTACATGGAATAACTGTTTTTTTTTCTAAGATTGCCCTGTATTTGGCTCCATCCATCTTCCCATCAACTCTGACCAGCTTCATTGTTGAAGAAAAGCATCCCTACAACATGATGCTGCCACCACCATGTTTCATGGTGGGGAATGTGTGTTTCGGGTGATGTGCAGTGTTAGTTTTCCACCACAGGCCAAAAAGTTTAATTTTGGTCTCATCTGACCAGAGCACCTTCTTCCACATGTTTGCTGTGTTTGCTGAGCAGGGGCTGAGCTGTGGCTCTATGTGTCTTTTGGAGCGAGCATGCACCAGTGCCCCTAAAGCTGCTTGCTTTTGGGGACACTGGTCAAGAGGGAGGAGCCAGGAGCGCCGGTGGGGGACCCCGAGAAGAGGAGCATCAGGGCTGCTCTGTGCAAAACCACTGCACAGAGCCGGTAAGTATGACATGTTTGTTATTTAAAAAAAAAAAAAGACGGACATTATTAACACTTTAGGAAGGCAGGGGGGAAGGGGGGGGGTTTAAATGGACAGAGGAGGATTTCAACTAAATGGGGCATTAGCACAAGGGACACATCCTTTTCATTGTAAGTAATGTCCCTTGTGCTGATTTTTTTTTTTTTAAATAGAGGTCTTTAAAGAGGAAGTAAACCCTAATGGGTTTACTTCATCTTTGTTTTCCTGCAAAGGTAAAGCATAATGGACTACTATGCATCGCATAGTAGTCCATTATGTGTCACTTACCTGACACAGGAGCCAGCAAAGTCACCACTGTCCCCTTGTGTACGGAGCCTTCATCTTCTTGGTGGATCTCGTGGCTCCGGCGCTGTCATTCGACAGTGCCGCGATGACTCGCATGCGCACGGGAGCCGCCACTCGCGGCATATCGCTGTTGAGCCGGCACCTGTCTTTTGGTAAATATCTCCTAAACGTGTAGGTTTAGGAAATATTTATTGGACCTACAGGTAAGCCTTAATCTAGGCTTACCTATAGGTTTACAACCACTTTAAATCAGACTAAAAAGAGAGACAACTGAAGAGTAACAAAGGAAATGGGGATTTAGTTCCAAAAGAGGGACAGTCTATCCAAAGGAGGGACAGTTGGAAGTATATGTATGTTTTAATGTTATGTAAGGAAGGTTGCACTTTGACATAAATAAACAAGGGTTATAGGACATTCTTCCGTCACATGTTTCTTAGAGCAGATAGCGTGTCTGTGGAAGGGAAACACCTATCTGTTCTTGCTGCCAGCAAATCGTTCCCCCAGGGGACAGTCCTCATGAAGCAGGTTGGGCTACTACGAGTAATAAAGAGCCCAGCGTGAGCGTTGCATTGCACACTTTCAGGTTGGGATTATTCAGCTTCGCTGTCTGTCCAAATGATAAAACACATCGTTCGTTATGTGCAGAAGGCACTGATCTTCTGTTCTCTCTTTCTGTATGTGGCAGTAGGCAAACTCCTCATGATCCTCTTTCCACAAACCATGGCATCGGTACTAAAATCTCACTTTCAGACGACCGGTGCTCATGTGCCAAAGTTTCAGTACGAAGACTGGGGACCCTCCATCTTCTCTTTCAAGTTCTTGCAGTCGGTGCTGCAAATCATGTGGCTTCGCCTGGAAGATGAGGCATTTCTGGGGGATGCTGCACCCAACACACCTGTGGTGGACCTGGATGGTGAACTGCACCACATTTGGGATTATATGAAAGGTAGGCACTGTGGATATCTTCTTTATTCATTGCTGGAATGCTCAAGAGGTTTGAACACCTATACTGGAAATGTACTATTTAAGCAGTAACCCAAAAACAAACATTTTTATATTACAAATTACCAGTTCTTAGATGTTGTGTCTGCATTTGTCCCCCCCCCCCCTTTATTTTCACCTGGTGATCCAGACAGTAAATTAGTTATTTTTCAACTTCCGGTAGTAAACCCAAAACCAAAAAACATCATATGTTGCAGCTTACCAATCGTTAGATGTGGTGGCTGCATTTGTTTTATTTTTTAGTTTTTTTTTCTCTCTGTTTTCACTTGGACAGTAACACACCCTCCTTTATTAGAGTGCCTCCACTCTGAATTAAAGAGCACGGGGGCACCCTTGGACAGCACAGCAACATTGTTATGCTCGGGGGAGATCAGTGTTATATGGACTAGCAGATTTAGATACACTAACAAATTGAAGCCAAACTCTAGATCACACTATATAAGCAGTTACATCAACAGTTTTTTTTTTCTTTTATAATAAAGGTTTTACATGAATTAATAAACAAAGTAGAACTATAGGCAAAAGTTTTTGTTTTCATTTCGGATAGAGCAAGGGAGGGTTATAACGCCTGTCAGACTTGTTTTTGCTATCTGTGTCCCATTGTGGAGATTTCCCTTCAGTTCCTGTCCCATAGCCAAACAGGAAATTGGAGGAACTCGCTAGGTGAAAATAAAAGAAATAAAGCCTGAAAAAGTAAACTAATGCAATCATCACATCTAAGAATTGGTAAGCTGCAATATAATAAATGTTTGGTTTGGGCTTAACACCACTTTAACCATTTGACCACTGGGCACTTAAACACCCTTAATAACCAGACCAATTTTCAGCTTTCGGTGCTCTCACATTTTGAATGACAATTACTCAGTCACACAACACTGTACCCATATGAAAATTTTGTCCTTTTTTTCACACAAATAGAGCTTTCTTTTGGTGGTATTTAATCACCGTTGGGTTTTTTATTTTTTGCGCTATAAAAGAAAAAAGACTGAAAATTCGGTAAAAAAATGCATTTTTCTTCGTTTCTGTTATAAAATTTAGCAAATTTGTAATTTTTCTTGATAAATTTTGGCCAAAATTTATACTGCTACATATCTTTGGTAAAAATAAGTACAAATTGGGGTATATTATTTGGTCTTTGTGAAAGTTATAGAGTCCACAAGCTATGGTGCCAATATCTGAAAATTGATCACACCTGAAGTACTGACGGCCTATCTCATTTCTTGAGACCCTAACATGCCATAAAAGTACAAATACCGCCCAAATGACCCCTTTTTGGAAAGAAGACATTCCAAGGTATTTGGAAAGAGGCATGGTGAGTTTTTTGAAGTTGTAATTTTTTCACAATTCTTTGCAAAATCAAGATTTTTTTTTCTTTTTTTTTTTTTACAAAATTGTCATATTAGCAGGTTATTTCTCACACACAGCATATGCATACCACAAATTACACCCCAAAACACATTCTGATATTACTCCCGAGTATGGCGATACCACATGTGTGAGACTTTTACATAGCGTAGCCACATACAGAGGCCCAACATGCAGGGAGCACCATCAGGTGTTCTGGAGCACCCAGGACAATTCTGACATTTCTCTCCTACATGTAAAAATCATCATTTATTTGCTAGAAAATTACATAGAACCCCAAAGCATTATATATGTTTTTTTTAGCAAAGACCCTAGAGAATACACTGGCGGTTGTTGCAACTTTTTATCTAGCACGGTACTTGCGCAGCAATTTTTCGAACGCGTTTTTTTGGGAAAAAAAAGTTTTGTGCTTTACAAAAAACAAAACTGTAAATTTAGCCCAATGCTTTTGCATAATGTGAAAGATGAAGTTACGCCGAGTAAATAGATACCTAACATGTCACCCTTCAAAATTGCACACGCTCGTGGAATGGCGCCAAACTTCGCTACTTAAAAATCCCCATAGGCGGTGCTTTAAATTTTTTTACTGGTTACATGTTTTGAGTTACAGAGAAGGTCTAGGGACAAAATTATTTTTCTCGCTCCAACGTTCACAGCGGTACCTCACATGTGTGGTTTGAACACCGTTTTCATATGTGGGCGGGACTTACGTATGCGTTCGCTTCTGCATGCGAGCACACAGGGACAGGGGCGCTTTAAAATATTTTTTTTTTTTATTGTTCATTTTACTTTATTTATTTTAGTTTGACACTTTTTTCTCCCCCAAAAAATTTTTTCGATCACTTTTATTCCTATTACAATGAATGTAAACATCCCTTGTAATAGGAATATGGCATTACAGGTCCTCTTTACAGTGAGATATGGGGTCAATAAGACCCCACATCTCACCTCTAGGCTGGAAAGCCTGAAATAAAAAATAAAAAAACGATCCTGGCTTCGATCGTAGCGAGTATTGCATGGTATCGCAGGGTATCGCAGAGTATTGCAGAGTATCGCAGGGTATTGCAGAGTATCGCAGGGTATTGCATGGTATTGCATGGTATGGCAGGGTATGGCAGGGTATGGCAGAGTATCGCAGGGTATTGCAGAGTATTGCAGAGTATGGCAGAGTATTGCTGGGTATTGCAGAGTATCGCAGGGTATGGCAGAGTATCGCAGAGTATTGCAGGGTATTGCAGAATATGGCAGGGAATGGCAGGGTATCGCAGAGTATTGCAGGGTATCGCAGGGTATGGCAGAGTATCGCAGGGTACGGCAGAGTATCGCAGGGTACGGCAGAGTATCGCAGGGTATGGCAGAGTATCGCAGAGTATTGCTGGGTATCGCAGGGTATGGCAGAGTATCGCAGGGTATGGCAGAGTATCGCAGGGTACTGCTGGGTATCCATCCATCCATGCTCAGCCATCCCTCCATACCCTGCAATACCCAGCAATACACTGCAGGCTATTGCTGTGTATTGAAGGGTATGGAGGGATGGCTGAGCATGGATGGATGGATCAGTGGTGACTGCAGAGCAGTGCTGTGGGCACTACAGATCCCGCCCACAGCACTGCTGCCACCGATCCCTCCCCCTCTCCCACTGTACCGATCGGTACAGAGAGAGGAGGGAAGAGGAACCGGCGTCATCAAATGACGCCGGTTTGCTTACATGTGATCGCTCCGTCATTTGACGGAGCGATCACGTGGTAAACGGCCGCGATGAGCGGCCGTTTACCGTGATCTGTGATCCGCCGGGTCCAGATCACGGATGTTCTCGAGTGCGCGCCCCAGGGGGCGCGTAAGAGGGGAATTCTGGGAGGACGTCATTGTACGCCCACCCAGAGTTAAGCAACCACCCTGTAGCCGTTTTTCGGCTATGGGCCGGTTGTTAAGTGGTTAACAGACTAAGCTGCCCTGTAAAAATGTCAGTTAGAGGTTTGAGACAAACCATTTACCTCTGACGGGTGCTTTAAATGATCAGCTTTTATTCATGTGTGTAAAATGTTTATACCAGTGGCGGCCCATCTATAGGGGGCACCCAGGCACCGCCCCCAGAAAGTCACTTCTTGCAGGGTACAAAAAGATGGCCGCCGTGAGGACTAATCCCCTTGTGTTTAGTGGAGAGAGGAGGACCCTCCCCTCTCCACTGAACACACAGAGAAAGCCAGGAACTAGCTGGGGAGAGACAGACATGGCTTGAAGGAGGGCTGTGCTGCCGGGAACACAGATGTGAGGAAGACCCTGCTGCTCCGCTGATGGGGACACAGATGTAAGGAGGGACTCCGCTGGGGACACAGATGTAAGGAGGGACTCCGCTGGGGACACAGATGTAAGGAGGGACTCCGCTTAGGACACAGATGTAAGGATGGGCTACGCTGGGGACACAGATGTATGGAGGGACTCCGCTGTCGGGGACACATATGTAAGGAGGGACTCCGCTGATGGGGACACAGATGTAAGGAGGGACTCCGCTGACGGGGACACAGATGTAAGGAGGGACTCAGCTGGGGGCACCTGATGTAAGGACAGACTTCGCTGGGGGCACCTGATGTAAGGAGGGAGTCCGCTGGGGGCACCTGATGTAAGGAGGGACTCCGCTGGAGGCACCTGATGTAAAGAGGGACTCCGCTGGGGGTACCTGATGTAAGGACGGACTCTGCTGGGGGCACCTGATGTAAGGACGGACTCCGCTGGGGCACCTGATGTAAGGACGGACTCCGCTGGGGGCACCTAATGTAAGGACGGACTCCGCTGGCCACACCTGAGGGCATCTGGTGGCAGGCGACATGGCAAGTGACATGCTCAGGGCTCCCACTGATTCTGCATTATGGTGAGTTGAATTATTTAATTTTATATTACAATATAATAATAGAAATAATGCGCTTCAATCATCCTGACACCATAACAACCATGGTGCCGGGATGATTGAAGTGCTAACACCAGGTGTTTGGAGTATATTTATCTGCTGATTGTTAAACTTTCTAGAATAAACATATTTCTATTGCTGTGTAGGATCTGGGCCTGCTGTCCCTCCCTCTCTCCCTCCCTCTCCCTCTTCCTCCATCCCTCATTCATCTCAGACGCTAACCACACCAACTAAGAGCCACGCCCACTATTTTGATGAAACCACGCCCATTTCCACCAAGTGGGAGGGGTCAAAAAGGAAGGGCTCCCCCCATCCTAAAACTTCACCAGCCGCCACTGGTTTATACTGTACCTAAAGGAAAATAAAACTGTTGATGTAACTGCTCAAAATGTATTAGCTGGAGTTCAGCCTTAATTTGTTAGTGCATAAATCTGATAAGTGCATCTAATACTACTTGCTCCCCAGACTGACAATGCTGCTGTCCATAGGTGTCTCTATTTCTCCTCCAGTGGAGTGGAGATACCCTAAAGCCTCGTTCACACGATCAGATTTTCCGCAGACAAAACCTCAGACTTTTGTCCGAAGGAACTTGTCTTGCACACAAACGGCAAGGAATTGTCAGCCAACAAACACGAACGTAGCGATGTACCACATGTTTTTTCAGCTCTTTAGCGCCACCCTTTGGGCTCCTTCTGCTAATTACGTGTTAGTAGAAGTTTGGTGAGTGTTGATTCGCGCTTTTCATTTCGCACTTTTCAGTTTGCGCTTTTCAGTTCGTTTCTGAACGCCCGTTCGTCAACCAGCTATGTTGCAGAATCGGAGGAGATAACGTGTTATTTTTTTATTGGCCTTGGAGTTATTGCTTTGACCCAAGTCCAGTCCAGGAACAAGAGGAGGAGGAGGAGGATTTCTGGGACCAAAAATTTGTTGCTTTATTAATCGTGACCAATTATGTCATATGCCTTTGCTGTGGGAGCTCCAGGAGAATAATCCAGATGATTTTCAGAATTATCTCCGGATGATGGACCCCAACTTTCACCAACTCTTGGCATTGTTGACCCCCTATATTAAGAAGCAGGACACATGCATGAGGCTTTTATTTTATTTTTGGTTGAATAATGATTTGATTTGGTATATTTTCTATATTTTTGGATGCATACAATGCACTTTTTGGTTAAGTTCTATTGGCAGATAGCATGTCTAATTTTATTTGTTTTCTTTTTTTAATGCACAATAAAAAAATTGTGTAGAATAATACTTGTGTTTTACTTCAAATGACAGTTTGGGAGTAGGCAGTTACATTTTAAAAAATACGATGTAAAATTAACAAGGGACACCAACATAGTTGAATGGTGTTGTGGTAACTTGCACCAAAAAAAAAAAAAAACAACAAGCATAATAATATTATTCTTGATATCACTAGAAAAAAAAAAAGCCTTTGAAAATTTGTTTGCAATAACTCGATCAGTATCACCAGCAAAGCAGCTTCATTATTATACCATTAAAGAAGAAGAGAATTGTGCGCTGCATTTTGAGATTTCATAATTTGCCACGTCACAAATGTCAATTCTCCATTAAGAACGCTAGTTTACAAGACCGACCACTTCTGGCTCGTCCTTGCTTCAGAGCATTTGTGTTTGTACTTTGGACTTTTGTCCAATGGACTTGTATACACATGCTCAGAAAATCCGACAACAGACATTTGTTCGCGAAAAATTTTAAAGCCTGCCATCCAACATTTGTCCACGAAAAATTTGACAACATTTGTCCGATGGAGCGTACAAACAGCAGGATTTTCCGCCAACAGCCTGTCATCACACAATTCTCATCGAAAAATCTGATCGCGTGTACGAGGTTAAGACAGGATATGTGTTACTGGATAGATCATCATGTGAAAATAAAGGCAAAAAGCCTAAAGATGAAAACGAATGCAGCCACTACATTTAAGGATTGGTAAGCTGTAATACAAAACATTTTTGCTTTTGGGTTTATTACTGCTTTAATTATAAGTACAGCAGTGCAGCAGGCATGTTGGAGATAGTTTCTTGCATTTAACAATCAAACAAATTATTTATCAGACTTGTCCTGAACCCCCGCTTCCCCGCCCTCTGTACAGCTGTTCACTGGCAAGCTCAGTGTGCTGCTGTTTCTCCTCCCCAGCTCTAATGCAGCTGAGAACAGAGGGAATGTGGTCACTTTAAAATAAAAAAGGGAAAAAAAAGGTATTTATAATTTTTTTTATATATCTATACACAAATGTTTTGCCTTTAATTTCTATTTTAAATTGAATGTGTTGTTTTACAAGGTGATCGTTTACCATACCTTTAACCAATTGCCGCCCGCCCACCATCAAATGATGGAGGGATGGTGTGGCTATCGTTCTGGGTGGACGTCATACGGCGGCGCACCCAAATGGATCGATCCTCGGATCAGGAGTCACGGATTGGATCATTTTTCGGATCAGCAAATAATAATTGAATTTGCAAAAAACTGTGAAAATTCCGCCACCATATAGTCCCCACTGTAATATCCACGTCATCTCCCCCACTGTAATATCCACGTCATCTCCCCCACTGTAATATCCACGTCATCTCCCCCACTGTAATATCCACGTCATCTCCCCCACTGTAATATCCACGTCATCTCCCCCACTGTAATATCCACATCCTCTCCCCACTGTAATATTGGCTGGGTATCGCAGAGTATTGGCTGGGTATCGCAGAGTATTGGCTGGGTATCGCAGAGTATCGCAGAGTATTGGCTGGGTAATGCAGAGTATCGCAGAGTATTGGCTGGGTAATGCAGAGTATTGGCTGGGTAATGCAGAGTATCGCAGAGTATTGGCTGGGTAATGCAGAGTATTGGCTGGGTAATGCAGAGTATTGGCTGGGTAATGCAGAGTATTGGCTGGGTAATGCATAGTATTGGCAGGGTAATGCAGAGTATTGGCAGGGTAAATGCATGCAGGGTAATGCAGAGTAAATGCAGGGTAATGCAGGATATTGGCTGGGTAATGCAGGGTATGTTTACAAGTGATCGCTCCGTCATTTGACGGAGCGATCACATTGTAAACAGTGGCCGGGTGTACCAAGATGGCCGCCGCTCCGGAGCTAGGCCGAAGCCGAGGCCTTTCCTAAGGCCGCCGGGTGTACAAAGATGGCCGCTGCCGCTCCGGAGCTAGGCCGAAGCCGCGGCCTTTCCTAAGGCCGAGGCCGCGGATCGCGGGGTGTGCCGGTCCGAACGGGGTGGCCCGTTCGGATCACGGATCGGCGACGATCCGTTGCACCCCTACTTGCTGCCCATCATTGCTGCCCATCAATGCCCATCAGTGCCACCCATCAATGCCCATCAGTGCCACCCATCAATGCCGCCTATCAGTGCCCACCAGTGTTGCCATAAGTGTGGCATATTAGTGCCTCATCATCAGTGCCACCTAATCAGTGCCCATAAGTGCCGCCTCATCAGTGCCCATAAGTGCCGCCTCATCAGTGCCCATAAGTGCAACCTCATCAGTGCCCATCAGTGGCGCCTCATCAGTGCCCATCAGTGAAGGAGAAAAATTACTTATTTATAAAATTTACTGACAGAAACGAATTAAAACTTTTTCTGCCTTTTTTTTTTTAATAAAAAACATAGCAGTGATTAAATACCACCAAAAGAAAGCTCCATTTGTGTCAAGAAAATGGTACAAATTTCACATGGTTACAGTGTAGCATGACCGCGCAATTGTCATTCAAAGTGTGACAGTGCTAAAAGCTGAAAATTGGCCTGGGCAAGAAGAAGGTGAAAGCGCCCTGTAGGGAAGTGGTTAACTGGATTTGAGTCTAGTGATCAGTAAAGCAGTTCAAACAGCAATATGTTATATCCAAGAGCAACCCAACAGATTTCAGTTGGGAAATTAATTCTGAATGGTTGCTATGGTTTATTGCTTTAAATAGAACAGAGGTAACCCACGTTTGTACATTAAGTCCTTGAAGCAGAGAGAAAAAAGCGCTGAGGGTTATTGGGCTTTGCATTATTGAACATGCCTCTTGGTATCAATATCTGATGTGCTGCAAGAGGAACTCTAACGCTTTACTTTTTTTTTTTTTTCAACGTGCCTCAGATAGGTGGATTTTGTAAATTCGGGAGCAACAAGTTGTCTGCGGCAATTAATGCCTTCTAGTATGATTCCAAAATGGAAATCAGCAACTGTCTGGTGACCTGCAGACCTTTGCTATTTTATTATATCTTTTCATGTAACAACATTGAAGAAATTACACTTTGCTACAGCTTGTATAACAGTGTAAATTGTCTGTCCCCTCAAAATAACTCAACACACAGCCATTAATGTCTAAACTATGAAATGGTTAAGTGTGGCGCTGTGAAACTATGTATCTGGTCAATAGCTACAAGGAAGAATGTAATCCTCATTATATTGCTATCATCCAGATTTTAGTGATTAATCACCATCTGTGAAGGATGGTAGGAAAAAAGTGAATATAAACAGTCCACGTCAGAACTGTTTATAAATAAACAATACACACAAATATTACTGAAAATAAAAGTGAACACCCAACTCAGGTCTAAGTGAGTGAACTGGTTGTGATATAAAGATAAGGAAGTGTTGCAATATATAGTGAAAACACTAGGTTATCTATCTCTGAAAGACAGGGAACCATATAATGCAATGCAATTCATTTGTTTAACCACCTATATTCAGAGTTATAGTATGTATGGACTAAATGTAATCATAATCCAAAGACAGTGACATTCATGAAAATAGGTAAACACAATGAAAACATATATGTAAAGTGAACCCAAATAGGTGCTATATTAACAAGTATCCAGGTGGTGTATATGAATACAGGTGTCCCAGATGAAATATCACATATGCAATGATATATCAATATTCTGATATTCCTCAGATGTTAAATAGTGTTCATCAACGTGTCATCCTCATGTATTTTGGACGGCGTCAAGAACTTTGAGATATGGAAATAAAGATGGGTACTCTTACCGTCAAAGATGGACCCACTGACCTTTGGTGAGGGGTCAAACAGAGCTTGGATGTGCCGATGGATGGCACAGGCAGAGTTGTAGGCCGGACTCAGGAGCTTGGAAAGGCAAGACTGGGCCGGTCCCACAGTCTGTACTCACCGAATCTCAGGTAACAATATGGGGACTAAACTTTAAACGGCTGTGCAGGAACTCAATGGTTGACCCCAGGGCAGCTCAATAGGTCAAAATCATGGAAAAGAGATAAAACAGAGGGCCTCCTCATAGGGTAAATCAATCCGAAATCGGAATAGATTTATTTATAAAATTCTTGTTTGTCAGAGATAAAAACGATCAGTAAAAACAAGGACAAATCAAGAAATACAAAAAGCAAACGCAGTGGTGATGGGTATAGCGTATCCGCCCTACGCGTTTCGTCTTACAAGACTTCTACAGGGGCATAAGCTTATGCCCCTGTAGAAGTCTTGTAAGACGAAAACGCGTAGGGCGGATACGCTATACCCATCACCACTGCGTTTGCTTTTTGTATTTCTTGATTTGTCCTTGTTTTTACTGATCGTTTTTATCTCTGACAAACAAGAATTTTATAAATAAATCTATTCCGATTTCGGATTGATTTACCCTATGAGGAGGCCCTCTGTTTTATCTCTTTTCCATGATTTTGACCTATTGAGCTGCCCTGGGGTCAACCATTGAGTTCCTGCACAGCCGTTTAAAGTTTAGTCCCCATATTGTTACCTGAGATTCGGTGAGTACAGACTGTGGGACCGGCCCAGTCTTGCCTTTCCAAGCTCCTGAGTCCGGCCTACAACTCTGCCTGTGCCATCCATCGGCACATCCAAGCTCTGTTTGACCCCTCACCAAAGGTCAGTGGGTCCATCTTTGACGGTAAGAGTACCCATCTTTATTTCCATATCTCAAAGTTCTTGACGCCGTCCAAAATACATGAGGATGACACGTTGATGAACACTATTTAACATCTGAGGAATATCAGAATATTGATATATCATTGCATATGTGATATTTCATCTGGGACACCTGTATTCATATACACCACCTGGATACTTGTTAATATAGCACCTATTTGGGTTCACTTTACATATATGTTTTCATTGTGTTTACCTATTTTCATGAATGTCACTGTCTTTGGATTATGATTACATTTAGTCCATACATACTATAACTCTGAATATAGGTGGTTAAACAAATGAATTGCATTGCATTATATGGTTCCCTGTCTTTCAGAGATAGATAACCTAGTGTTTTCACTATATATTGCAACACTTCCTTATCTTTATATCACAACCAGTTCACTCACTTAGACCTGAGTTGGGTGTTCACTTTTATTTTCAGTAATATTTGTGTGTATTGTTTATTTATAAACAGTTCTGACGTGGACTGTTTATATTCACTTTTTTCCTACCATCCTTCACAGATGGTGATTAATCACTAAAATCTGGATGATAGCAATATAATGAGGATTACATTCTTCCTTGTAGCTATTGACCAGATACATAGTTTCACAGCGCCACACTTAACCATTTCATAGTTTCTTTCACAATCAGTCATATTGTTGTGTTGGCTGCTTTTTCACTGGGGAAGCGCAGCTGCATCCATATATATTAATGTCTAAACCGCTGGCAACAAAAGTGAGTACACCCCTAAGTGAAAATGTCCAAATTGGGCCCAAAGTGTCAATATTTTGTGGTCACCATTATTTTCCAGCACTGCCTTAACCCTCTTAGGTATGGCGTTTACCGGAGCTTCACAGGTTGCCACTGGAGTCCTCTTCCACTCATCTATGATGACATCACGAAGCTGGTAGATGTTAGAGAGCTTGCGCTACTCCACCTTCCGTTTGAGGATGCCCCACAGATGCTCAATAGGGTTTAGGTCTGGAGACATGCTTGGCCAGTCCATCACCTTTAACCTCAGCTTCTTTAGCAAGGCAGTGGTCGCCTTTGGGGTCGTTATCATGTTGGAATACTGCCCTGCGGCCCAAATAAAACAAAGTTGTGGCCCGCTACCCTACTGATAATGTTCTCCTGGCTGGGATATATATATATATATACCCCCCCCCGCCCACACTTGGATAAGCTATCATCCAATGCTACCACTGAATCCACTCTTTCTAAATGGGCAGCCGCCTTTGATTTCTATGACCTATGGCGATGGAAACACCCAACGGAGCGGGGATTTACATGCCACTCGGCCACTTATGCCACCTTTTCTCTTATATGATAGTGTTGCGATTCTCCCAATCATAGGAGAAGTCTCTATTCTACCGCGAGGGGTCTCTGATCATGCACCTATGCTTCTGTGTTTGGATGCGGGACTCCTCGCAGGGGGCTGAAATGATGAAGATTATCTAGATATTGGATCTCAGATGAAAGGGTTGAACCCCAGATGATTAGTGCTATTTTGGATTATTGGTCACGTAATCCCTAGACAGCCTCCTCTGATGTAGTTTGGGATGCCTTTAAGGCCTTCACCAGAGGGCAATATAGGTCCTATATCAGTGGGGCTAGAAGGGACTCCCAGGCTGTCTTGAATATAGCGGAAGCACGAGCCCAAGAAATAGAAGGTTGTTATGCTGCTTCCTCAGATAGAACAGTCTACCAGGATATGCTTCTCACCTATGCTTAGAGTAGAGGCCTCCCGCAAAACCTTCCTCCACCAATCCCAGAGGGTGTTTGATCAGGGAGAAAAGACAGGTAAACTGTTGGCATGGCTTGCCCAGGACCAGGTCCCCTCTGCACATATTGTGGGTATACAAAATGAAGGGGGGCTAACACTGAGGGATCCTGAGGAAATTAACGCTAAATTTGCCCTATACAACCAGCAGCTGTACACTTCTAGAGCCAAATATGGCACACATGGTTCATATATATATATATATGTAGCACCCTGATGTTTAGGCAGGGTTGCTATCAAATTTAGTTGCCAGGCGATAGTTGCCTTGGCCAATTGTTAGGAGATCAATTGATTCCTCTCTAAATATGGACTTGTTGCACCCTCTCTCTTCTGTCACTGGGTGGCACTATGCTAGTGACATTAGATAAGACAGGGGCTTTGCAAGCTCACACATGAATGGATGGGATGTCCCAGCTGTTCTTTGGTCCCTATTGGGGTGGCCTATTTATTGGGGTGGAGTCAGGTGATCAGGGTTCTGTGCCACCTGGACGGCTGTCTGGGTGGACGTGTGTTATACTGTCCCGGGCTGCTAGGCCGGAAGCCTGAGGCCTATCCTGGGGACATCTGGCTGTTGGGCTGTTTGAGGCCTATCCAGAAGCAGGAGAGCAGCGTAGGATTGGTACTGCTGAGTCCAACCAAGAAGTAGCGGTTCAGCTAGACGGGGAACCAGCTGTGGTCAGAGGTAGAAGGGGAAACTGTCGCCACTAAGGGACCATCCACCTTGTTACTGGAGACTACCGTGAGTAAGCTGAAGTCAGTACCAGAGCAGTCTTCTGACCAGCCGGGGATGATGAAGTGGGAAAACTTTAGTGAGTGCCAAGCCAGGGACCCAGCAGGACAGCAGACGTGATGCTTGCGGAGCATCAGTGGGTGTCAAGCCAGGGACCTAGCGGGTCAGCAGGGGTGACACTTGAAGAATATCTGTGAGTGCCAAGCCAGGGACCCAGCAGGGAAGCAGGGTGATGCTTGAGGAAGATACTGAGTGCTAAAGGTGGAAGAACTCAGGGCATCCAGTTGCTATTGGATCCAAAGTCTAGTCTTGAGTGAAGCTCCACAGTGAGCGATTGTGGAGTACAAACAAGAAAGAGAGGCGTCTCTGGGTGCAGACTGTATAACAATTTTTAATAAACAATATTTGGTTGTAGCAGCACTCACATTTTACTGATGAATGTCAGGCATAAAAAGGTCCCATGCAACAAGGGGTATCTGTGTTATCAGTCCCTGGGATGGATGTGCAGTGCAGCTCCTCGTCTCCAGCAGCGTTGGATGGTCGTCCGGCTGACAGCGGTGTGTGGGCGGTAAAGCGAGGCTTGGAACGCAAGCAGAGATCCAGGCGCGGGGTGATGACGTCACAGACTGTGTGGCGCGTTTCTTGAGCCGGCTGGCCGTGAATGGCGTGACGGCCGTGCTCCTTTGTCAAGCTTGACAAGGGAGCGCGGCCGTCACGCACACACACACACATATACACAATATTTATATATTTTTTTATTATTATATTAGCAGGTTAGGCCTATAACATTATACCGTGACAGAATCTAGTGGAGGGGTGGGGCCAATGTAAAGTCCTCACATATGCTGGCTCATTGGCTCATGACTGATACTGTACATAATAGGAATGTTTTTATATAACACTGTGTCACTCCAGTTCATTTCTTAGAAAACAATCAACAGGTTTTTTTTTTTTTACTGCGGCCAGGGTAAAAGTATATCTAAATCCAAGAACACAAATGTAATATATTGCAGATTACTAGTCCTTAGATGTGGTGGCTGCATTAGTTTTCTTATTTCATTTTTTTCCCCTTTATTTTTATCTGGTGATCCTGCCTGGAACACACTTCCTGTCTCAGGGTGACAATGTTTATTCACCTCAATGTAAGTCTGCTCTTCTGATCTTTCTGGCTCACCGTTCGTCTGCCACAGTCAGGAGTCCAAACCAAGTATAAGCTCTACCTTAAATGGTATTACATAGCTTAAACAGGGTAATGTCTATCTACTCTCTCTCACGGTACAGTGTTCAGGCCTGATGATTGGCTGCTTCAGCCTGAACATTGCATCATGGGCGAAGGTCCTTGCTTTTCCATACCTGGAAGCACTTGGTATATAACAAGAGTTCTGATGTAGCAGCAGGGGAGATGCCATGTAACTGGTCAAGGCTGAGTTGACTAGAGGGCTTCCCTTATATCTCTATTCCTGTTTCCCCTGAGGTTGCTAAGGGGTATAACAGGGGGTCGGAGTGACACAGGTGCCTGTAGGAGATCCGGGCCAGGAGACCTTGTAGCAGATGCAGAGCTGAAGCTGACAGAATGCAGGATGTCAGATGCGTGGTCAGATGGGCAGAAGTTGTCAACAACTGAACGGCACAGGTACAGAATCAGAAACCAGGGGCAGAGTCAGAGCCAGGCCAAGGTCAGTATCGGGCGAGCAGAGAAGGTACCAGAAGAGTGAGCAGTTGGCAAGGTCACAGTAGGGTTGCCACCTCATCCCTTTGTAGCTAAGTCCCGAGCCTCTCCAGGCCTAATGGTGACCTCCAGAGTTAGGGACAGCTGACATCCTTCTGTGTAGAGTGTGTTACAAGGCATGGCGAGTGTAATATAAGGTAGATTAATGGGCACCAGTCACTTCTTGAATGCAAAGAGATTTATTTTCTCTTAAACAGAACTATGGGAGAGAGCGTTAGGGCCAGGACACCCTTTAGTAGTTGCAATGTTAATTTGCAGACTCCGAGACTTCTATAGGTAGACAGCCACGCAGGGAAAGGCACTCAGCCGGACACCACGTCTGCATGTGTAGAAACGCTGTCTCCTATGGAACGGAAGTAATCATGAAAATTTTCTAACAAAAGTTGTAATGAACTCTCACTTCCTCCACAGTCTCCTTTCCAGATCTTCACTCAATTGAGCTCCCAGTCTATCACTTAGACCCGCTGATCCACTGCCACTGGATCGCCTGAGCTCTTCCAATCTTCTTACTGAGTATCTTCCAAAAGCGTCACCCCCGCATCCCTGCTGGGTCCCTAGCATGGCACTCACAGACACTCTTCAAGCTTCACCCCACTGGCCTGCTCGGTCCTTGGCTTGGCACACAGTAATGCTCTGCAAGCGTTACCTCCACTAGCTGGGTCCCTGGCTTGACCTCTGCTGAAGTTTCCTAATTCTTCACCGTCCCCGGTTGGTAAGAATACTGCTCAGGTACTTGCTTCAGCTACTCACAGTAGTCCCTGGTAAAAAGGTGGATGATCCCTTAGTGGTGACAGCTTCTCCACTACCTCTGACCATGACAGGTTCTCCGGCCGGCAGAACCGTTACTTCTGGTTGGACTGCAAGCCCCAGTCCCTACCCTACACGGCTCTCTTGCTTCTGGATAGGCCCTCAGATAGCCTAGCAGCAAGATTTCCCTGGGATAGGCCTCAGGTCTCAGGCCTCGCAGCCCAGGGAAATATGACACACGTCCACCCAGACAGCCGTCCAGGTGGCACAGAACCTGGATCACCTGACTCCACCCAAATAAAGAGGTTCTCCCAGCAGGCCAAGGGACCCAAGAAAATCCCTGCCAATTGGCTGAGACACCAGATACCCGGCCACCTAGTGACAGAAGAGAGAAGTGCAGCAATTCCAGAATTAGGGTAAAATAAATTGACCTCCTAGTAATTGGCCAAGGCAACTATCACTTGACAGATAAATGTCAAGTGCCTGAGCTCTTCCAATCTTCTTACTGAGTATCTTCCAAAAGCGTCACATCCGCATCCCTGCTGGGTCCCTAGCATGGCACTCATAGACACTCTTCAAGCTTCACCCCACTGGCCTGCTCGGTCCTTGGCTTGGCACACAGTAATGCTCTGCAAGCGTTACCTCCACTAGCTGGGTCCCTGGCTTGACCTCTGCTGAAGTTTCCTAATTCTTCACCATCCCCGGTTGGTAAGAATACTGCTCAGGTACTTGCTCCAGCTACTCACAGTAGTCCCTGGTAAAAAGGTGGATGATCCCTTAGTGGTGACAGCTTCTCCTCTACCTCTGACCATGACAGGTTCTCCAGCCAGCAGAACCGTTACTTCTGGTTGGACTGCAAGCCCCAGTCCCAACCCTACACGGCTCTCTTGCTTCTGGATAGGCCCTCAGATAGCCTAGCAGCCAGATTTCCCTGGGATAGGCCTCAGGTCTCTGGCCTCGCAGCCCAGGGAAATATGACACACGTCCACCCAGACAGCCGTCCAGGTGGCACAGAACCTGGATCACCTGACTCCACCCAAATAAAGAGGTTCTCCCAGCAGGCCAAGGGACCCAAGAAAATCCCTGCCAATTGGCTGAGACACCAGATACCCGGCCACCTAGTGACAGAAGAGAGAAGTGCAGCAATTCCAGAATTAGGGTAAAATCAATTGACCTCCTAGTAATTGGCCAAGGCAACTATCACTTGGCAGATAAATGTAAGAGCAACCCTGTCTAAACAACAGGGTGCTACACCTTTAAACCCAAACACATATGAATTACACAGGTTCTGAGGCTAATTTAATACAGTGAGTTTTCATTACCACCTTAATTAGCCACAGAACCTGTGTAATTAATATGTGTTCAGTTTTAAAGGGATGAGGTGGCAACCCTAGGTCACAGGCCGGAGTCAGCAACAGAGTTTCAGGAGAAAGCAGAGTCAAACAAGCCAGGTCAGAACATGTAAACACTGATCAGGTCACATTCAGAAGGAGCTGATGACCACTTATCAATGAGTCTAGCAGTGCTTCAAAGAAGCCCCCAGGCAATTCAAAGTCCATTCAAACATACAGGCTCACGCTCAAGTGCACACTAATGATTATGTGTAGATGTTCACACAGTTCTGTAGACCATTTTTCGCGCGTGTGCACAGGAGCACAGCACAGGCAAGTATTGGTGGTGGGATGGTAGACAAAGGTTCTTCCATCAGGAGAACCAAGAATAGTGACAGATCCTCTTTAAACACAATTTATGTCATGACGTGTTCACTTTAAAGTGTTACTAAACCTAGGACCCTGCATATATCTGCTCTCCCACAGTACACAGAACATGGAAATGCAATTATATTAGTAAATATCAACTGCTAAATATATTTTCTCATCAGCAGTATATAGCAGTCTTGTGACTTCTATCAGTGTCTGAGCACTGGTTAAAGCTTGTAGGAGTAGTATTTATATCCTCTGACTGTCCTATGAGGCTGCTTGGCCCCTGACCCTCTGTCATGACAGTGCTGATTGGCCCTGTGCTGATCACATGCACCCTCCCCCAAAATAAAAAAATCTCTCTAACAATACACACCAAACTGAGCATGTGCAGCATGCCCCCAAGGCTCTGTACTATGGATTGGGGATAGTGGAAGGGGAGGATCAGAGAAGACAAGATCAAACAGCCTTTTTACACAATGCAGAGGATTAACCCCTTAGGTTCCACAGCAAGTATAACAAGCATGCTTTACTGCATATACAGACTGATTTTACTGTTGTTCATTTAGTAACACTTTAAGTTTCATATACTCTCAATTGTGCTTTTACAGAAAAAGCAAAAAAAAACACTGTAGGACTTTTCTACAGAAATATTGCAATAAAATCTATTTTATAGGGGGAGGCGAGACTGGAAGCCGACCTGCATGGATGCCTAAGAGCTCACCTCTTCCTTAGCCCGCAGCTGAACAGGACTTTAGGGGACTTAGCAGATGATCTGCTACATGGGCAGATCTAGGACCACCCGCTCTAAAGCCCGGGGATCCTCAACCTCCACCAGGCTCCTCCACCAGCCTCCGGGACTACTTTACCTGTGCCTACATGCTGCCGGGCGGAAAGGACAAGATGGCGCCAGATGCCTGTCCTTCCCGCTCCCACGTCTCTCAGCAGCTCTACTCCTCACATCACGAGTTGGATTGGGCCCCCGCAGACCTCCTTATGCATATCTTGGAGAGCAGACATCCACCTACTTCAACAGGAGCGGTGAGTCTCTCTCCCCTGGCTACGCCACGTGGAGTACAGGCTGCATTATCAGCCCAGGCCCCTCCGTCCTATACGTAGTACACGGATGCCTTCTCGCACCTGCTGCAGACGACCTCTGATCCCTGCTTGCAGGGGGAAAGCTCTGGATCCCCCGTGCCCTTGGACTGCTCCATAGACTCTCCTGGCCCGTCTGGTATGCAATCTCCAGCCTCCCGTATGCTGAGGACCGGGCCTATACGGAGTGCAGCCTCCAACCAAGCCTCCACATCTGCACCTGCCTCCCCCAAATCTCAAAGGCTGCCCCGCTCAAAGGATCCCAGCTCCTTCAGAGGTGCTGCAGGCACTCCTATGTCCTATGCCCAAGCTGTCTGCTCACCAGCAATATCTCACAAACCGGGGGGTCCCCATACACCTGTGCCCTCTCCTTCATATGCTCCAGTCCGGTATCAGCCGGTATGAGCCTTGGGACCCATCCCAGTTGCCTGTGCCCCAATTCCAACCTGAAGTCTTTGTGGGGCCGCATAAGCTACCCTCCTCCTCTCATCAGCCTGCACAGCTTTCAGTATCTGCCCCCTGCACCAAATGCCTTCCTCATTGCATTCATACCTCCAAATTATTCCTACCAAGCAGTTAATAGAGGATGTTACTTCTACCTGCTGCACTGAAATCTAAGCACTTCATACAGATCTTAAACATCCTGCGGACATGGTGGAGATGGCAGAGGAGGAGATCCAGGAAACCAAACTGGCAGTTCACCGCACCCAAATTCAGGGCTCGGACCACCATCTCCTCCTAAGAGACATGCAGAAGCATGTCGAGGACCTAGACAACAGAGAGCGCAGGAATAAAATCCATGTGAGGGGCCTATCAGAACCTGATGGACCTGAGGACCTCCAATCCACCTTACAGACCCTGTTTAATACCTTGCTGGGGGAACCTCCCACTAAACACTTTAAGATGGAAAGAGCACACCGGGCCCTACGCCTAAGGGCCCAGCTTCCAAACCACATGATGCCATCTGCAGGGTCCACTCCTATCCTTTGAAAAAGGACATTATGCGAAAAGCTCGTTCTCACCGCAAAGTGTTTTTCGAAGATACTCAGGTACAGCTATACCCTGATCTTTATTGGATCACTTTCCAAAAGCGCAGACTTCTCCAACCCCTCTTGCGCATGCTGCAAGAGAAGGACATTACCTACCACTGGGGTTTTTCTTTTCAGCCTATACGCAAAGCATCGGGGTAAATCCGCAGTGCTGCGTTACCCAGAAGATCTTACACCATTCTGCGATGTCCTGGAGATACCTATACTTCAGCTCCCTGAATGGGATCTTGTGTCTACACCACCTCGACTACCTACAGTTTGGCAGAAGGTCTCTCCAACTAAACGCCCTAGAGGCCCAGACACTCCCCGCAAGTCTACTAAACACAAAAATGGATGAAAGACATGGGACTTTGATTGCCGGTGTTTATTTTCTTTGCTTCCACTGCCATCTACTTGCTGTTAGTGGTTCTGCCCTACTTACTGACATTACATTAGTCACCTATTCTTCCTTTTGTTCTTTAGCTCCCATAGTATTCACATTATGGGCTGGTTTGCTAGAGACTCGAGAGAGGTTGGCTCTTCTATCATCAGCCCCCCTTACTAATTGGTTAAGTTCCTCCATTTTTTAAAACCTCTGTGTCCCCCTGTCCCTATTTGTGGTTAGCTGGACATATAGGAACTTCTATAATGTTAAAACCAGCTAGATTTCCTATAGTTGGTTCATAATGTACACTGAACTGTCTTTGTTTTCTATTGTGCTAACTTTTTATTTCCTTCCTAGACTTTTCTTTCCCCTTTTCTTTACCTTGGTTCATCAAGTGGTCATCTCCGCCTGCCTGGTCATCCTCATGGAGAATAAGTCCTTCTCGCAATATGGTTATCCTACTACTAGATCAGATAAGTGCTGTTTTCTCTGTTTTTATCCAACACAATGGCTAAGGTCCTATGGCTGAATGTTCATGGCCTAAATTCTAACAGAAAGAGACATCTGGCACTTGGGGAGTTTAGGCAGTTGGGGGCTGACGTCATTTTGAGACACATTTTGACTCCTTCGCATCCAAATATTATCCTCATGCCTACCAGGCTTCTAATCCCCATAAAAGGGCTGGTGTTGCTATACTTTTTAAGCATGATACTCCGTTCACCTGTTCTGAATCCTTCATCGCCCCACAGGGTCACTTTATTATTATACGAGGCTTGTGGCAGACGCAGGCAGTTACCTTCTGTGTCCTATATGCTCCAAATGTCTGACAACTTTGTTTTCTGTCTAGGGATGAGCTTCAAGTTCGAGTCGAACCAATGTTCGACTCGAAAATCGGCTGTTCGACCATTCGTCGAATTGCGAACGTTATGGGCCGTTCGCACCAAATTCGAGTGGCGCGTCACGTCCTCTAATGCACTGCGACATCGCAGGGCATTGATGGCTGATGATTGGCCAAGCATGCACTATGACCCGCATGCTTTGGCCAATCACAGCGCAGAAAAAACGGAGAGCCGTAATTGGCCAAAGCCAAGTTGGCTTTGGCCAATTATGTCTCAGGGGGTTTAGTACACGCCCCACACTATATAAGGCCGCCTGCGTGGCGGCCTTGTGTAGTGTGTTGCGGTGGGGATTAAAGACAGATAGAGAGAGAGAGACAGTGTCATTTAATTTAAGTTAGATGCATTTACAGTGTATTGTGTGTATATATATATATATATATATATATATATATATGCATCCCATGTGTTTATATACATATATATATATATATGCTGTATTCAGTTTAGCTAGATCCGTTCCTGTTATTCTCTTCATAATATACTGACGGGCAGGAAGGGAGCTGCAGTATTTTCACTTAGTGTACTGTGTCCTTTACACAGTGTGCACCTAAAGCTTACCTGAATCTAATTGCTGGTGTTCTCATACAAATACAGGCAGGGAGCTGCAGTAATTTGATTTAGTGTCCTTTACACAGTGTGCACCTAAAGCTTACCTGAATAAAATTGCTGGTGTTCTCATACAAATACAGGCAGGGAGCTGCAGTATTTTGTTTTAGTGTCCTTTGCACAGTGTGCACCTAAAGCTTACCTGAATCTAATTGCTGGTGTTCTCATACAAATACAGGCCGGGAGCTTCAGTAATTTGATTTAGTGTCCTTTGCACAGTGTGCACCTAAAGCTTACCTGAATCTAATTGCTGGTGTTCTCATACAAATACAGGCAGGGAGCTGCAGTAATTTGATTTAGTGTCATTTGCACAGTGTGCACCTAAAGCTTATCTGAATACAATTGCTGGTATTCTCATACAAATATAGGCAGGGAGCTGCAGTATTTTGCTTTAGTGTCATTTGCACAGTGTGCACCTAAAGCTTACCTGAATCTAATTGATGGTGTTCTCATACAAATACAGGCAGGGAGCTGCAGTAATTTGATTTAGTGTCCTTCGCACAGTGTGCACCTAAAGCTTACCTGAATACAATTGCTGGTGTTCTCATACAAATACAGGCAGGGAGCTGCAGTAATTTGATTTAGTGTCCTTTGCACAGTGTGCACCAAAATCTTACCTGAGAAACAATTGCTGGTGTTCTTATACAAATACAGGAAGGAATCTGCAGTATTTTGTTTTAGTGTCCTTTGCACAGTGTGCACCTGAAGCTTACCTGAATCTAATTGCTGGTGTCCTCATACAAATACAGGAAGCGATCTGCAGTATTTTGTTTCCACAGTGTGCACCTAAAGCTTACCTGAATCTAATTGCTGGTGTTCTCATACAAATACAGGCCGGGAGCTGCAGTAATTTGATTTAGTGTCCTTTGCACAGTGTGTACCTAAAGCTTACCTGAATCTAATTGCTGGTGTTCTCATACAAATACAGGCAGGGAGCTGCAGTAATTTGTTTTAGTGTCCTTTGCACAGTGTGCACCTAAAGCTTACCTGACTCAAATTGCTGGTGTTCTCATGCAAATAAAGGTAGGGAGCTGCAGTAATTTGATTTAGTGTCCTTTGCAGTGTGCACCTAAAGCTTACCTGAATACAATTGCTGGTGTTCTCATACAAATACAGGCAGGGAGCTGCAGTAATTTGATTTAATGTCCTTTGCACAGTGTGCACCTAAAGCTTACCTGAATACAATTGCTGGTGTTCTCATACAAATACAGGCAGGGAGCTGCAGTATTTTGTTTTAGTGTCCTTTGCACAGTGTGCACCTAAAGCTTACCTGAATACAATTGCTGGTATTCTCATACAAATACAGGCAGGGAGCTGCAATATTTTGCTTTAGTGTCCTTTGCACAGTGTGCACCTAAAGCTTACCTGAATCTAATTGATGGTGTTCTCATACAAATACAGACAGGGAGCTGCAGTAATTTGATTTAGTGTCCTTTGCACAGTGTGCACCTAAAGCTTACCTGAATACAATTGCTGGTATTCTCATACAAATACAGGCAGGGAGCTGCAGTATTTTGCTTTAGTGTCCTTTGCACAGTGTGCACCTAAAGCTTACCTGAATCTAATTGATGGTGTTCTCATACAAATACAGACAGGGAGCTGCAGTAATTTGATTTAGTGTCATTTGCACAGTGTGCACCTAAAGCTTACCTGAATCTAATTGCTGGTGTTCTCATACAAATACAGGCAGGGAGCTGCAGTAATTTGATTTAGTGTCCTTTGCACAGTGTGCACCTAAAGCTTACCTGAGAAACAATTGCTGGTGTTCTTATACAAATACAGGAAGGAATCTGCAGTATTTTGTTTTAGTGTCCTTTGCACAGTGTGCACCTAAAGCTTACCTGAATCTAATTGCTGGTGTTCTCATACAAATACAGGAAGGATCTGCAGTATTTTGTTTCCACAGTGTGCACCTAAAGCTTACCTGAATCTAATTGCTGGTGTTCTCATACAAATACAGGCTGGGAGCTGCAGTAATTTGTTTTAGTGTCCTTTGCACAGTGTGCACCTAAAGCTTACCTGACTCTAATTGCTGGTGTTCTCATACAAATTAAGGTAGGGAGCTGCAGTAATTTGATTTAGTGTCCTTTGCAGTGTGCACCTAAAGCTTACCTGAATACAATTGCAGGTGTTCTCATACAAATACAGGCAGGGAGCTGCAGTAATTTGATTTAATGTCCTTTGCACAGTGTGCACCTAAAGCTTACCTGAATACAATTGCTGGTATTCTCATACAAATACAGGCAGGGAGCTGCAATATTTTGCTTTAGTGTCGTTTGCACATTGTGCACCTAAAGCTTACCTGAATTAAATTCATGGTGTTCTCATACAAATACAGACAGGGAGCTGCAGTAATTTGATTTAGTGTCCTTTGCACAGTGTGCACCTAAAGCTTACCTGAATCAGATTGCTGGTGTTCTCATACAAATACAGGCAGGGAGCTGCAGTAATTTGATTTAGTGTCCTTTGCACAGTGTGCACCTAAAGCTTACCTGAATCTAATTGCTGGTGTTCTGATAAAAATACAGGCAGGGAGCTGCAGTAATTTGATTTAGTGTCCTTTGCACAGTGTGCACCTAAAGCTTACCTGAATACAATTACTGGTATTCTCATACAAATACAGGCAGGGAGCTGAAGTATTTTGATTTAGTGTCCTTTGCACAGTGTGCACCTAAAGCTTACCTGAATCTAATTGATGGTGTTCTCATACAAATACAGACAGGGAGCTGCAGTAATTTGATTTAGTGTCCTTTGCACAGTGTGCACCTAAAGCTTACCTGAATCTAATTGCTGGTATTCTCATACAAATACAGGCAGGGAGCTGCAGTAATTTGATTTAGTGTCCTTTGCACAGTATGCACCTAAAACTTACCTGAATACAATTGCTGGTGTTCTCACACTAAAACAGACAGGGAGCTGCAGTATTTTGTTTTAGTGTCCTTTGCACAGTGTGCACCTAAAGCTCACCTTAATCTAATTGCTGGTGTTCTCATACAAATACAGGCAGGGAGCTGCAGTATTTTGTTTTAGTGTCCTTTGCACAGTGTGCACCTAAAGCTTACCTGAATCTAATTGCTGGTGTTTTCATACAAATACAGGCAGGGAGCTGCAGTAATTTGATTTAGTGTCCTTTGCACAGTGTGCACCTAAAGCTTACCTGAATACAATTGCTGGTGTTCTCATACAAATACAGGCAGGGAGCTGCAGCATTTTGTTTTAGTGTCCTTTGCACAGTGTGCACCTGAAGCTTACCTGAATCTAATTGCTGGTGTTCCTTTACAAATACAGGCAGGGAGCTGCAGTAATTTGATTTAGTGTCCTCTGCACAGTGTGCAACTAAAGCTAACTTAAGACAATTGCTGGTGTTCTCATACTAATAATACTACAGGCAGGCAGTTGATTCAGTTGATATATATAAATACATCCCAGCTTTGTGCAGCTACATCTCCCTGCAGGCCATTAGTCACGAGCCAATAAAAGAGGGCAAGTAGGCTCTGTGTCTAGAGGCAACAGTGCTGGTCGTGGACAAGGTGCATCCTCATCAGCACGTTGTTGTGGGACACGCTTGTACTTATTGAGCCGCAACATGCCCTGCTGCAAAGTATTGCATCAAAAATTGTAATTAAAATTAGCACTTTTGATTTTGAACGTTCGAGTCCCATAGACTTTAACAGGGTTCTAAAGTTTGCGCAAACTTTCGGTCCGTTCGCATGTTGTGGTGCAAACCACACCGGGGGGTGTTCAGCTCATCCCTATTTATGTCCAAAGTTTTTTCCCACCTCTTTCGCTCCGATCACAAATATCTTGTTTTTGGAGGAGATTTCAATCGTTCCCATTCCGCTGCTCTTGATCGCCATGTGATGGAACCCCGAACTACACAATCTCAGATCCTCAGGGATTCACAGCTTTTTTGTCAACTTACTAGACGTTATGCTCTCTTTAATGCTTTTCCATCCTGGGGATCGTCAGTACACATTCCGCCCCCTCATAGCATACATTCCCGTATATTTCTTTGTCAACAACCCTACACCAAGAATCATCCAATCTGCACGCATACTCCCGATTTCTTGGTCTGATCATGCCCCTATTCTGCTCACATTATCCCTAGGTACCCCTAATCACAGATTCTGCCACTGGCAATTAAATCATTTTCTTCTCCAACATCTTCCTGCTAAAATTGAGCTGGAGTCCACTTTGAAACTCTACTTTGCTAAAAATGACACTACTGTGATGTATCTCTCTCTGTCCTGTGGGAGGCCCATAAGGCTGTCATTCGAGGTTGCTGGTTGCTGCATTGCAATCTCTTCGGCTATGAAAAAAGATGCTCGGGCTGGTAAACTGCGAACTGATAGCAAACTTAGGGCCCTAGAACACCAGCTGCAAACTACCCCATCCCTGTCTCTATTTAAAAAGATCATACCCTTATGCATGACTCTTAAAGACTTGGCACTGGGCAGAGTAGAAAAATCTTTCATCAGGTTGAAACAACTATATTACGATAAAGGAAATAAGGCCCACTCTGTTAGCTAGAAAGCTGCATGACCGTACCCATACAGCTTCCCCCCAGCAAATCAAGAATAGGTTAGGCTGTCTATTGTCTCATCCCCAAGACGTTGTTCATTCCTTTGAGGAATTTTTCACTGACCTATACAACAATCCCGGAATCCCTCATAACCCTCCCTCTCGCGACTTATTGGACCGTATGCATGAATATCTAGAGCAGAGTGGGATCTCCCAACTTCAGCCCACGGACCTTCTTTCTCTTAATGCACCAATTACTGAGAAGAAAATTGAACTTACCATCAAAACATTACCTGCCCATAAGGCTCCTGGACCTGATGGCTTCCCCTATGAGTACTATAAGACCGGCCGGGAATAATACCAGGAAAGTTAAAGATTTGATTGATGTCGCGAATCGCGAAGGCACAGTGTCCTTGATACTCAGCTTGGGCGCAGAAAAGGCTTTTGACCGTCTTGGTTGGCCTTTCCTGTTCTTTACCCTGTGCCATATAGGGTTTAGGGGGGCTTTCCTACAAGCGATCCATCATCTCTATAGTAACCCAACATCCCAGGTGAAGACCCCTTATGCCCTTTCCTCCTCCTTTCTTGTTACTAATGGTACCGTCAGGGCTGCCCGCTTTCCCCCCTACTATGTGCATTATGTGTCCAACCCCTGGCTGCAACTTTTCGCAGATGTTCGGACATTCGGGGCATATAGGTTAAAGGGAGGGAATTTAAAATCTTACTTTATCATCCTCACTTTGACCCAACCTAGGATCTCCCTACCAAATCTGCATGCTGAACTTGATCGATGTGGTGCCCTCTCGGGATATAAAATAAAAAGCTTCTTACTCTGGGGCCCTCCCTGTTAAAATCCCAGAGGATGAAGTTAAACACTTAATGACCACTTTCCCCTATGCATGGCAATCCACAGCTTTGAAGTATTTGGGTGTCTTTATTACCCCTACCTTCACCACATTGTACCAGGAAAAATTCCCCCTCTTATATTGGAAAATTAGGTTAACGGTGCAACAATGGAAGAAACATCATCAAGATGTCTATACTTCCCAAGCTTTTTTAACTATTCCAAACGCTGCCAGCACCAATCCCTTACGTACACCTTAAAAAAACTGCAAGCAGATTTTCCACAATATGTATGGAACTATAAACGGCACAGGATACCCTGCTCTGATAGTGGCTTAGCGTTCCCCAATTTTATCAAATATTATCAAGCAGCCCAATTTCGCGCAATTGCTTCTTGGTTTACCCAACATTCTTTTAATAAATTGAGAGAAATTGAAAAATTCTGGTTAGCGCCTAAACACCCTAACAACCTACTCTGGAATGCGAATGCGGAGGTAGCCCCTAGTCAACTGTTGGGGACTATGTCCCACCTCAGGACACTTTGACGCACGTTGTCCCGTCAATATACCCTCCCCTCGAAAAAGTAATTGATGACCTCCTTTCTGTATAACCCAAAGATGCCCTGCCAGCCTCACTTACTCTATGTCCTCTCCTTGTGCAGCAAGGAATCTGTTCCATTTTGGCCATTTAGTAGACCCTAGGTCTAGCAAATTATTGCCATTTTCCGAACATCAGGATAAATTTGACCTACCTCGTCAGGTGTTTTATGGATATCTGCAGATCCGTCATTATGCTCAAACTATAACCTCCTGAATAAATAATTGAATTTAGGCAGGAGCATCATCTTTATTATATTAATGTGGCCCAGAAGGTTCAAAGGAAGCCCAGACCATGATGAACATCTTTCCTTAAGGAGAAAAAGCAGAGGGAGTATATTATGATTAAAGTAGAGCGAGACATCCCTGGTTACCTGGCCCCCCAAATATCTATATTCAGTAACCCATTTCAATGGCGTGGGGCTAGCCGGAGCCAAAGATTGGTCATCTAAGGGGAAGAGGACCAATTTGGACCAGTTAATTCTGATACCCGAGAAATTGTCAAATTTATCAAAGATCTCCAGGGCAGCTACAAGTGAGGGACCAGCATCATTCAAGTAGAGTAGGGCATCGTCCGTGTATAGGGATATTTTTTCCTCCAATCTACCAATCCGCAACCCCTGAACCGCTGGCGACTCCCTGACTAATATCGCCAGAGGGTTCAGGGTCAGGGCAAACAGACTAGGGGACAGAGGACACCCTTGACGAGTGCCTCTATAAAGCCTAAAGGGTTCGGAGATCCAGTCATTAGTGCGTACCCTCGCCCTAGGTTCCCGGTATAGCATCTAAATCCATTGCAAAAATTTTGGGCTAAACCGTCGCAGTTCCTTTCCAAAGATATACCTGAATGGGTTCCTGAATTTTAGTGCCTAGTGCCCAGTACCTGGAGAGATGCCACAGCCGTAAGCTTGTTTTTTTGGTTAGAGAAATTGTGAGACTAAGGGGAGCATGATCAGATATCCCTCTATGTAGGTGCTGAACTTCCCTCATCTAATCGCAATGCAGTAGAGGAGGCAAAGACCAAATCCATGTGGGATAGGGATTGGTGGGTTGTAGAGTGGCAGGTATATTCCTTACCATGTGGATGGAAATGCCTCCAAACGTCCATCAGGCGCTGAAGGTCTGAGGAAGAGCTAACCATGTGGTGGAGCCTGCCCAGGTCCTGAGAAGGCACCATATTAAAATCCCCAAAAAGGAAAATGTCAGGGGTATCATAACTCAGCACTAATTGCATTATATCGTATAGAATCTGTACATTTGCAGGAGGAGGTAGGTATAGACCCATTAACACAAAACGTTTATCATATATAAGATGTATGTAAGAACACATACCAGCCCCCGGGGTCCGTATGCACAGCCAAAATTTTAAATGGGAGGGATCTACGGATTAATATACTAACACCCCTGGCGTAATTGGAGTATGTGGAGTGGTAATCCCCCACCCATGCCCTCCGGAGACCTAGGATCCTAGATCCAGTCAGATGAGTCTCTTGAAGAATACATATGTGTGGGGCAAATATTTGTAGAAATTTAAAAAAACAAGGGACCTTTTAATAGCAGAGTTTAGACCCCGGACATTCCAGGAGGCTATGGATATTCGGGACATTGGTACAGATTGAAAATATGGGAATAGAATTGATGTGTACAAGTCTTTAAACAATCAGATCCTGAGGACAAACGGCTGACCCAGCACGCTCCTGCTGCCCCATAACCTGAGTGGATAAACAATATAAGGTGGAGCACCATGTCAAGCAATGGAATACAACAAACATAGGAGACAACAGGTCCCCGGTGGAAAAAAAAAACAGCAAATAACAATTCAATTTCCGCCAGTGTCTGCAACGGCATAAAAAAGTCCCCCCCCCCCCACCCCGCATATTTTCCCCTTAACCCCAACTATAGCAAAACTGAGGAGGGCGTGAACTTTGAGCAGTTAGTAAAGAGAGAGAAACCTCCAGCAAGATCAACAGAGATGCTGGTGTAGAGATGCGGATATGCAGTCTCCTGGGATATCAAAGGGGCACAGTAAAGAAAAGTCATACAGCTGGCTCAGTATGTATTCCAATGTAGTGTCCGGGCATTGCCAATCCGAAAAGAAACCCTACTGAGCAAAACAACCACAGGGGTGATCATAAGAGGTGAAGTGGAGAAATAGAGGACAATCAGCAGTGAGGTGGCAAGGATTCCAGCCAGATGGTAGCATCACGGGGAGAAGTGAAAAACCGAATGGTCTCTCCATCCTGGATCCTCAGCTTGGCAGGCAAAAGAATGCTGTATCTGATGTCTCAAGCTTGGAATGCCACTTTGACTTGGTCAAAAGATCTACGGAGCTTTTGTGTCTCGACCGAATAATCTAGGAAGAATAGCAGTCTAGTGTTTTGATGTTTTAACTCACCAGCCCTGCGTACAGCTGAGTGACCTCACCCCGTTTCCAGGAATTGAGCAGCCGAAATATCAGGGTGCGGGGTGAAGAGCCAGGGGATCCAGGAGCAGAGGGGGAATCAGGTGGGCGCGTTCCACAGTAAAATAGGGAGAGAACTGAGCATCCGGGAGCAGAGATCTCAGAAGCTCCTCCAAAAGACCGGGGATTCCTCCCCTCAGCCCCTTCAGGTATGCCCACGATTTGCAGGTTGTTTCTTCTATTCCGATTTTCCGCATCATCCACCTTGTATTCCAGGACACGGACCTTGGTCTGCAAGGTATGGATAGAGGCAGTATGCTCCGCAGCAATGTTCTCCGTCTGCCTGACCCGCCGCTCCGCCTCAGACACCTGCGAGCAGAGCTTATCCAGATCCTGGCGGATGAGACCCACATCTAGCTGTACTGCCTCAATTTTGTTTGTTAAGGTAGCTTGACATGAGACGATTGCTGCCATAACCTCCTGAAAGCCAAGCTGCGGCTCGGCTGTAGGTTCCACAGCCTCCGTCTGTGATGCCATGTCGGACATGGTGCAGTGCTGTATCCTTCACAAGCAGCGGAAAATGGAGCTCCTTCCCCCTCCGCTGTGATTTGTATGAAATCCGGGACCGGGCAGGGTGTTTTTGCAGCGGTTAAAACAGCCAGGAGTCAGGATATCCAAGGTAAAGCCAGCAGACATGCCCCAGCAAACTATAACCTCCAATCTGCAATTTTCTGCCCCGTCCTCTTTTGAACTTATTATTTTAGAAGGCTTAGCATGAAGGGGTATGATTTCTGATATCTATAAATTATTAAGTCCAAGGTAAACATTCTTACATGCTTCATTGGGAGAGGGCGTTAAAAGAAGAGATATCACTGCAGGCCTGGCAGGTGGTTTGGTCTCAGGCTGCTAAGAGTTCCCTCTGTACTCTTTATAAGGAAAATGCATGTAAAATCCTCTACTTTTAGTACATGACCCCGGATATACTTCACGCCATCTATTCCCCCTAGCTCGGATCGATGCTGGCGTTGCCACGGGGACAAAGGCACCTTCCTTCATATAATTTGGAGTCGCCTTTTCGAGGTATCTATCCCTATGACACCAAAATTTTTCTTGTTGGGCCTTTCCCCGCTAAAAATTCCCAAATTCTATAGGAAGCTGCTCCGCCATATCCTTACGGTTGCACAGTGTCTTATTGCTCTTAACTGAAAACAACGCTCTACCTCCCTCCCTAGAGGCCCTATATGCTAGGAATAAAGAAGTGGAGCTGATGGAGAAAATGACTGCTAGACTACGAGAGAGAATGGAGGCTCACAATCGTGCTTGGGAACTATGGCATCTCTAAGAGGACCCACCTGGAACCAGTGAATAAGCTATTGCAATGATATATATATATTTTTTTTTCTTCCTTTCTGTTCTTTACTATCCATGTTTAGTCATAAGCTATAATATATATTTTTCAGTGATATTATTTTATGTTACAGTGTTCCATATGTAATGTTGTCTTAACAGAATATGTGTCTCTTGCAGTTCTAGCGGCTACGGTTGTTGTAAATTGCTCTTACTTTTAGTGGGTGCCTTTTGCGAACATTGTGCTTATGTTCTTCTGTCTGTTTATGTTTATGTTTCTCTTCTAAGTTTTTATTTTTTGATGAAAATCAATAAAAACTGCTATTTGAAAAAATGATATATATTTTATAGAACAATATCGGTTTATTTCTACCTGCTGTAACATAGTAATTAGGCATGCTATGTTGATTTCTGCAGATCAGCGGCCGTTGGTGCTCACATTCGGAAGCTGTACATGACCCCCGTTCCTGTTCAAGCTCAGCGAGTTTAATAAGCTTGTCTGGGATTTCAGTTCTGTGGCTGATTTTTTGATTATCTACATTGATGAGGCTCATGCAGAAGGTACAGTATACCTTTATTACTCTATAGGTGTCTATATATAGATATGTGCATTTTGGGTTTTGTTATATGAGACTGATGTGTTCCCGTATACTTTTTTGTATACTGTATGTATACTCATATAAAAGCCATTGTTTACCAACTCCCTTATCTCGACTATGCTCTGCCATATGTGTAGTAGGCTAAGTGTACATGTGTGCCAAGAAGAACAGATATTTCAACCGCATTGTTAAAGCCTCACAAATATTACACAACATAACTAGGTACTGACATTTATTATTGCCTCTCAGGGGACCAGGAAGGAATTTTTTTTGCCCTGCTGTAGCAAATTGGAGCATGCTTTTCTAGCGTTTTCGCCTTCCTCTGGATTAACTATGGGTGAAGGATTGTGTATATGGAAATGTATGATCCTTTTTCTAGATGGACTTGTGTCTTTTTTCAACTAACTATGTAACTAATGCCTGTCAATGCTCTGTACCAATTATTTCCATTGCAGCTGATACTATAGTGTAGTTCAGATGGTCGTATTTGCGTTTCACCAAAATGTATCCGGCTTGCAGTGTTTGACTGGCTTTACCAACTACCTCCGTTCATGTCTATGTACATGTGCTTCAAAGGAGTGCGTTTGAGATGCATTAGATAGCATTAGTAGCTAAGATGATAATACAACAATCTATACAATAGAAAGCGAATGCAGAGAAGGTGCCTGGCAAGCATTATTTAATGCAATGCAAATAAGTCCAAAACCCATCAATAATGTGTCTTAATGCGATAGGTGAATTAATGGAATCCCAGTCTTCTGCCCTGTACATACGGTCGGACATTCCGACCACAAAATCCGTCAGATTTTTTCTGACGGATTTTGGACGAAACTTGTGTTGCATACACACGTCGGACAAAGTTGTTGGAAAATACGATCGTTTGGAACAAGGTGACATACAAGACATACGACGGGACTACCTGGAGGCCAGTAGCCAATAGCTTTAGTCTCCAAACTTCTTCTGAGCATACGTGGCACTTTGTGCGTCAGAATTCTCTACAAACGATCGGACTTTGTTGTCGGAAAATTTTAGATCCTGCTCTCAAATTTTTTTTTTCCGACGGAAAAAGTCCGCTAGAGCCCACACACGATCGGATTTTCCGACAACATAATCCGATCAGCCTTTTTCCATCGGAATATCCGACCGTGTGCACGGGGCATTAGTCCGTAGGGTTCAATATTGAGTTGGCCCACCGTTTGCAGCTATAACAGCTTCAACTCTTCTGGCAAGGCTGTGCACAAGGTTTAGGAGTGTGTCTATGGGAATGTTTGACCATTCTTCCAGAGGCACATTTGTGAGGTCAGGCACTGATGTTGGATGAGAAGGCCTGGCTTGCAGTCTCCGCTCTAATTCAGCCCAAAGGTGTTCTATCGGGTTGAGGTCAGTCAAATTCCTTCACCCAAGCTCACTCATAAATGTCTTTGTGGACCTTGCTTTGCGCATCGGTCCAAATCATTTGGTGGCAGGGGGATTATGGTGTGGGGTTGTTTTCCAGAGATTGAGCTTGGCCCCTTAGTTCCAGTGAAGGGAAATCTTAAGGTGTCAGCATACCAAGACATTTTGGAAAATTTCATGCTCCCAACTTTGTGGGAAGGGTTTGGGGAGGGCCCCTTCCTGTTCCAACATGACTGCGCACCAGTGCTCAAAGCAAGATCCATAAAGACATGGGTGAGCAAATTTGGGGTGGAGGAACTTGACTGGCCTGCACAGAGTCCCAACCTAAACCCTATAGAACACCTTTAGGATGAATTAAAGTCGAGACTGCAAGCCAAGCCTTATTGTCCACATCGGTGCCTGACCTCACAAATGCGCTTCTGGAAGAATGGTCAAACATTCCCATAGACACTCCTAAACCTTGTGGACAGCCTTCCCAGAAGAGTTGAAGCTGTTATAGTGGCAAAGGGAGGGCCAACTCAATATTGAACCCTATGGACTAAGACTGGAATGCCATTAAATTTCATGTAAAGGCAGGCATCCCAATACTTTTGACACTATAGTGTATGTGCGTGCACGTTTGAATGGGCTGCTGTACCCACAAGAAATGAGAGGAAAGAAGTCTCCAGATCCTTTTTAAGAAGGTATATAGAACCACATGGTGCTGCGGCACGCAAAAACATGTGTGGGTGCCAATAAGAATCAATGGCTCCACTGCGCATCTTCTAAAGAGAAGCGCATTTCTTGTGTTTGACGCAATTATGTGCTTCTGACCTGCACATATGTGAACCTAGCCTTACTGTTAGCCTGTAGAAATATTTAAACGGTTTCCTTTTTTCCTGTTGCTGCCCACACAACTTATATGTGCATTACCACCCACACTGCACATATGCGCCACTGGGCAGCCAACGTTTCTGTGGTGAGAGTGTTGGCTACCTTGCCTGTTCTTTGCAAGGTAGACATTGCAGGAGGGGAAGGATCTGTTCATACAGGATAAAACAGCCTTTTTACACAATGCAGAGGATTAACCCCGAAAGTTCCACAGCCGGAACTGGAGTGGCACCCAGTCACCCAGACATTTTGTTTGCATTTCATTTTATTGGACTATATTATTGCATTCACTGGAATTTTAGATTTTATCACTTTAGAAAATTGCGCAAATCACTTCCCTCTTTGTTTGTTCTTTTGTGCATTGTGTTCACTTTAGATCTAGCAGCATTTTCACCCCATTTAGTTAGTTTGATATTTTTCACTTAGAAGCGCGAGGGACTACATTATATATATGTGCTGAGAGTGTGCTCACGGCACAGAGACTGAGCTGTCAAAGACAGCTCTTAGTTCCCATTAAGGATCGATAGCCGGTGGGACTGGCTCTCAAAATCATGTGACCACTTTGACAGCCAATCACAGCGGTCACATGATCACCGATCCTTACACCACACCCCCAAGCATACAGACCTGGGCAGTAATTAAAAAAAAATAATAATTTTTTATGTGTACTAAAACTATATTATTGCTGTTGTTATTTGTTTATAAAGTGCAATCATATTACAAGGTACTGTACATCACATGCTGAACCAAAACACAAAGAAAAGAGGAGCTTACAAAACATGGAAAAGACACAAAATGCCTATCTGAAGCTTGAAGCAATCTAAAGTGAGGGGAAGCCAGTTTATTAAGGCGTGTAGTTAAGTTCAGGTATAGTAGATTTCGTACGCAGTACTCTTTTTCTGCCACTAGATGTTCTCAGTCTAATGAACAACATCATCATAATCATCAGTGGCATCACTAGGGGGTGGCTTCTGGGGCTAAAGCCCTGAATTGGGGGCCCATAGCCCCGAGTCTCTTACCTGTTGCAGCAGTATGCTCAGGGTTGGACTGGCCTACCGGGATACCGGGAAATTTCCCAGTATCCCGGCAATGAAGGCCTGCCCTGGGGCCGATTTGAGGGAAGCGGCGCCCACGAAAGCTATGGCTGCAGGCCCTGGCCGACATGTCAACTGCACATGCGCCACCACTGGGGAAGTCCATACACGCTCGGCCCTTTGAGGGCAGGCGCATGCGCAGTGACATAATGGCGGCGCCATTTTTTTGTTATTATTCTCCTTAATGGTTTTGCCATTTTTAAATGTAAAGCAGCAGTGTGACCTCTGTGAGGTCTCGGCGGGTAAGGCGGGTAAGTCAGGTAAGACCCCTCTGCACCCTCTGACTACCTCCCGTTATTGCTCTCCTGCACTATGTCTGCAGCCTCTGATCATCTCCCCCTGCACCATGTCCATAGCCTCTGACCATCTCCCCCTGCACCATGTCCGTAGCCTCTGACCATCTCCCCCTGCACCATGTCCATAGCCTCTGACCATCTTTTGTAGACCTAGCAATGCCCCTGATCATCATCATAATTTGGGCTTCCTCTGATCCCAGATTATACTGGACCCGCCCCTAGCCTGTGACTGGAGAGTGAAAGGAGAAGCAGCACGGAGATGAGCTTATCTCTCTATCACTGCTTTCTCCTGTCAGCCACCTTCTTGTCAGCACTTCAACTAATTGGCTTCATGTGCTGCTTCTCCCTCTCACACTCCAGCCCTGTTGTAAAGGGACTGCAAAAGGCTAATACCATGTCTAATTCAGGTACTTACAGGGCTTGCATTTAAAAAACGAAATACATTTACCAATGTCATTGAACTCATTCAGACAACTTTATATGTGTCATCAGCAAAATGCACCAATAAAACCAATGCCCTTTAGCACATTTCACTATAATGTTTTATTGTATCATATACTATGTCTGATGACATGAGGACTTTGGTTCCCCTTTGCTAGCACAATTGGTGCTGTTGCGAACAAAAAAAATCAGCAAAAACAAAAACTTTAAGCAATAATACAATTTTTAATATAATAAATTATAGCTGTATTTTTAATCATGAAACTATAAATTGTTGGGGGGGGCGTGGCTTGGCACGCAGAGCGGATGGCAGCAGACTAGACGAGCTCCGTCAAACCCTCAGCCCTTACAGCTCAAACAACGCCGTAACCACCAGCTAAGATGAGCAGACTCACCCGCCACAACTCCGGAACTCACCCCCGACGTTCCGCTCCTGCCTCGAGCTCCAGAAGCATTCCGGACATCTTTAAATCTCAGTCTCAGACACGCCGCCGCAAGGCCCTTCCCAAGATGGCGCAGCCGCGTGGAGAGGAAGAGTTCAGCGAAGACTCACAGTCCGCATACGAAGAGGAGGTAAGAGACGCCTCTTCAGCAGAGCACCCCCTTACCCTCCCTGCTATGATGAAAATAGCGGCAGACATCAAAGGGACCTTCTCCTCCGCTATCACGGAATTGAAAGCAGACATCTTGTCTATTTCAGAGAAGCTAGAGGGGGCAGAGAAGGCAGGCACAAGGAGGGACAAGGCCATAGCGCGCCTGGAAAAAGTTACAGATAACCATGCAGCCCACCTCATTGAAATGAATCGCCAATTAGAGGATTTGGACAATAGGGGGAGGAGACACAATGTTAGGGTGAGGGGGGTACCAGAATCTGTGGACCCCAGCAATATACCCTCTGCCCTACAGTACGTATTCAACGAGGTCCTGGAACGCCCAACGGACACCCTGATTGTTTTTGACCGGGCACACAGGGCACTAAGAGCCAGGCCAGCTGACACGGCACCCCCCAGGGACATTATATGCTGTCTCCCGGACTTTAAACTAAAGGAGGAAATTATGCTAAAGGCCAGGCGTAATGCACACATAACATTTAATGACACGGCCATCGCCATCTTTCAAGACCTTTCCCCTATTACTTTAAACAACAGGAGAGCACTGCGCCCCCTGCTGGAGATCTTACGAGAGCAAAACATACCATACAAGTGGAAATTCCCCTTTGCATTGAACGTGACTTTCCAAGGCAGGCAGCTCTATCTGCGTACACCAGATGACCTCCAGAACTTCTGTCAGGACATCCAGATCCCATTGATTGACCTACCTGAGTGGTACAGGGAATTCCTCAACCCTCCAAAAACACAGGGAATCCAAACCTCACAACCTACCACACCTACCAAACCACCGAATAAAAGAGGGAAGTTCCAGACTAAACAGGGCCCGGGCACAAGCGCTACTCCGAGACACTCCAACGCATCCAGAGAGCTACAGCCGGATTCAGGCCAGGAATGAGTTCTTAGATGAAGACAGGGTGGTTGATTTCACCACAACAATAGCACCACTGCACACTCACACATAGGTTGTTCAATTTAACAGTTACTTTTTGCGCTTTATTTTCTCTCAGCTTCATTTTGCCCCGCACGGCTGTTCTCTTAGGTCCACTTGCAGCAGGTGACCTCCCGCTTGGACTCCACCAGAGCACCGGATTTGGGGCTACAACACCCACAAACTGACCTGAAAGGAGCCGGAAGGAAGGGACATACACTGAACTCTACACTTCTAAGGTATGAACTTTCCTTTACCTAGTCTAAGAAGGGACACTCCATACGGAACTGAGTCAGTGCACAACCTCACCTCACCTAATCGGGAGGCCCTTCAAAGGGTCATGGGTAACCACGGCCTGCGACATACACGGACAACTATAGGCATGGTAAGAAACCCAGAACAGACCTATAAGGAATGGCCGGAGGGTGCTGGAATATGCAGACTCTAGAAGTTTATACGGGCGGTTTCGCAATTAAGTGTGCAGTGGTGTGAGCTTGCATCACTAACTAATGATGTTTTATATCACCTTTAAAGGGTGAAAGTCAAAGTTACGGTTACGGTTTATGTTTACTTGCAGCATAACTTTTCTGTTTAGCACTACCTATGAAGGGCTGGGGGGGAGGGAGTTTGACTTGGATAACACACTTGATTTCTCTTTTTTGGGTTTTCTGGCTGTGCCGGAAAAACTGATTGTTGCCACTGATCTGGGCTTCCTCCCATCACCCCCACAGTGGACGCGGCAGTGTGGACGCCACAGTGACACCTCGAAGTTTAGGGGGCCTCACTGGGGCGTCGACAAGCGGCTCCTAACAAACTCAGTTACCTCTGGGAATCAAAACCCAGAGGTTAGTTACCGCATCTCCTGACCCACCTTCTAAAGTGTCAGATAGTGGGCTCACTAATCTATTTCATTGCTACACGCAATTCTATCTCTCTCTCCTATATCCTGTCCTCTCTTTAACATCCCCCACACTAGACTAGTGTGTACCCCCTTTTTTTTTTTTTTTACCCATACAATCTTCTCCCCCTCACCTTACCCGCAGCGTCCAACAACATGATTTACTCAACATTAGGGAAAAACCCCACGGTGATATCGCACAATGTAAGGGGTCTTAACATACCACAAAAGAGAACACAATTATTACGTGACCTGGGGAAGAGAAGGCCGGCCTTCGCATTTCTACAAGAGACGCACTTTAGAGCGGACTCTATACCAAAAATGACAGATGGGTACTTCACTAAAGCATACCATGCACCCAATCCAGACTCGAAAACGAAGGGGGTATCCATCCTTATTGGACGAAATTCAGGATTCTCCCCTACACACCAAAAGGCAGATCCGGGAGGCCGGTTCCTCTTCCTCAAAGGACACATAGGCAAGCTACCTATAACACTTGCATGCGCATACTTCCCGAACACTGCACATATAACCTTTTGCCAATAACTGATAGACGAACTGACTGAATTTGCCTCTGGATGCATCATCCTAGGAGGTGACTTTAATGTCCCCCTGGAACCCACACAGGATACGTCCAACGTCCAACTGAAAAAGATAAGAATGATGCTACACTCATTGACTTTGGCTGATTCATGGCGAGTGACCCACCCCCAGGGGAGGGACTACACATACTTCTCCCCCCTGCACCAAAAGTACACGCGTATAGACTTTTTATTTATCACACAAAGAGACCTCCCTAGGATGACAGGGGCCTATATAGGGTCGAGATCGGTATCTGATCACGCACCTATATCAATGTCCTTACGGCTACAAGAGACGCACAAGAGAAATAGTGGGTGGAGACTGAACCCGACACTACTGACAGACCCAGTGACTCTAGAAACGATAAAGAAAAATATACAAACTTACTTTCGAGAAAACACGACAGAAGAGGTATCACACCTGAACATCTGGGAGGCACACAAATGTGTAGTCAGAGGTCAACTCATGGGTTTGGCCTCACAGAAAAAGAAGGCAGCAGAAAAAGAACTAAAAGACCTATTCCACAGAGTCCAAACATTAGAGACCCAACACAAGAGGTCTCTGGCACTAACAGTTGCTGAAGACCTCCTGATAGCTAGAAAAGCCCTTCAAGAGAAATTAGATCTACAGGCCAAAAGAATACTATTTTACCGCAGAGGCTTCTTTTATGAACACGGAAACAAGAACAACAAATACCTAGCTAGGGCTTTGCGAGACATTCGGGCTTCCACTACCATCACTCAGATCAAAGACAAAAATCAGACATTGATTCATAACACAGAACGGATTGCGGCAGAGTTCCATGACTTCTACTCCCGGCTGTATAATATTCCCCCCTCGCACAAACCTAAGGCGGCAGAGGGAACCAGAGCACAAATAATCGCACAGTACCTGACAAACAGCGGCTTACCGAGCTTGTCTATGTCTGATGCGGAGGAAATTGACAAACCCATAGAGGCGATGGAACTTCTGCATGCGATCAAAACAATGAAATCAGGGAAAAGCCCAGGCCCAGATGGCTTCCCCGCCATCTACTATAAGACATTTTCGCAACTTCTGACACAACCCCTGCTGAAAGCCCTGAACTCACTTGCCACTCCCCAAGACCTCCCGTCCACCTTTAACGCAGCCCACATCACGGTGCTTCCCAAACCAGGCAAAGACCCCAACTGCTGCTCTAGCTATAGGCCGATCTCGCTCCTAAATCTTGACATGAAACTTCTTTCCAAGCTTATAGCTGTCAGACTAAGTAAACTCCTACCAGATATTATTGGCCCAGAGCAAGCTGGGTTCATGCCGGGGAGGGAAGCCCGGGATAATGTCATCAAGGCCACAAACCTGATTCACACAATGAGGGAAGGGTCTGTCGAGGGTCTTCTCCTGTCTACGGACGCGGAGAAGGCCTTCGACAGAGTGGCATGGGACTTTATGTTCGCAGTATGTAGACACATAGGCCTTAGAACGAATTTGCTGACGTGGATCTTGGCTCTATACCAAGCCCCAACAGCCAGATTGAAAATAAACGGTACCCTCTCTGAACCAGTAAACATCCGTAACGGAACTAGACAGGGATGCCCCCTATCACCTATCCTGTTTATTCTCTCTCTGGAACCATGCATCCGTATGATAAATAACAACAACTCAATAACGGGTATGAGATTGGGGACCAAACACTACAAAATAGCCGCATACGCGGATGATCTCCTGTTTGCGCTCACACAGCCACATATCTCGATCCCCAACCTAGTTAAGGAGTTTGAGATATTCGGGCTACCTAACTAACTTTAAAATCAATTACGAGAAATCCGAGGCACTCAACATATCTTTAGACCCAGGTAAGCTACAACAGACCAAGGCCAACTGCCCCTTTAAGTGGGTAGACACTAAACTAAAGTACTTAGGGATATGGCTTACCCCAGACCTAAGCAACCTATACTTACAAAACTTTCAACCCTTCATACAGAACTTGAGCAAAGATCTCAAGGGTTGGAATCTTAAACCATTGTCTTGGTTTGGCAGAGCTGCTGCCATAAAAATGACGATACTACCAAGGGTCTTTTACCTGTTCCACACATTGCCCATTAAATTACCCAAAAACTTCTTCACACAGCTACAGACGACAGTGAGAACCTTTATCTGGGCTGGGAAAAAGTCAAGACTTAAAATGTCGACCTTGATGTCACCAAAAACAGAAGGCGGAATTAACTTGCCCAACTTTAGACACTACTATTACGCCACACAACTGACCCGTATTTTAGATTGGAACTGTCACGCCTCTTCTAAAGACTGGGTGGGAATTGAAGGTCTACAAACATCTACCCCACTAAGATTTACACCATGGGTAACCAAAGGGGCCCTTGATACTGGATTGCTTTCGCACCCCACTATAGGACCGACCTTAGCAACCTTCCATACACTGACTCAAACACATAACCTGGCATCATCCCCAGGCCCCCTGACTCCATTAGCCCACAACAGGGACTTTGCATTAGGGCAGTCGACTACATCATTCCCACACAGAGACGACAACACACCAATGACTGTCGCACACTGTATTACGGGAGGTAAGCTTAAAACTTTCGAAGCACTAAACATGGAACTACAAGCGAGACATTTTACGTTCTGGCAGTATAGACAACTACACAACTACATCCTCTGCACGGCCAACAAACAACAATTCCTTAGGGATCAGTCGTGGTTTGAACAGCTGTGTATCAAGGGAGAGCCGGTGGGCAAAGCCACTTCATTGATGTACAGCTGGTTACAGACTAACAAGAATACACTACCGAGTAAACACAGGGCCAAGTGGGAAGCGGCACTCATGAAAACATTTACTGATGAACAATGGAACAACGCATGCATTCTTGCTCATAAATGTTCCATCAGCACTAGTACACAGGAAACCTCATACAAGGTACTGACGAACTGGTACTTTACCCCGGTCAGACTGCATGCATGGTACCCAGAGACTTCGGAACTATGCTGGAGGTGTGGCACCGACAAAGGAACCATGCTGCACATCTGGTGGGACTGCCCTTCGCTACGCGGATATTGGGACGGGGTCTGTGCTCAGATACGTGCCATCACAGAGACCAAACTTTCTCTTAATGCAGAGTGTTGCTTGCTACATATTTCTGACTACTCACTATCAAGATACAAAAAGACAATGGCCCGACACATGTTGAACGCTGCAAAGACAGTTATCCCCAGACATTGGAGGTCCACTCACACACCCACGATTAAGGAGTGGATGTCTGAAGTGGACTTACTATACAAACTGGAAGAAACAGTGACAATAGCATCGGAGAACACTGACAGATTCCATAAAACTTGGAGACCGTGGGTTGCCTTTAAATACTCAGACGCCTTCACCAAGCTTCAAACTGGTTGACATATTTGTTAAAAATCTGTGTTATACTACTCCCTAATGGACTCTCTACTGGAGCCGAGATTAGCGAGAACTGTTGGGACCAGAAGGATAGACTTTAATGCTGGAATCCGACAGGGCTAAATTAAGCTAGAAATGATGACACCTGAAGATGAAACTGCATTGGAAATAAACCCAAGGGGTTATTCCTCCCCCCCTTCCCCTCACCTCTCTCCCTATTCCTTTTTCTACCTCCTATCTCTTTTCATTCCTTTTCTGGGCCTCTGCCCATTAAGACACTGGTCATGGTGACCACCCATCCCTGGGCCTAAATTTAGGGCAGGGCATGGAGGGCTCATGACTAACTAGGACGAACTCACCAATAAGCACAATTTTGGTAACATGGTTAGCATAACACAAGTACATTACACAAGGAGCAATTTCCTCAAATGTGATTTATATTGAGTTAAACTGTACGATACCTCGCACAAATGTAATGTTGAACAAATGTTGTTAAGACGAATCTTTTGTTTTGCTTAATAAAAATCTTTTATTGAAAAAAAAAAAAAATATATAAATTGTTCTTTTATGTTAGAGACGTAATTTGTGTAGATGCCCTGCTATGTAATCAGACCTGTTGGATCCTCCCCACAAACTAGCATACAATCACGTGTGGCAGAGAGTAGGGGAGAGGAAGGTACTGTCATTCTACATGCTGGAGCCGACCCTCAAACTGACAAAAAGTCAGATGGGGAGGCTTCCAGAGAGACAAGGAGGATGTAAATGGCTTCCTTTCAGGGCACTGGGGCAACATGCGCAATAAGAGTGGCAAAGCAACAGCCAAAGGATCAGCTGTGATAGTATTGCCACAGACAGTAGAAAAAAAAATGACAGGGGTTATAACCCTCCCTTACTCTATCCAAAATGAAAAATAAAACGTTTATCCTATAGTTCTACTTTAAATGGATGACTTTTCATTTGCTAAAGCACCATGTATCACAAACAATTGCTAGCATTTTATTCCTTATTATTATTATTATTATACACGATTTATATAGCGCCAACAGTTTACGCAGCGCTTTACAATGTATAGGGGACAACACAATTGCAGTACAGTTCAATACAAAAGATACAGGAGGGCCCTGCTCATAGAGCTTACATTCTAAAGTTGTAAAGGTGGTACAAAAGGTAATAGCTGCAGAGAATGATTTGATGGGGGATTCCTTAAAGCGGAAGTAAACCCATCCATTCAACAGTTACATTTCTGGGACATGCCGGAAATGTGGAACTCCCATTGGTTGTGCTCCCAACCAAACTGTCAAACCATCCAATTGCTGGTGTCATAACTGATCACATGTGCAGCATCATGGCAGTTGTAGATTAAACAGAGGCCAAGATGGCAGCTTCCTTGGCTGAAAACAACAGGTGGGTTTACTTCCACTTTAACCACCAGAGCACTTTTTGCGATTCACCCCTACGTTGCTTTAACTGACAATTGCGCGGTCGTGCAACGTGGCTCCCAAACAAAATTGAGCTTTTTTTCGGTGGTATTCGATCACCTCTGCGGTTTTTATTTTTTGCGCTATAAACAAAAAAAGAGTGACAATTTTGAAAAAAAGCTATATTTTTTACTTTTTGGTATAATAAATATCCCCAAAAAATATATCTAAAAAAAAAATTTTCCTCAGTTTAGGCCGATACGTATTCTTCTACATATTTTTGGTAAAAAAAAAAAATAATAAGCCTTTATTGATTGGTTTACGCAAAAGTTATAGCGTCTACAAAATAGGGGATAGTTTTATGGCATTTTTATTATATTTTTTTTTTTTACTAGTAATGGTGGCGATCTGCGATTTTTATCGTGATTGTGACATTATGGCAGACACATCAGACAATTTTGACACATTTTTGGGACCATTGTAATTTTTACAGAGATCAGTGGCAATAAATTGCAGTGATTACTGTAAAAATTGCACTGGCAGTGAAGGGGTTAACCACTAGGTGTCGCTTTAGGGGTTAAGTGTGTCCTGGGGAGTGTTTCTAACTGTAGGTGGGAGGGGCTGTGTGTGACACATCACTGATCTCTGCTTCCGATCACAGGGAGCAGAGATCAGTGACACTGTCCCTAGGCAGAACAGGGAGATGCTTGTTTACATCAGCATCTCCCCGTTCTTCCTCTCCATGAGACAAGACGATTGCGGGTATCCTCGTGGCGATCGAGTCCATTGGACCCGCGGTCGAAATCATGGCGGCATGCACTCGATGGCACGGCAGTAAATTCAAAGGCACGTACAGGTACGCCAATTTGCCTGTCTGTGCCATTCTGCCAACGTACATCTGTGTGCGCCGGTCGTAATGTGGTTAATAAAATACTATTTTCTCCCTTTTTTTTCTTTCTTTATTGCATCTCCCTCCAGCCACTTCCCATCTGCATGTACTTGCTCCAGTGTTGGCTGCACTTTATTGCTGAGGTGCAGCTTCTCAGTAGTGACAATGATGTTTTTTATGCATGCATTTTCTGTTCTAGATGAATGGGCCTTGAAAAACAATATCTCAATATACAAGCATCAGAACATTCAGGACCGCCTGGTTGCAGCCAAACGTCTGCTTGAGGAGCTGCCCGCTTGTCCTGTGGTGTTAGACAATATGGAAAACACATGCAGTGCCAAGTATGCTGCCCTCCCTGAGAGGCTTTACATCCTCCAAGAACGCAAAATCATTTATAAGGTAACATATCACAGTATATTATAGTGTCAGTTCAAAGCTTGATTCCAGTAATAGATAATGAGCATTTTTTGTTGTCAGATCTCATAGACTATATACTGTGGTTCTAAAGGCAGAAGTTTTTTTTTTATCTTTATGCATTAAGCTAAAAAAAACCTTTAGGCCCCTTTCACACTGAAAGTCGTGCGATTTTGCAGCCTCAATTTTTTAATGCTATTTCAGGGAATGCCTTTGTAAACTTGAGGTCTATGGACCTCAACTCGCATCAAAGTCAGACCAAAGTAGTACAGGGATTACTCTGAAGTCATACAGATATGAATGGTTATCATTGGGAATCATAGGGTAAGATGCGCCTTTAATGTCCAAAGTTGCAGGAAAAGACGCACAAGTGTGAAAGGGGACTCAGTGTGCAGCACTGGACCCAGGTTGAGAAATACTAGTTTAGGGTGTTAGATCTACTCTGGCCTAAAATGTTTCTAAAATAACAATGGTGCCTGCAAGTAGTTCAGTGGCTACATACTTATGTTTCATATCAATAATCAATTATTGTAGCTAGACGTGGAAGCCTAGCAACCAGAATTTTAGGCACAAAATCGCCAATGAGAGCCTAGATTATTTCTCTCTATAGGTTTATTTAAAAACATGTCTCTCGGATGTTGTATTTATATCAAAATATACAAAAATGATTTCTACTACTATACAGCGTTGTAGAGACCATCTAATACAGTATATGTAACTAAACCTATTACCTACCCTAGTAAAAGTGCTCTACGTACTGTGACGATCCGGGGTGATTAGGTTCAAGTGGTGCATGCAGTTTTCCAGAAACGTGCCACTCCAGACTGCGTTTTTAGGGCATGGCAGCCCACTTTTATTTAAAGGTAATGAAAAATTTCAAACAAACAGTAATCTTCCCTCGCAGGGGGTTCCACCATCACTGTATAAACACAAACTATAGCCTCTTGGCTTACTCACAGTCAGCTTCGTGCTGTTTTGGTCGCCGGCCACATCTGCCTGCTACAGACGTGCACACACAGGCTGCCACCTGCTACAGACATGCACACACAGGCTGCCACCTGCTACAGACATGCACACACAGGCTGCCACCTGCTACAGACATGCACACACAGGCTGCCACCTGCTACAGACATGCACACACAGGCTGCCACCTGCTACAGACATGCACACACAGGCTGCCACCTGCTACAGACATGCACACACAGGCTGCCACCTGCTACAGACATGCACACACAGGCTGCCACCTGCAGCCTTATGCTGCGTACACACGATCGGAAATTTGGACAGCAAAAGACAGATGATAGCTTTTGGTCGAAAAATGCGACCCTGTGTAGGCTCCATCTGACTTTTGCTGGCCAAATTCCAGCCAGCAAAAGATTGAGAGCATGTTCTCTATTTTTCCCACGGAAAAAGTTCCGATCGGAAATTCTGATCGTCTGTAGCAATTCCGACGCGCAAAATTCCTACGCAAGCTTGGAAACAATTTGACGCATGCTCGGAAGCATTGAACTTAATTTTCTCGTAGTGTTGTACGTCACCGCGTTCTTGGCGGTCGAAAGTTCAGCAAACTTTTGTGTGACCGTGTGTAAGCGAGCCAAGCTTGAGTGGAATTCCGTCGGAAAAACCATCCAAGATTTTTTTGACGGAAAATCCACTCGTTTGTATGCGGCATAAGACTCCGAGACCTCCTGTCTCTTTCTCCTGGAGCCGTCTCCTACTGGGACCCTCCCGACCTCCTAGGCCAGACTTAGGCCCCTTTCATTTTAGCGCTGCTTTACCGTCGTTTTAGCAGCGGTATTCGGCCGCTAGCGGTGTGGTTTTTAACCCCGCTAGCGGACGAAAAAGGGTTAAAAAACTGCGCTTTGCCGGCGGTAGAGCCGTGCTGCCCCATTGATTTCAATAGGTAGGAGCGGTATAGGAGCGGTGAATACACCACTCCTTCACCGCTCCAAAGATGCTGCTAGCAGGACTTTTTTTACCGTCCTGCTAGCGCACCGCTCCAGTGTGCTTTCACACTGAAGTGAAACGACCTGCTTTTTTTCAGGCGCTATACAGGCGCTATTGTTAGCGCTGTAGCGCCTGAAAAACGCTTCAGTGTGAAAGGGGCCTTAGGCCCCTTTCACACTGGGGCTGTTTGCAGGCGCTATTGCGCTAATAATAGCGCCTGCAAACCGACCCGAAACAGCTGTTGCTGTGTCTTCAGTGTGAAAGCCCGAGGGCTTTCACACTGAAGCGGTGCGCTTGCAGGACGCTGGAAAATTTCCTGCAAGCCGCATCTTTGGTTCGCTATAGGAGCGGTATATTTACCGCTCCTATAGCGCCCGGTCCCATTGAAAACAATGGGGCAGCGCGCCAAACCCTTTGACCCCTTGACCCTTTTTCGGCCGCTCGCGGGGGGTAAAACCACCCGCTAGCGGCCGAAATGCGCGCTAAAACGCTGGTAAAGCGGCGCTAAATATAGCGCCGCTTTACGGCCAGCGCCCCCACCGCTCCAGTGTGAAAGTAGCCTTACTGTCTGCTGGGCAGATCTGTCTCCAAGTCTGAGCACTGACCTCTATTCCTGGGATGTTTATGAAGCCAGCCCACAGGTGTGCAATTAGTATTCCTGCCAAAATCAGGCATACACTGCTTATATTCACCTGTGACACGGGGTCGCATCTCCACAGTACTAATAAATTATTATAATAGGGATACATTTATACAAAAGAATTATTAATAATACAGTGCATAAATGTGACCACATAAAAACAGTTCCACAAATACTGCCTATGAATGTGCCAAAATCACGACATTACACTCTTCACAGCAAACACTCGTAATGGATAAAGTGCTTGGAAAACCACAAAAGTGCTATTTGCTTCCATTTTCATGTTCCATTGTCCATGAATTTTCCATAAACAGCACACTCCTTCAATGTGTGTTTTTCTAGATCACTCAGATGTAGTAACTTATTCTCATCTGGAAAAATGCACCTCCACCTCTTCTGGTACCTGCATGTGCTCCAATGGTATGGAATGATGTCACGATGCCTTGCTCCGCACAGGACCGATTGTGACAACATACTATGATGTCTCCAGATGACAATAAAAAGCCAATACAACACTTTTATACACACTAGTTTGGGCCTGTGTTCACATTTAAGCACGGTATTATTAACATAGTGGAACCTCGGTTTATGAGTAATGCGGTTAACGAGCATTTTGAAAGACGAGCAACTTTTATTTTTATTCTGACTCGGTTTGCAAGTGATGTCTCGCAAGACGAGCAGGATTCAAGCTAATAGGGCCTGCAGTACCACATTTGGCCTGATGTGCGGGGGCGCCACAGCAGAACGACACAGATTACAGCGGATCGGCGCAGTTCGGCAATGCTCAGAAAGACACGGAAATACTCAGACTCTGAGCCTTTCCGAGGTTTACCGAGGTCAGCCGAAGTGTCCTCGGGCCTTTCCGGACGTTTCCGAGGCTCTCTGGCGCCCCCACCTCTGGCCGTATGCGGTATTGCATGGCATTGAAGTCAATGCGGACAAAATTAATTTTCGTTTGCAATGACTTCAATGGGGAAACTCGCTTTGATATGCGAGTACTTTGGATTACGAGCATTCACCTGGAACAGATTATGCTCGTAAACCGAGGTTCCACTGTATTATGTTTGTATGAATTTATCAATATTATAATTTATTAGGTGGGAGTGTGATTTATGTATGAGGTTCAATTATTAGGTTTAGTTACAAATATTATCTAGTATGTTGTGTGGTAGTGGAAAAAAAAACGTAGAAGACACACACACACACACACACACACACACACACACACACACACACACACACACACACACACACACACGATACATACACTATTGGGTGTAAGATTACAAAAAAATCCAAAGGAGGTATTACTAAATTTGAAAGAGAAACAAATTGTTACCCCAGCTCCACTGCCAATATAGAAGTCCACGAACTGTGATCCGGTGCTCTAGCCAGGACGTTCAGGCCCCACAGATACGATACTTAAAACAGGAAGGCTGGCAAATCGGATGCTCTTGAATAAAAGTACTTTATTGTTTACATGGGTACAGGCTATCACTGACGCGTTTCAGCTAAGAAGCCTTCATCAAAGCATACATGTTTTATTTAAAAACTGATATTTATAACAAAGTAAGCCCTCCAAATACTAAATGTGAAACTACCAAATTGCACTAATGACCAGTTCTGTCTTCTCACTTTCCTTTTCACTGCAGCCAAACAAACTTTATCAAAATGTTGGTGGTCCTCCTTACCTACTTTTACTTTAGTTAAGCACAAGATGATGTGGTATACAGCGCCTTGAAATAGTTCCCTACCCCATAGTATTCATACCCCTTGAAATGTTCCACATTTTGTCATGTTTCAACCAAAAACGTCAACGTATTTTATTGGGATTGTATGTTATAGACCAGTGATGGCAAACCTTAGCGCCCCAGATGTTTTGAAACTACATTTCCCATGATGCTCCACTACACTGCAGAGTGCCAGAGCATCATGGGAAATGTAGTTCCAAAAACATCTAGGGTGCCAAGGTTCGCCATCACTGTTATAGACCAACACAAAGTCGTACAAAATTGAAGTGGAAACAAAATGATAAATGGTTTTCAAAATTTTTTACAAATAAATATCTGAAAAATGTGGCGTGCATTTGTATTCAGCCCCCTTTACTGTGATACCCCTAACTAAAATCTGGTGGTACCAATTGCCTTCAGAAGTCATCTAATTAGTAAATAGAGTCCACCTGTGTGTAATTTAATCTCAGTATAAATACAGATGTTCTGTGAAGCCCTCAGAGGTTTGTTAGAGAACCTTAGTGAACAAACAGTACCAGACAGATCAGGGATAACGTTGTGGAGAAGTTTAAAGCAGGGTTAGGTTATAAAAAAAATATCCCAGGCTTTAAACATCTCACGGAGCACTGCTCAATCCATCATCTGAAAATGGGAAGAGTATGGCACAACTGCAAACCTACCAAGACATGGCCGTCCACCTAAACTGACAGGCCGGGCAAGGAGAGCATTAATCAGAGATGCATCCAAGAGGCCCATGGTATCTCTGGAGGAGCTGCAGAGATCCACAGCTCAGGTGGGAGAATCTGTCCACAAGACAACCATTAGTCGTGCACTCCACAAATCTGACCTTTATGGAAGAGTTGCAAGAAGAAAGCTGGTGTTGGAAGAAAGCCATAAAAAGTCTTGTTTGCAGTTAGCGAGAAGCCATGTGGGGAACACAGCAAACATGTGGAAGAAGGTGCTGTGGTCAGATGAGACTAAAACGTAACTTTTTGGCCTAAAAGCAAAATGCTGTGTAGCGGAAAATTAACACTGCACATAACCCTGAGCACACCATCCCCACCGTGAAACATGGTGGTGGCAACATCCTGTTGTGGGGATGCTTTTTTTTCAGCAGGGACAGGGAAGCTGGTCAGAGTTGATGGGAAGATGGATGGAGCCAAATACAGAGCAATCTTAGAAGAAAACCTGTTAAGCCCCGTACACACGGTCGGACATTCCGACCACAAAATCTATGTGATTTTTTCAGACAGACTTTGTCCGAAACTTGTGTTGCACACACACGGTCTGACAAAGTTGTCGGAAAATCTGATCGTTACGAACGAGGTGATGTATAAAACGTACGACGGGACTACGTAGAGGCCAGTAGCCAATAGCTTTCGTCTCCAAATTTCTTCTGAGCATGCATGGCACTTTGTGCGTCCGAATTCTCTACAATTCTTTTATTGTCGGAAAATTTTAGACCCTGCTCTCAAATTTTTTCCGTCGGAAATTCTGACAGAAAAAGCCTGCACACGATCGGATTTTCCAACAACATAATCCGATCAGACTTTTCCCATTGGAATATCCGACCGTGTGTACGGGGCATAAGAGTCTTCAAAAGACTTGAGGCTGGGGCGGAGGTTCACCTTCCAGCAGGACAACGACCCTAAACATACAGCCAGAGCTACAATGGAATGCTTTAGATCAAAGCTTATTCATGTGTTAGAAGTCCAGACCCAAATCCAATTAAGAATCTGTGGCAAGACTTGAAAATTGCTGTTCAAAGATGCTCTCCATTCAATCTGACAGAGCTTGAGCTTTTTTGCAAGGAAGAATGGGCAAAAATTTCACTCTCTAGATGTGCAAAGCCACTAGAGACTTGCAGCTGTGATTGCAGCGAAAGGGGGTTCTACAAAGTATTGACTCAGGGGGGCTGAATACAAATGCACGCCACACTTTTCAGATATTTATTTGTAAAAAATGTTGAAAACCATTTATCATTTTCCTTCCACTTCACAATTATGTGCCATTTACGTTTTTGGTTGTAACATGACAAAATGTGGAAAATTTCAATGGGTGTGAATACTTTTTCATGGCACTGTATCACCAGTGAAAACTTGGTGCCATTCTTCACAATAAAATCTATAAATCCGATTTAAAAAATGGTCTCCCTGTATTAAGTTATACCTCCCTCTTTGATAGATCCTTGTTACATTTATGATCTAATTACATACTCATATTGATGTACACTCTCTTGGTCCTCATTTCTCACTTCCTCTCTGGCCCTTTCCTTTTTTTCCCTTTCCCATTTCACTTATCCTCCAACTTCATATCTACACTACGATGGTAGAATGATGGTTATAGCTTAAAAATTACTCTATATTTCTTTATTATTATTGATAATATAATCTTTATTATAATTAATTTTTATTCCGTATGATTAATATTAATAACCATTTAAGATTTTATGTGATCCTTCAATTCTCCATTATAAATGTACAGTTTTTGTTTCAATTGCCCATATTCACATATATTACCTTATACTTCTGTATACTGTGAATCTTCTCACTTACGGTATATGTAACCGCAAAAGTTATTTTATTTTTTATGTCAATAATCAATAAAAATGTATGGGGAAAAAAAACGATGACCTACACACTTTGCAGACAAGAAATGCTGCCATCTTTTGAACTGCAAAGCTCAATTCTTCCTCTAAGCCCCATTCTTTTCTCCCAATGGGGGAGATTTGCTAAAACTGGAGCACTCAGAATCTGGTGCAGCTTTGCATGGTAGCCAATCAGCCTCTAACTTCTGCTTGTTAAACTAAGCTTTGACAATAAATCCTGGAAGTTAACTGGTTTCTAAGCAGAGCTGCACCAGATTTTGCACACTCCAGTTGTAGTAAATAACCCCCAATATGTCATGGCAGGTGTTCACATAGGACCCACCATGCCATATGTGGTGCAAATGAACTGACATTCTTACAGACCAGTATTAGGAATGCTAGTTCATAACTGTGCTAATAATGGATTCCTTCAACAACTTTGAATTTGATAATGGATTCCTTCAACAGCTTTGAATTTGTGGTATTAATAAGGTAAACATGACTGTTCATGTAGCCAAAATTATATAAATGTGCTTAATGGATTGTGAAACCTGATTAATGCAAAGGATTCAATGCATTAATTACAGGGCAGCATGGGTCCCTGGGGCTACAAACCAGAAGAAGTACGTTCTGTTCTTGAGAATATGAAATTTCCTGGGTGTCATCTCCAACTCGACAGCGACAGAAGAAATACTCAGAAATAGCCAGAGGCCAGCCATGAATTCTCCTATAATAATGGACACATATTAAAAGGAAGCTGTATGTGGTGCAGTTGGAAACAGACATTTCCTCTGGGTGTCACTCCCAGCCATACACTGATGGAAGAATAAAATCACAACCAGCGTCATTTGAGCAGCCAGCCCAGCCATGAATTACACAAGTACATTGACTTGAACTTCTACTTAAAGGGAAACGCCACCCTTCTGACATTGTTCCATGTTGCACCCCATAATTAAAGTGCAACACGAAACATGGTGCCATTTGACAGATCATCATCCTCAAACTGCCCCCACCTGTTTTGTAGGGTGCTTCTCTTGCTGGCTACTGCTTTTTTTTATTTGGCATGGCTACAGAGCTGTAGTCTCCCATTCATGCATTTGTGAATGGAAAACTATAAGTTCCATTTGCCAGCATGACACAAGGATGCATAGTTCTCAATGGAGCACAAGTGCAATGATGTAACCCTTCTTGTAGTCCATTGTTTACTTCCTCCAGCTCCATAACTGAAGGACCCTACTTCCATACAGACCTGGGGCTGGGAGAAAAGCCTGCAGGAGCCTATACAGTACATTGCACCCATGATCCACTAATCGCAATTGCAAGGTTTTTTAGGCTTCAATGCAATATGGGTGCATGGGATGCAACCCCTAAAAAAAAAAGCTTCCAGAGTCACAAAATCCAAATTTGCTCAGGGCTGTGCCCCCCCCCTCCTTTTTTCTTATCGCTATACAACAATGTTCCAGCTTGGTAATTGGCTGGATAAGCACTTCACTGAGAGTAGAAGTGAAAAGTATCACATGTTCCTCACATTTCCATAAGTACTGTTTTTTTAACTTGGCAGCACATTGGGGCAGCAGGGGAGCAATGGGAAGTATACTATTTCACTAAGGGCACTTTCACACTGAGGCGGTGGGGGCGGTAGCGGTAAAGCTTTGCCGCCGCTAGCAGTGCGTTTTTAACCCACCCCCCCAAAGAGGTTAAAAGCTCCCGCAAATCGCTGATGCCAAAGCGCTTTGCAGGCGCTGCCCATTAATTTCAATGGGCAGGGTCAGTTTGGGAGCGGTGTATATGCCGCTCCCACACCGCCCCAAAGATGCTGCTTGCAGGACTTTTTTTCACGCCCTGCTAGTGCACCTCTCCAGTGTGAAAATACTCAGGCTTTCACACTGGGGCTGCAAGTGAGGCAGTTTTCAGGTGCTTTACAGGCGCTATTTTTAGTGCTAAAGTGCATGAAAAACGCCTCAGTGTGAAAGTAGCCTAATAGGCAAACCTGTTACTTTGGCAAATACAAGCAACATACATATTTGCTTTAAACATTGGCATAAAGCTATTATAAAATAGTCATAGTGGGATGAATATAGAATAGCTACACTGGTCACATGTCTGAAGGCCTCAGGCTTTGGTCATCTGATTTCTGATGAAGGAGAAACTCATCCAGTTTAAAGAGTGAGGATGTGCCTTGACCCCCAGAGATGTTCTAGCCCTGGATAGAGTCTGGGTCAGCATGTCTTTATTCATCCCAGAATGACTGATCAGAGCTTCATGTTTACGTTTGAGTATAGGCCCACTACAACCACCCTATAAATAACATGGGTTGAAAGGAAACTGTATGTGTTGTCCACAGCAACCAATCCAACCAATCAAATCCCACTCTTGTGTAATGCAGACTGGGTGAACAAATGAGAGCTAACCACTTATTGGCTAGTATCTCCATGTTTCTCCTCAAGCAGATTTTATAAATGAATTCTGAAAAAGATTAATGCCTGTTTTCATTGTGTCTCAGTCAAAGCTGTGTACTCAGACTCACAATCCACAATATATTTGTTTGTGAAGGTTGTGGCCTAAAGTCTTGCTGGCCTCAGCCTGATGGTGCAGATAATTGAAAGTGATGTGAGTTCTGGAAACAAATAAAATATAAAATATAAGTGTTTTGAACAATTATTTCAAATTCTATTATTATTATACAGCGTATTTCAGGGGTGAGTAAAAAAAAAAAAAAAAGAAGAAAAGAAAAGAAGAATCACACACTTCATATGTGCAATGCAACCACATTTCCCTGAGTTTTCTCCCTTTCGCTGCCACTGGAGTAAAAGTGGCCATAGATGGATCGAAATTCGGCTGGTTCAGCATGGACAGGCTGAATTTTGATCCATGTGTGGATACTGCCTATCAACAGAAGTTGATCTATCAATCAATTTCTGTCGAATGGGCCTGTTGGAAAAAAGCCACTTGATCACTGGATGTAGCGCTGATCTGTGTATTGTGACAGTGAAGAAGTCCACCCACGTCAATAGCACAATGAGGAAGATTCCCCCATCTACCTCAAATTTGTGGATAGGGAATCAGTTCAGCCATGTATAGGCAGCTTAAAGGGACATACACATGGACCAAATATCAGACGGCATCAGCCGGTTTAATAGAAACTGCCCAAAATTTGGCCCATGTGTATGGCGGGGGGCTTGGGAAATCGCCACACTAACATCACATAGGTAGTACAGCCACTCCTCCCAAGCTCTTCTGTTTTTATTTTTTTCATTCAGCCCACTGGGCAGTGGCGGCCGTGCATTAAGGGTGCACGGGCGCCACCCCCCATCCCTGCCGCCGCCCCCTATTCATGCGCCCGGCCCCTTTCAGAACAAAATATTACAGCGCACACATGCAAAAAAGAGACATTTACCTTATTTAAAACACCTAGACATTTTCAAAAATAATTTTTTGGGGGGGATTTGGTCGCGCCACTTTCAGGACACCAGGTGCATGGATTGCTATGGCGGGGGTGTTTTTTTTTTTTTTTAAGCACCTCATTAGACCCAGAGGCTCTAATAGGCTTTAAAAAAAAAGTGTGGGCCTCGGGGGACAGAGAGTGCGCCCCAATCCCACCCAATTGTGTGACCATAGCAAATGAATTATCGCTATTTTCCCACTAAAGCTCCTTTAGTCCAATCAGGAGGCAGGTCATGAGACCTGTTTCCAGATTGGCCAAACCGCCAGGCGATCCTATTGGATGCCTGGCACTAAGGAAGACAAGAGACACGCACTGGAGCGACACCGCCGCTGCTGCCCACGCACGAGACATAGGACTTGGAGAAGACTGCCTGCAGCCCTCGCACACAGGAGACACCACCACCACAGCCCGGTAAGTGCCGGACCTCTCGCGGAGGGGGGTCCCTGGATGCTGTCAGTGCCACGCCGCAGTGGTGGGGGGGAGTGCTTGTTGTTTGACACCCCCCCAAAAAAAAAACACCAGCCGCCACTGCCGCTGGGTTGAATGAAAAAAACTACTAGTGTGTACCAGGCTTAAGGGTTGTTTTAATCCCTCAATGTGCAGCTGCCCCCCAGAGCCCCCCTTTTACTTACCTGAACCTGGTCTTTACAGCGACGAGGATGAGCACACCAGCTCCAGCTGGAGTCCCAGGTCCTGATTGGATAGATTGATAGCAGCGCAGCCATTGGCATTGGCAGTGACTGGTTGCTCCTAACAACCAATGCAAAAATGGATGCAACAACAGACTTTTCGTCCATTTACATCCGTTTTTCGTCGGATACGTTTTTTTAAACGGATGAAAAATAGGGCTTTCATCCATTCAAAAAAAACAGATGTTAACGGAAGCGAATGAAAACGGATGAAAATAGATGATTTTGTGGACCATCCATATGAATATAGTATATATGGAAAATCTCACCAGAAAGGGAACTAGGAGGTTCACTTCACAGCCAGGCTGGGTGCGTAACCGGTTTTCCTCACCACACCTATAGCCATTAATAATGACCTGCGGAGTAATCAAACCTTGTCTCGCCTCACCCTCAATTAAAAATATTTATATTAGAGATATATATATATATATAGAGAGAGAGAGAGAGAGAGAGAGAGAGAGAGAGAGAGATTTAAATTTTTTTTTAATGACAATGAGTAGCACACTAGGTTTACTGTAGTTTTGTGTAACTTGCATCTGCATAGCTAATCTATGTTGGATCTGTTTCACAAATCCTTGTAGCAATTAAAACCTTCATAAATGGGATACAAAAGGTGTTTATTATATAAGGTCACAAAAAGGAAAGTGTCTGCTTTGTCCCTTTCATAAGTGTTTTCTCTACACCATCTTATGACCTCTGCTGAAATTGCGATATCTTGCCGCCCCATGTACATACTGTATATACATTTTTATATTTATTGTTATACATACAAACATGATTTTTAAACACTACACTACCACCATTTTCTAAATATGCAGCCGAGTGGTGAACTACTATTTCTGGAGTGCCATTTATAAATGTCACTTCAGAAAAAGCTCTCGGGTGGCAAAGGTAGCCATTAATGTCAGTGACATAAGCTGTCCTCATACAGCTCTGTTCACAGACACTACGTACAGAGCTGATCCAAGTGGCTCTTTACCTTAGGATCGCTGTGATTGGTCACCAAGAGACCAATCGCAGTGATCACATGAGAGAGAAAGGGAAACCAATGAATGAACGAGCCTATTATTAGTTTCTAAAGACAGCAGAAATAAGCGGCAGCTGCAGATTCAAATAAAGTTTAACCATTTGACCCCGCTACTCTTCCATACCTATGATGTCCAGCATGTCTCTTCAGTGACCTGTACATTGACACATTAACTCCTTCATCTCCTTGCTCCCACTGTATATACCCAGTACATTAACATCCTTCTCCTTTTCCTCCCTCTGTACTGTATGATCTGTACAATAATAATTTGCTGTATCTAGTGCACCATGCTCCATGTTCTAACTCCCTTAAAACCAGCATGTTTAATGTTTCTTTTTTTCCAGGTAAAAAAATTTGCATTTATTATTATTTTTTTTGGAGCATGTAAAGCATTGCACCAGTGATCAGCAGATATCTGGTGGCATGCAGGTCACCTGCAGATCTGTCAGTGTATCTGTGTGCCCGTACGGGCAGTCACATACACTGACAGGAAGAATTAAATGAACTACCACAAGCTCTCCACAGGGAGCGCTACAAGGTTTAGGTCTGCCCACTGACCTGCAATACAACAGAAACAAGATATACCTGTGCTCAGATCCCAACCGCTTGTACATGCATATAATCTACCAGGTGCTAAAGGGGTGTAACCACATGTTAACACAAAATTTTTTAGCAAACTTTACACAGTAGAAATTGTAGGGGCAGAGCAGAGTAGGACTAGCTAAATGGGGATTACTTTAACAAAGTTGGCCAGCTTAAACATGTATTGCAATATGTGTGAACTAAATATCCCTGTTTTTATTGCAAAGTTTGCTAAAAAAGGGTGTCAGGGACATGGCATGCGCAGACGTGCATTAGCAGGTGCCCGTCTTGCGCAGGAACTTTAGCGCTAACAGCCGAATGCATATGCGTGGAAATACGCGCACACGTTAGCCATTAATGCTGGTGCCAAATGCCACTAGTGCAGCTGCTGTCTGATCTGCAGCTTTACCCTGTTTTCTGATCTTGTGCCTGTATCTGATCCAGTATTTGACCCGGCTTCCTGACCACACTGCTGTCTCCACTCCTGACCTTTGGCTTGCTTTGACCCCGATTATTCCTGCCTGTCTGCACGATTTCCTGTTGCCAAACCCAGCTTGAACTCTGACCATTCTTTGCCTGCTGTTTATGATAGACTGATCCTCCGTGTATGACCTGGCTTGTCTGACTCTGCTCCAGTTTTTCTCCTTCCAGCCTGTGTAGCTCCAGTACTACCGTCCTGCATCTACAGCTTACCTGCATCCGCTGTCCTGCATCCACAGCATACCTGCATCCGCTGTTCCTGCTACCTTCTGCTCCGCAGCAATCCGGTCTGGTCTTGCTACTCATCAGCAGCCACTACCGCTACCAACAGAGGACTTTGGAGGCGCTCTTACCTCACTGTGCTCTCGCGGCCACTATTGCAACTCCAGTGGTCCTTGAGCCGGGGTTGTACGAGAGGTCTCCCTTTACTCGTCACGCTCTCCCAGATGGTAAGTAACAAAGGGTTGTTATGGCCGAGACACATCAAAATATCATATTTTTTTCATTTAGACTTTAACTGAGTCATCGCTCCAGGAGAGCAGTTCCCCTCCCAACAGAAATAGCTGATTAAGTTATACGATCCATTGGAAGGCTAAAGTCAAGAAACAGAGCTCATGTTGAAACCGAGTATGAACAATAATGATGTCTGGACACAAAACCAGCTGACAATGGTCAAAATGTGCATTTCCAGACCCAAATTACAAAGCCTTTAATTTAAAAAAAAAAAACTTGGGTAAATGACCCAATTGTGTCAAAGGATGAAATTGCATCTTTCGTCAAACCCCAATGTTGACTCAAGCTTTCCCTCAGACAATGACTGAGATGCAAAATTAATGTTACACCAAAAGGACAAACAGGCACAAATCTCTGAACAGTAAATAATCCTGACGCGTGTTCGTCACTGATCACGTGACTTCAACCCCTGATGAAGTCACGTGATCAGTGACGAACACGCGTCGGGATTCTAGCTACCAGACCCACCGGAAGTGACGCTATCGAGCTCGCTGCTCGTTTTTACTCTGTCTGCTTGCTTATTGTAAATGTGAGTACCCCCTCATTTGTTTTACTGTTTGGAAAAAAAAATCTTTTAAAAAAATGTACTACACTATGAGGCCTACTTCCTTCCTTTTATATACACTGATGTGAGCCCCCCCCCCCCCCATACCTGGGTACACCTTTATGCAAAGGAAACATTAATAGGACCTGGGACACTCAGCTGAGATCTAAAGGAGGACGGTCACCAAGGACCACAAAGACATACATATTCATGCTGTAACCTTACAGGTGTAAGGTAAGGGGCCATCTACATCACCCCCACTAGGACTGCATGGAATTGGGATAACCGCACAGAATAGCCACAATCAAAACATTGTACACCAGAATCCACCAATGCAATTAGTTGCACTACACTTGGAAATTAACTTTTTGATGCACTTATGATTTATATGGACGTTTATTGGATACACCCGCTGCGACCCGTTTTTTACCCGTTAAATTTATTTTAGTATTTATATATGTTATTGAACACTCATTTCACTTCAGTCACGAGTTACATGTGGGATTCACCCAATACCACCACTATATAGCCACCTTCTGGATTGTGATTTTCATTTGCGATTTTTTTGTTTATAATTTATTTATTTTCACTGGATTTATTCAGCTATTTATTTTATTACCCTTGTGACTATCACTACTATATAGCCACTATTCACTTTATCTATTGCTCACTTCATTTATGCAACATTGTTTTTAGCAATGCTCTGATGTTTTTATGTATTTTACATAATTTATTCAGGATTTTATCCTCTTAATCACTGGCACATCACTCTATGTTTAATTGGATGTATTGCCAATCTCCTTTGATGCAGTTTACCTAGGAATTTTTTATGCTTGCTATGCTTATAGCCACTGGATATATCTCTTGACACCTGATCTTTTATACTTATTTAGTTTAGTTTAACTGTTTGTGCGCCACTATCTTTATCTATTCATTCTTTCTGGGTTCAGACATTCCCCCCAGTGTGTGCTGCATCACATTAGTTGCTACTCTTTGTGCAAGCGCAGGATTACCCTTTATATCTATATATCTGCCACTGTCCTTGTTAAATGAGCCCTGATGCCTCCGGGTACCGGCAGATTCTGAATGTCATAAGCTTTCTTGATTGTCTTGACCAGGTGTGCCCAACCTTTTGAAGAGTGAGGGCCACTTAAGCGACTTGGTAACCAGTCGCGGGCCACAATGAGCAGAGCAGGCGAATGACAGGTCCGTGCAGAGAAGACACGGGCACAGCCCACTCTACTCTATGGGTCCCTCGATCCGATCTGCCCAGACAGAATTGTTTTTTTTTTTTAGCGAATCAGATTGGAGGTAGGCGGGTGTAAATGCACACAAATCTGTTTACATCTGCCGTTTCATAGAGGTGAATGGAGGGTCCGATTGGGTCGGACCGATTGTGTGAAAGGGGTCTTTTACACTAATGCAGTGCAGTGCACCTGTGTCTTTCCTGTGGGTTAGCTACACTTTGCCATAGACTTCTGTTATATCCTTTAGGTGTGGTGCACTTTCTGAAAGCACACCAAACCCGCAGGTAATAAACAGAAGTCTATGGCTCAATGCAGATAACCTGAAGGTGCGCTGCACCTGCAGATCAGTTTGAAAGCAGCCCAGTAACCACTGCGCAGATATGCCCATACATACTCTGCAATTTTAGTAATAAGGAAAATATATAAAGCTGCGCCAAAGATAAACAATTGCATTGGTAAACGTGTAAATCAATAAAAAAACATGGTGTGATCCATCAAAAAATCGTGAGCACAATACACTGAGCTGTGAGACACAGTCCAGGCACAGATATTGAAAGTCCAGTTCAGATTTATCTTGACGTCAGAAAATAAAAATAACTTTGTAACCCACGGGAAAATGATGTTCAAAAAACACCTCGGTGACAGTTCTAAAATTACACACTGTGACATGCAGAGGAAAAGTGCTTCATCCCGACCACCTATTACATAGGAGGCTTACCAGATGGTGGTATGGTATAGGCACTGCAATTAAAGCCTGTGACTGTCCAGTAGGCGAGAGCTGGTAGGGTCAAGATAAATCTGAACTGGACTTTCAATATCTGTGCCTGGACTGTGTCTCACAGCTCAGTGTATTGTGCTCACGATTTTTTGATGGATCACACCATGTTTTTTTATTGATTTACACGTTTACCAATGCAATTGTTTATCTTTGGCGCAGCTTTAGATATTTTCCATTTGTCTAGGTGTTAAGTATCCCACTTTCTAGCAGCAGCCTTTGTTTGTTTTAAGGGTCCTATTCTCCAACTCACAACCTTCCCTCCCTCTAGCGCAGTTTATCCACTTTCATTAATTTTAGTAATAAACTGACCTTTAACAGTCTTCCATTCAGGTATCACCTGCTGTTGCTGTCCCAGGCAGAGTGCATTTGGGATCACTCCGCCTGTGGCAGGAGACGGCGCTATACAGGAAGCATCAGCTTATACAGCTCTGCTCCACAGCCGCTTGCTTTGCCGGCTTCATTAACAACACAGATGGTCTGGGATGGTTGGTCTGCAACCCATGATCTGGGCTTGCCAATCCGCCATCCCACAGAAGGAGGTCGCGGGCCACATCAGAGGGCTCCGCGGACCACATGTGGCCCCCGGGCCACTGGTTGGGCACCCCTGGTCTTGACCAACCAAGATGCAATGGTGCGGGATGATGCAATCTGGCCTCTTCTCCCCCTCATGGGGAATCACTAATACTTTCGGTCTTCCTGAAAGAGACTGTAGCTGATAGATAATTTCTAATAGTAGTCTTAACATCCAAAGCGTGTGGTTGACCTTGATTATCTGTAAATGATGGAAGATTGATTTTTTGATTGTAATGGAAGGATGATGACACCTTTGGAGTGAATTGGTCTGAGAGTTTCAGTACCACCCTGTCTGGGTAAAAGACCATGTATGGCTCTGAAATCATTAACGCCTGTATTTACGAAAATCTTTTAGCAGAATTGATAACTTTAAAACTAACATTTCTTATAGCTAAGTTCCATAGTGTGATTGAATCCACTGGATGGAAAGGAGACTCTGATAGGGTTTTCAGGACTATCGATAAATCTCATGCTGGGAAAGTCGATCTTCTTGGAGGCTTGATCTTGACACACGCTCTTATAAATTGTAACAAAGAGGGTGATTGGCCCACTTGACACCCGTCTTAGCTGAAAGAGCTGAAACCTGTACTTTGAATTGAGCCCTCTGGATAAACCTGCTGGAAGGAATTCCAAAACTTGCGGCACTTCCGGAGATAAAGGGTCCCAACCATTTTGCTGGGCCATAGACGTGAACTTGTCCCATATTCTGTCATAAGTGACATTAGTCGTGTATTTCATAGCCTGGAGTAATGTTGAAACGACCTCCTGTGAGCAACCTTGCTCTAGGAACCTAATCCTCTCAACATCTAGGCTATCAGATGGAGCTTCTCTGGGGCTGGATGGAGGAACTGACCTTGGTGAAGAAGATCTTGTGATAATGGAAAAGGTAGTGGGTCCCCCCAGACTGAGCTGTAGCAGAGTCGTAAACCAAGGCCTCCTGGGCCAAAAAGGAATGATCGCTATCACTGATGCCGAAGATCTCCTGAGCTTCGATAGGAGCCTCGCAATTAAAGGCATTGGTGGAAATATGTACCTGTGGAACTATAGAGCCCAGCAGAACTTTAAAACACACAAAAAATGAAAGGAAATGACACACTTACAGGAGTGGAGACAGGTAGGAAGCCACTGCGATTTTTCAAGCTTGTATGTGCCAGAAATCCTTGCCCCTGAGACCACCAGAGTGGGGCTCTCCTCCATAAAGACTCCTTTAGAGGCTGAACAGGAGAGACTTCCAGCCAGGAGAGGCTAACCTGGTGGGGCGAATACGGTAAGGGTGCAGAGTCTTGTCTTTCCAATCTTGTCGATTGAGGAAAAAAAAGAGAATGAAGTGGGGTTCCTCTTCTTTAAATTTATAGCTAACCAATCCTGTCAGGTTGTGGGGGCGGAGTCACAACCCATGCATCAGGAAATTATATTACCTAAGCTTACCGGGTAAATCATTAGAATTCTCCAACCAACGGAGAATAAGCCAAACCTTCTGGGCTGAGCTTATGATAATTTTAGGAGCTTATTGTCCCAGAAGGTATAAAGGATGTGGGGACCATAGAGAGGAGATCACAGACCCACACGCTGGATACACCCCTAGACGATCAAGAAGTCTGCTGATATTTGACCAATCCCCATCTTGCGGGACCTTGTGACTGGAACCACTCGATGTACTTGGATATTGGCGGACATCTTCCCCTTTTAAACTGTTGGTAAGATTACAGACCATACAAATCTTAGTTATCTTTTTCTCTCATAATTGTAGAGGTTATATTATACAATTGATGTGTTGAGATTATCGTATTACAGTGTGTAAGGAAATTTATCATTATCATCTGCCTATATTGATTGTCTAGGCTGTGTATTTTTGAAGCCGTGTTTGGGGGAATTCAGACAAACTTGTTTACATCAATTTTAAATTTCTGTGGTCCCAGGGAGAGTACTATTGCCCCAATCAATTTTTAGTAAGCTCTGTTGGTTTAATATTTATTTCAAATTGGTAATATTTTTCTGTTGACTCCATGAGACATACCTTGGATTCCTTCCGGCTGGAGAAATTCAGAGGACTGTTTCCCTGAGCGACAAGGGATATTGGGGGTTATTTACTAAAGGAAAATCCACTTTGCACTACAAGTGCAAAGTGCACTTGAAATTGCATTGAAAATACACTTGGAGGTGCAGTTGCTGCAGATCGGGGGGGGGGGGGGCATACAAGGAAAATAAAAACCAGCATTTTAGCTTGCATATGATTAGATCATAAAATCAGCCGAACCTCCCCCTCGTTTCAGATCTACCCCTCAGATTTACAGCGACTGCACTTTGCACTTATAGTTTGCACTTGTAGTGCAAAGTGGATTTGCCTTTCGTAAATAACCCCCATTGTGTTCTTGAATATAAAGCGCGATTACCACACATATTTTTCTAAGGCCCCTTTCACACTGGGGCGGGGAACCGAGGTTTTCGGCCGCTCGCGGTGCGGCTTTACCCCCCGCGAGCGGCCGAAAAAGGGTTAAACACCCCCCGCAGAGCGCCGCCGTAGCAGCGCTTTGCGGCGGTATTGCCGCGGTTTCACCACGGTGTCCCATTCTAGTCAATGGGAAGGATCGGTATAGGAGCGGTGAACACACCGCTCCTATCCCGCTCCAAAGATGCTGCTAGCAGGACTTTTTTTGTCATCCTGCTAGCGCACCGCTCCAGTGTGAAAGCCCGCCGGCTTTCACACTGGAGTTAAAGGGGCCGGATTTTTTCATGCGGTGAACAGGCGCTATTTTTAGCGCTGCACCACATGAAAAACGCCCCGGTGTGAAAGGGGCCTAACAGAACAATTTGGGCTCCCCTGAGTAATTGTAAAATATTTAGAATTATTGTTTCATTGCCATGTTGATGTTTTGATTATGTGTGTATGTGAAATATCAATCACCATAAATACCAGTTCTGTATTATATTGTATAACTATACTGGTTAATTAATAAAGTAAAATTATCTAATTTTGTTGGGAGATATTTATACATTGGTAAGAAAACCCCATAAATTAACAACTTCAGGAAAGGATTGTGGTATGTACTAATTATCTGAACTAGGTTCACAAAATTTACCGTAAGGTTGCAGGCACTGAAAAACAAAACACTGAGATCTTAATTAAGATTCCGTACCACACTCACAACATAAAATTGGCAAGCACTGCTGAGATATTTTGTAAGAGGGAATCTTACAACATTACAGAACATACTGGTATTTGTATTTACACATACAGTGTGAAAAATATCTGTTCTATAACCACTTGCCTACTGTGCACTTAAACACCCTTCCTGCCCAGACCAATTTTCAGCTTTCAGCGCTCGCGCACTTTCAGTGACAATTGCGCGGTCATGCAATGCTGTAACCAAATGAATTTTTTATCATTTTGTTCGCACAAATAGAGCTTTAGTTTGGTGGTATTTATTCGCGACTCCGTTTTTTATTTTTTGCGATATAAGCGAAAACATAGCGGAAATTTTGAAAAAAAACAATATTTTCTCCTTTCTTTTTTAAAAGAAATCCAATAAAATCAAATTTTGTCATAAATTTAAGCCAAAATGTATTCTGCTACATGTTTTTTGTAAAAAAAATTCCGTTAAGTGTATAATAATTGGTTCGCGTGATCACAGACATATGTACGCAAATGATCATGTAAAAGGGGTGTGCAGGTGATCACGGACATATGTGTGCAGATAATCATTGGCACATGTGATTTTAGTGGGACATATGTGAGGGACATGTGTTTTTATTATTTAGGGACATGTGTGTTTTGGGGACATGTGTGTTTTGGGGACATGTGTGTCTTACTGTGGGGACGTGTGTTTTACTATGGGGGACCCTAGACTGGTGATCAGTGAGTAAAAAAACATCTCATACTCACTGATCACCAGCCGGCTGCAGCGATCCGCTCTCCTCTCCTCACGACGACTTCCGTGTGAGGAGAGGAGGGCCGATTGCCTAGCAACCGGCTGTTTGTTTACATCACATGACAGCCGTGATTCGTCACGGCCGTCATGTGATCAGGAGGGCCAATCACCGTGCCCTCCTGCCGATTCGAGATGCGCCGTGTCCGGGTGACACGGCCGCATCGGGATCGCGCCGCTGCGCGGGCACGCGCGCGCGCGATCCCTCTACTTCTGAAGGACGTTCCTGAACGTCCTATCAGAAGTAGATGGCTCCCACCCGGCCGTATATCTACATTGGCCGGGTGGGAAGTGGATAATAACTTGGCTGGTAGTGATGATAATGAATCGAGTTCATCTAGAATCAGCCAAGATGGCGATACCACCCCAGCTGTAGCTACCTAAAACCAGAAAAAGGCCACTGGGCTTCAGGAAAACGTAGGTAGGGTCCTTGACTATGGTGTGACCAAATATATTAGCAAAAGATTAGACCTAGGAGGCAGTTTAGAGAAATGTATTAAAGAGGAGCAAGAACAGGCCCAGAGGTTAAGTGATCATTTTTTAATTGACGATGGTCGGGTTTACCAAATGATTATGGCTTTCGCTAGCGCAAAAGACACAAAAAGTCGAGACCGACTCATTATAGAATCTTGGCCGATCTTGTAGTTTTTGTGTAATGAAGTTGCCTAACAAATGCCAGCCTTAAAGAGAGAATTGTTGGACACCCGCACCACCTTAACCGCTTAAATCCCGGAGCATTTGGCTGGCCAAAGACCAGAGCACTTTTTGTGATTCGGCACTGCGTCGACAAAACTGACAAATAAGTGGTCGTGCGACGTGGCTCCCAAACAAAATTTACGTCCTTTTTTTCACCACAAATAGAGCTTTCTTTTGGTGGTATTTGATCACCTCTGCGGTTTTTATTTTTTGCGCTATAAACAAAAAAAAAAGTGCGACAATTTTGAAAAAAAAAAAAAAAACGCATTTTTTTTACATTTTTGCTATAATGAACATCCCAAAAAAATATATAAAATTTTTTTTTTCCCTCAGTTTAGGCATTCTTCTACATATTTTTGGTAAAAAAATAAAAAAAATAAAATTAAAAAAACGCAATAAGCCTATATTAATTGGTTTGCGCAAAAGTTATAGCGTCTATAAAATAGGGGATAGTTTTATGGCATTTTTATTTTTAATTTTTTTTAACTAGTAATGGCGGTGATCAGGGATTTTTATCTTGACTGCGACATTATGGTCGACATGACAGACAATTTTGACACATTTTTGGGACCATTGGCACTAATACAGCGATCAGTGCGATTAAAAATGCACCGATTACTGTAAAAATGTCACTGGCAGTGAAGGGGTTAACACTAGGGGGCAGTGAAGGGGTTAATGTGTGTCCTAGTTTGTGCTCTAACTGAAGGGGGATGGGACTGTGCAGGGAAACTAATCTGTCAGTTCACACACACAGTTCCTGGTTCTCTGTGTGCCCCGAGCGATCACGGGAGCCCGGCGGTGATCGAGATCGCATCGGCTCGGGGAGCGAGCGCCCCCTAGTGGCCGTTTATGTTATCGACATAACATAACGTAACATAACGGCGATCCGCGCAGCCGAGCCATGTTGCCGCAGTACAACTGCGGTGGCTGGTCGGCAAGCAGTTAAATAACAAAACAGAAGCGATAGAATCCCTGTCAATCAAAATCCAACAGGCTGAGAGTAAACTCAGACAATCTAAAGAAGGTCAGGAAGAGTTAATGTCAGGAAAGGCATAGCCATGCAGCAGGAATTGCACGGCAGACATGCGCATTCATGGCGCGTCAGTTCACACACGCCTGCGCGCACACATGCGCCTGTCGCCAAAATTGGCGCCAAAGGGGGCTATTTAAAGTGAGTGCACCAAAGACTCTGCTGTTTTGTCTGCAGCTTCTGTGTGTCCGTAACCTGTTACCTGTGTTGACCCCTGATCTTGAACCCGGCTCACTCTCACTAACCTTGTCTGCTTGATACCCTGACTTCAGCTTGTTTTGGATTTCTCTTCTGCCTGCTCCTCTGCCTGATCCACCAGAATGTTACCAACCCGGCCTGCCTGACTCTGCATCTGCTTCTCTGCCTGCTGCTATTCAGCTCTGCAAATCGCACCAGTTCCTGTCTCACCTGCGATCCAGCCTGCAACAGCTCTGGTCTACCCAGCCCTGCCAGTCTGCCTGTTGCATCACCAGCCACGAACATCCAGCCATACCAAATACTGGATTACTCATAGGCACTCCTGCGTCACCGTGCTTCTGTGGCTACTGTCTCAACCTCAGTGTCCCACAAGCCGGTGCGGCAAGAGAGGCTCTCCTCTACATGTCAGGCTCAGACCTTATATGAAGACTCCCGTCACCTATTTAGAAAACTGCAAGAGAAATATCAAAAATGTAAACAAGAAATAGAATATTATAAATGAGAGAGAAAAGGCACCATTGAAGCAAACTCTGCTGATAGAGATAAAGAGAGTGAAGCAGAAATTGGAGAGACTTAAATACGAGCAGAGAGCAATGGAGGGACGAATAGAAAGATTAATGGAACAGTTAGACTATGAATCCATGAGCCAAAGTCGTTTAGAGGAACGGGAAATGGAAAAAAATGAAATATTCATATTTCCGGGGGACATAGGTAAGTTACAATGACACAGGGTCAGAAGACAGGTCACCCCCTAAGCTGCAAAAGATACTCCCCAGAATGTACAGAGGAGGAAGTAGAAAGAGCTTTATATGGGCAGAAAAAGAAGCCTAGGACCCAAATTAAAAAAAATATGACACCCCCAAGATGATAAAATTCTTAAAAGAAAAACTGTTCCAGTTTTCTCCAAGAAGGGTTCCCAAACCATCACTGACCATATAGGAACCTACTAACATACCCCGAAAATCTTAAACATTCAGGAAGATCATACCAAAATTGAGTTACTGCCATGGATACTTGAAGAAAAGTACAGACAATTCTTTGATTCATTGCAGGCTTTATACGGTCAGTCATGGAGGGAAATTAAACATATGTGTCAAATGGAGTTTGGGCCCTACAAAACTGTTACTGCTGCCAAAGCCGTGGCCTACAATTTAAAATGTGGCCCTAATCAGAGTACCACAGAATTCCTAGCCATGTTGAGAAGCGCATACTTTCTGGCGGAAAAGGACCCCAATCCAGACCACCCAGAATTCCAGAATTAGGACTGGCAAGGGATTTTAAGAAAGTACGTTCCCTAGATTGGTTAGTCAGAGAGAGTGATCACCTGTACTCAATTCAGCAGTCCAGCGAAGGTGGGGTGAAAAGAGAAGCCAAACCTAGTTTTAAAACCATAGCAGCCACTACTGTGACCCCCCAACCTCATGGTCTACAAACAGAGAGGAAATCATATGCTGAGGCAGTCTGAGATGGGAAAGACCTCCCAGAGTTTTGCCCCAGCCACAGCAGATGATGGAGGACAGACAGAGGTTGCCAGGTTACGGTAGTGAGGGTGAAAGGGGCCCCGGGTACAGAAATAGCCAGAGAGGATATCTGCAGGGGTCCCAGAACAACCAACAATCAAATTGGAATTGAGATCCCAATTCTACTAGGTACCCCTACTATAACAGGAACCCTAACTTTGTCAGGAACCCCAACTTTGGCAGAAACCCTAATTTTAACAGAGACCCCAACTTTCAAGGGTACCCACGCTTTAACAGAAATCCCAACTTCCATCGCCACCCTGGTTACTACAGAGACCCTAACTTCATAAGAGACCCTAATTTTTACCTCCCAACCAGGAACATGTCAATCACCCCAGGGTTGGTGCAGCTCCCCAAATTCCCCAAAATCAAAGGGAACCACAGGAACCCCCGAGAGAAAGGCCACAGCACCAAGACCAGAGGAGTGGTGATGAATCTGATGCATCACTGCAGTCCCATCCTGAACGCAACCGGGTATTGCGAAATAGGGCAAATCGCCAAAATACCATGGGCCGGCGAATCGAGCAGGTGGAGGCGCAAATTAATCAGATGTGCGAACAAATGACACATCTGATCAATTATCAATCTACCAACCCGCTCCTGTGACCAACACAGGGTCACAGAATGCAGAGGGGATCAGGGTGGGATTGTTAATCCTGCTCCTGTTTTTCAGTATCCTTCTAACCCCTCTAATGTAGCTGAGCCGATGGGAGCCGTTGTAAATGACCAATCAGGCGGGATGCCTCCTACTCTGTGTGCTTCCATCTCGAGTAGGCCCCGCAGGCCATCCCACAGGAATCATAAGCACAAAGAAGCTGTGACATGCGGTGAAATAAAATGCCAAATGTACATTGTTGGAAAACCCACAGATCCTCAACCACGCTAATTTCATGTGTGAGTTGACTGAATCTGGTGGAAGATATTTCACTACTGTAAAAGGTACATGAGGCCGGTGAATACCCCATTTGAGGTTTAATTGACACGGGTTCCCAAGCCACCATCCTGTCGCAGGAACAATTTAATGAAGCAATAAATTCAATGCCCAGCAAACCAAAACTTAGGATCTTTGTTTGCTCACTAATCGTGGTGGGGGGAGAGCCACTGCAAATAATGGCTACAGCCTGGCTTAAACTCAAATTAGGTAATAAGGAAATTAGGCACCCTGTTATTATTGCAGATTTCCCACACCATCACATGATCATTGGAACAGATCTCCTTAAGAGGCGCAACACAATTGTCGATTGTGTGAATCAGGTGATGTGGTCACAGGTCAACTCCCCGATTAAATATGAAAGACTTCAAACTCCCCATTCTCTGTGACACTGCCACCTGGTGGAAGAAAGGCCTGGTTCTCTAGAAATCCACTTCAGGAATAGTCGGTTATCCAACCTGACAATCATGGCCTTGAAGTAGGAGATGAGGACCATATTTATAAAATTCCCCGGGATAAAATAAAAGAGATCTCCTTCGAGGATAACATACTCACCATATCCTTCCATTAGGAAAATAAAACTAAGAAAGGGGGAAATCACGCCTAGTTCCTGACAGAAATAGAAAGGGTTAGCAGCAACCTCTTTATCCCTATCCGGATAAATGGTCTTAATAGGTCAAAATATGCCAAAATGGATCTAAAAACAAGAGCATAGCTTTGTGAGCCATGGCCTTGTTAGTCACCTTTCTGACATGGAAATGATCCGTTTCTCCACTCCTCAGTGACATTGGATGACAGATACCATCAATGACTCTGAGGACCATAACTTAGTTGCTAGATGCCTTTTAAATATCACTATAGGTAATAAGACAACAACCCACGTGTTCATAGTGCTGGATAATCCCCAATCCCAAATTTACCTCGGCAACGACTTACTTCATTGTTTTGCCACCCAAATTGACCTGATAAATGACTGCTTATGGAGTCGCCTAAAGGGGGACCCCAAGGGATACCAAGATATGACCTCAGCCCTGAAGTTCCAGCAACAGATGCCTTATGCTTTTGAGATTCAGGTAACTCAAGAAATTATCATCCCTAAGGACATAAAAAATGTCCTACTCCCCATAAATGTCAAAAAGGGACAAAAACTGAAGGGATCAGATGCATTAGTATGTGTGTCCCAGAGAATACAGGAGGAGGGGATAAATTACCCACGCACCCTTAATCAATACGCATCAGTCGATAATGTCCATCTATGTACACAACCGCTCCAATCAGGACCTTAACCTACCCAAGGGCACCCTTATCGTTCTTGTGGTAGAGATGGGGTATTATACGTTTGGAGTCACAAACCAAGTGATTGGACTCATACCAGATGAATATTTATCTAAGTAGAAAGTAATTGAACAATCGTTTAATTCTTTACCCGAAGGTATATTCACCATAGAGTCCATTAACCCCTTCGATTCCCCTTCGATTCTAGGGATGGTACCTGTAGAATTGAAGAGACATCAACCAAAGAACAAGAGTACCCCAGGGGACCTGATTGGGAGAGAAATACACCCTGCACACACCCAATGACCTGACCACCAGGCTTGTAGAGGCCTATGAGATAGGGAAACCTGAAAGCTTTCCGGGATTCAAAGAGATAGTCGAGGAGATCATAGCCCTAGCCGATGCCTACACCAATGATCTTGAGCGACGGTTGTGGGAATACTGTTTTCCACATCACCAAAATCCAGACTGACCCTCATGCCCCACCAGTATTTGTAAAACAGTATAGACTTCTGCTAGCCTCCTATGAGTCCATCTCCGAGATCATTAGGAAGTTACTCGAACGGGGTATAATTAGGCCCATTCACAGCTCGTACAATCACCCCATCCTGGGGATTTTGAAACCCAACGGACAGTGGCGCTTGTGCGCTGATCTCCGACAACTCAATAAGCGTGTCTACATGTCAGGATGGCCCGTGCCCTACAGGGATCCCAGGTATTCTCGGCCCTCGACTGTGCCCAGGGATACTGGACCATTAAAGTCAGCAAAGATCAATACAAACTAGCCTTCGGTTTTGTTTTGGAAACCAACAGTACTGCTGGGTGCGCATGCCTTTAGGCTATATCAATTCTGGCCATGAATTTGCAGTCTTCATGCACAAGGCTATGCCAAATGCCTTGGAGCAAGGAACATTGGCATACGTCGATGACATCCTCATCAAAAGTACTGATATGACCAAACACCTCACAGAACTCCGACACATTTTGGGCCAGCTAAGGACAGCCAGAGTGAAGCTATCGATTCAGAAAGCACAATGGTGCCGCACCCGAGTAAATTTCTTAGGCCATGAAGTTACCTCAGAAGGTTTAAACCCCCAAAAGAAAAAAGGTTGAAGCAGTATTTAACTGTAAGGTCCCTACTAATCTTAAAGAATTAAGATCGTTTCTAGGAATGGTTAACTATTCGCGTAAATTCATCGACAATTACGCCAAGATTAGCAAACCGTTACTTCATCTGCTGAAGAAAGACAATGTGTGGTCATGGGGCAAGGAACAAACAGACACTATGAAGGAACTTAAGGTACGACTCACCCAAGCCACCTGCATTGAGTACCAAGAAGGAGGTAAACACTTTTTTCTTCAGACAGGGTACACGCAGGTGAGTACGAGTTCTGTTCTTTATCAGAAACAAGAGAATATCAGTAAGATTATCGCTTACATCAGTAAAACATTATCCTCAGTTGAAATTAAGTTTTCTGACTGCGAAAAAGCTTTTTTGTCCACTGTCTGGGCATTACAGAATTTCCGCAGTTACATTCAAGGTAAAAGAATTATTGTTGAGACCGCACACCAGCCTTCGCAGTATTTACAGAGTGGACGTATCAGGGATGGAAATGTGTCTAATAGCCGCATCACTGCTTGGACTTTGTCCCTGCAAGGGTGGCCCTTGGAAATTCGATACGAACAGAACAAGAAAAGTCCAGTGGCCCAGGACTTTGCTGAGCTGCACGATTGTTCCACCCCTGATCCCTGTGTGGGGACCACGGACACTGACTTTTTAGAAGAACTGTTGTCTCCCTACAAGGTTTATGATGATGAATACTGTTAACAGTTTCCATGTGTTTATGTAGATGGCTGTGCCTATAATCATAAGGACAAAGACCAGCTCCAACTAGTGGCTGGCATTGGGATCATATGGACCCAAGGGGTAACCCCAATATCTGTGGGATACAAGCTTGGGCCAAGAAGCAGCCAAGCTGCTGAACTCGCTGCAATCCTGAAAGACGTTAAAGAATTCACCATCATCAAATTCAAATTATGTCAGAAATTGTTTTGTTGAGTATCTCCCCAGATGGAAACGGAACAACATGGTAAAAAGTAACCATAAACGTGTCAAACATGGCAAGTTGTTTTGTCAAATCGACCACTTGGTAAGGGAACACGAGATCACTCTATATTTTAAGAAAACCAAGAGCCACTACAAAGTCCTAGGTGAAGAGAAGGAAGGGAATGATCAGGACGATACTATAGCCAAAGAAGGGGCCCCAACAGGCGAGTTGCTAGATATAGATCAGCTCTTAGGTTCAGTACAGTCAGAAGCTGGCACTAGACAACAAGCTAGGATGACTGATGATTCAAATGTATTGCAATGGTGTCATGAAAACCCCAGTGAAGATTTAATCACAGCCCAAAAGGAAGACCCAATAATTGGCTTGTTTTATAACCATTTGGAACGCCAGAGCCAGAATCCCCTCAGTCAAGAAAATTATCCTGGCAAGGAAGACTTACGTATATTAATGAAATCCAAATCCCAGTTCATGCTGCATCAGGGATTGTTGATACGCACCTCCAAGGGGGGTATCCAACAATGGGTAGTCCCCCTTAAATTCAGAGGTTTAATGCTACAGCATGCCCATGACGCACCCACGTCTGGGCACTGCAGAGAAAAAAATCACCTATGAGATCCTCCGGGATTATGCCTAATGGCCTCATATGCTGCGTAATGTGAAGGCACACTGTCAAGGATGCTTAATATGTCCTCAATTTTAACCAGCTTTGCCCACCGATAGGGCACCCCTTCAAAAAAGGGGGATATGCATGCCTTGGTCAGACCTTCAAATTGATTTCATTGGGCCTGTAACAAAATCTTCACGTGGGAATCGATATATGTTAACCGTAACATGTTTATTTACCAAATATGTTGAATGCATTCCCGCACCAAATAACAGGTCCGACACATGTGCCACCCTTTTGATAAATCGCATATTTTCATGCTTTGGCCTTCCCCAGAGAATAGAATCTGATAGGGGTACTAATTTCACTAGCGAGGTAATGACTAAACTGTGGAAGATATTGGGCGTAAAAAGAAAGTTACACATCGCCTATCGGCCTGCCTATAGTGGTGGAGTGGAACAGTACAATCAGACCATTGTAAACATACTTAAAAGCGGAGTTCCACCCTAAAGTGGAACTTCCGCTTATCGGATTCCTCCCCCCCTCCGGTGCCACAATTGGCACCTTTCAGGGGGGAGGGGGGTGCAGATACCTGTATAATACAGGTATCTGCCCCGCCCATATCCGAGGATGCCCGCCCATATCTGAGGGTTTCCGTTGTGTCTTGGGAAACACACAGTTCCCAGGACACAACGGGGACCAATAAAGACGCGCAGCGCGACACGCGCATGCGCAGTAGGGAACCGGGCAGTGAAGCCGCAAGCTTCGCTTCCTGGTTCCCTGACAGAGGATGGCGGCGGGGCAGCCGAGAGACGAGCGGTCACTCGTCATCTTCTGCCTACACCGCTGGAACCTGGAACAGGTAAGTGTCCATTTATTAAAAGTCAGCAGCTGCAGTATTTGTAGCTGCTAACTTTTAATATTTTTGGTGCGGGTGGAACTCCACTTTAAGAAATTTGTAAAGGAAACAGGCAAGGACTAGGATGTAAAGCTTCCTTTAGTCCTGATAGCATTAAGGGCAACCCTGAATACCGTCACAAAAATGTCCCCCTTTAAACTTATGACCGGAAGGTGGATGGTCCTGCCCCAACACCTCCTGTACCACACCACTGAAACAATTCCACCACAACTCACCAATATATTGAAGATTTACGGAAGCATTTACAATATGCGTTCTCATTCGCCCGGAGAAATATTGAGCCGCAACTAGCGCTAAAACATACTATGACCTAAAAACCACAAAGGAGTATGAAATTGGGGACAAGGTATATCTCTACAGTTTCACGAGAAACCAGGTAAAGGAACGGAAATTCCTGCCGTCCTGGAGAGGTCCATTTAACATTGTGGACAAGATCTCCCCCATGGCATATAAATTGCATATTTAATGGAATGGTGAAATCAGTGAGACATGGGTGCACATCAATCAATTACGTGCTTGCCACCCCAAGTCCCAATTATAGTTGCTGGAGGACTAACCCTCTGCAACATATACTTTCAAGGTCAATTAAAAGGGCTACCTCACCAGAATTTATTTTTATGTGGTACTCAAACTATCTATTTTCCTTTTAACAGTGTATACGTAAGCAAAATGATCCGTCATCCAAACTCGCGATCAGAAGTAATAGTGACCGGATGATCAAAGGAAGGCCCTTTGATTTCCCATGGTTCCGAAACAGAGACCCGATCCCAAGACCATCCCAGGAAACCACCGTATGGAAAACCACTGGTGTTCTACTATGGATGTCCATGCAAGGTCGGGCCAGCCTCATCACTCGACCGAGACCTTCCTCAGGGATACTGATCCAGGAAACCCATGGACAATTACCGACGGTCCTGAGGCTCATCAGCGGAGGGTACCAGCAACCTTAATCTTCAATACACTACATACCAAGTTAGCACCCATCAGGAAAGACTACCAACACACATCTGACTCCCGCCATGTTACAGAGTGAATTTCATGCACGTTTGCCTTACATGCCTGGAGTGCAAAAGGGGGATTTTGTCATGGCCAAGACACATCAAAATATCATATTTTTTTTCATTTAGACTTTAACTGAGTCATCGCTCCAGGAGAGCACTTCCCCTCCCAACAGAAATGTCTGATTAAGTTATACGATCCATTGGAAGGCTAAAAAGTCAAGAAGGGGAGCTCATGTTGAAACTGAGTAAACATGAACAATAATGATGTTTGACACAAAACCAGCTGACAATGGTCAAAATGTGTGTTTCCACACCCAAATTACAAAGCCTTAAATTGAAGAAAAAAAAACTTGGGTAAATAACCCCATTGTGTCAAAGGATGAAACTGCATCTTTCGTCAAACCCCAATGTTGACTCAAGCTTTCCCTCAGACAATGACTGAGATGCGAAAATTGTCTGTTCAATACGTGTTTTTTTTTTGTTTTTTTTTTAAATATATGTGATCTTCAAGTAGAAATATAAATTTGGATATAGAAAAAATTAAGAATTGTGTTTAGATACCGTGACTGCATCTACATGAAAATACCCATATAACATGTGTTGTCCCAAGACAAATAGGTTTTCATAGGCTATACAGGAGTCATGCATTTATCTATATAAACATCCTTTGTGTGTAATATTAATTAATCAAATTTAGACTAAATGTATTATATTTTTTACCAATTGCTGGGGTCCCTAAACAATATAGACATATATCCAAAAGCCCCAATATATAGATAAATACCCATTATAAAAGAAAACATTTTTTTTTTTTTAATTATTATTTTTTTTTTAACAAATAAGTTTAGAGCAAATTTTTTTTTTTTGTCCTCAGACACACCTAGTGGCTGAAGATGATATTACCTAAGCTTACCAGGTAAATCATTAGAATTCTCCAACCAATAGAAAATTAGCAAAACCTTCTGGGCTGAGCTTATGATAATTTTATGAGCTTATTGTCCCAGACAGTATAAAGGATGTGGGGACCATAGAGAGGAGATCACAGACCCACATGCAGGATACACCCCTAGACGATTAAGAAGTCTGCTGATATTTGACCACTCCCCATCTTGCTGGACTTTGTGACTGGTACAACTCAATGTACTTAGATATTGGCCGACATCTTCCCCTTTTAAGCTGTTAATTAATAATTGTCGAGGTCATTTTATACAATTGATGTGTTGAGATTATGACATTGCAGTGTGTAGGGAAATTTATCATATCATCTGCCCATATTGATTGTCTAGGCCAGGCATGTCCAAAGTCCGGCCCGCAGGCCAATCACGGCCCGCAGTCGGGTTTTGAACGGCCCGCCTGATTATCTAAAGCAACCTCTCACAACCAGTGTGCTGCGGGATCAGGGCTGTCAGATGAGCCGTTCCCCTGCCAAACATCGGCACTGTGAGAAGCTCTGTCAGCCTCAAAAATGAAAGTAAAGTGCAGAGGAGTGTGCTGTGCTCTCTGCTTCCCCCTACAGTGCAGTACCCGGCTGAATGAGGAAGATAGAAAGGTAAAGTACTGTATGTATGTGTATGCATGTGTCTATGTGTGTGCATGTACATGTGTCTGTATGTGTGTGCGAGTGCATGTGTCTGTATGTATGTGTCTGTATGTTTGTATGTTACTTTTAATCCGGACCCCCCCCCCCCATTCCTGTATCATCAGAACTGCTTTTGTAGGTCTTGTTTGTGATATCAGCCAGGACTGCTGCTCCTCTGAAAAGCAATCCATGCACAGATCGCTTTTCAGAGGCATTTGACAGGTGGTAATGAGGCATTATGTTGCCTCCTCACCACCTGTTTTAAGCCTGTAAAACCCAGCATCACTATACCGCAACTGTGCAATGCACACAGTTGTGGGGTAGTTGCAGTGCAGCCCCATTCACCCTGGGTATACCTCCAGCTGCAGCCACAGCATGTGTACACCCCCAGCTGCTCCCTCTGCAGCTAAAGGGGGAGAAGTTGGGGGTGGTAAAAAACAGCTTAACCATGTGGTTTTACTGCCCCTCCAACCTGACATGTGAACAAGCCCTTGGTTAACATCTGTGTGGCTGTGTGCTGCGTGTAGGGCAGCCCATTCATTTCAATGGGCTTCCCTACCCACAAAAATGCAGTGAAAGAAGTCCCCAACCTTTTTATTTTTATTTTTTCAAATTGCACTGCACCAAAAGCACCCCACGTTTTCCAATGTGTGGGGTACCATTAATAATTAACAGTACCCCTTAAGAGCAGAGCATTCTTCTGTGTGTCGGGAACGAGTGCGACAAAGGCAAGAGAATTCTTGTTGGACAGGGTATTGTATTAGCGCTCGAACGAACACACAGACCGAATTTTATTTGTTTAAAGAATGTCAGGCAAAATGGTCAGCCCTCACGCATGTTTACTTCATCAAATCTGGCCCTCTTTGAAAAAAGTTTGGACACCTCTGGTCTAGGCTGTGTATTATCGAAGCCGTGTTTGGGGGAATTCAGACAAACTTGTTTACATCAATTTTATTTTCTGTGTTCCCAGGGAGAGTACTATTGCCCCATTCAATTTTAGTAAGCTCTGTTGGTTTAATATTTATTTCAAATTGGCAATATTTTTCTGTTGACTCCGTGAAACATACTTTGAAATCCTTCCGGCCAGAGAAATTCAGACGACTGTTTCCCCAAGCGACAAGGGATATTGTGTTCTTGAATATAAAGCGCGATTGCCGCACATATTTTTCTAACAGAACAATTTGGGCTCCCCTGAGTAATTGTAAAATATTTAGAAATATTGTTTCGTTGTCGTGCTGATGTTTTGATTATGTGTGTGTGAAATATCAATCACCAGTGAAACCAATTCTGTAGAACATTGTATAACTATACTTGTTAATTAATAAAGTCTAATTATTTACTTATTAATTTTGTTGGGAGATATTTATACATTGGTAAGAAACCCCCATAAATTAACAAACTCGGGAAAGGTATGTACTGATTATCTAAACTAGGTTCCCAAAATGTACCGTAAGGTTGGAGGCACTGAAAAACAAAACACTAAGATCTCAATTAATATTCCGTACCACACTCACAACAGGATGTATAGCAGTGTGCAAAGGGTTTATCCAGCACTTTTAGTGCCAACATGTGGTGACACCCCTTTAGCACCTGACAGATCATATGCATGTACAAGCTATTGGGATCTGAGCACAGGATTGCTGTTTTTATGAAGTGGAATTGATGTTATATTACATGGTCAATTTAGATGTAGCCAGTGATAAGTGTTCTTTAACCGGTTCCCGACCGACTCACGTCAATTTACGGGGACAGAATGGCACCCCTGTGCGAAAACCCATACCCGTATGAGGATTCCTTTAAGAGCCGCCAGGGGGGGCACGCACGCGCCACACAGCGGGGAATCCAATGCGCATGGCCGACGATCACTGCCGGCCCGATGGCCTGCACGAGCGCCAGCACGAGGATTTGTGTGTGTAAACACACAAATCCCTGTTCTGTCAGAGGAGGGGGAGACGTGTAAGAAGGAACAGCGATAATTCTCCTCTCCTACTCAGTACTCTCCCTATACAGTTAGAACACATTGAGGGAATACACATTTAACCCCTTGATCGCCCCCTATTGTTAACCCCTTCCCTGCCAGTGACATTTACACAGTAATCAGTGCATTTTTATAGCACTAAGGCCTCTTTCACACTGGGGCGTTTTTCAGGCGGTACATTGCTAAAAATAGTGCCTGTACACCGCCTGAAAAAATCCGACCCCATTCACTCCAGTGTGAAAGCCGACGAGCTTTCACACTGGAGCGGTGCGCTAGCAGGACGGTCAAAAAAGTCCTGCTAGCAGCATCTTTGAAACGGTATAGGAGCGGTGTATTCACCGCTCCTACCCATTGATTTCAATGGGACACCGCAGTAAAACCGCCGCAAAGCGCCGCTTTGCGGGGGATTTTAACCCTTTTTCGGCCGCTAGCGGGGGTTAAAACCGCACCGCTATCGGCCGAATACCGCGGCTAAAACGACGGTAAAGCAGCGCTAAATATAGCGCTGCTCTACCGTCGCCGCGGCTCCCGCCCCAGTGTGAAAGGGGCCTAATCGCTGTATACATGTCAATGGTCCCAAAAATGTGTCAAAAGTGTCCGATCTTTCTGTCGCAATACCACTAAAAAAATTAAATAAAAAAAAAATATAAAATCGCAGATCACCGCCATTACTAGTAAAAAAAAAAAAAACTAATAAAAATGCCATAAATCTTTCGCATTGTTTGTAGACGATATAACTTTTGCGCATACCGATCAAAATATGCTTATTGCGATTTTTTTACCAAAAATATGTAGAAGAATATATATTGGCCTAAACTGATGAAGAAATTTGTTTTTTAAAAACAATTTTGGGGATATTTATTATAGCAAAAAAATTTAAAATATTGTTATTTTTTTCCCAATTGTCACTCTTTTTTTGTTTATAGCACAAACAATAAAAACAACAGAGGTGATTAAATAGCACCAAAAGAAAGCTCTATTTGTGGTAAAAAAAAGGATGCAAATTTTGTTTGTGTACAGCATCACATGACAGCGCAATTACAAGTTAAAGCCAAATTGTAAAAAGTGCTCTGGTCAGGAAGGGGGTAAAACCTTCCGGGGCTGAAGTGGTTAACCTAACCACTGGCCGACCAGCTCACGCAGATATACTGCGGCAGGTTGGCGGACCCCGTTCTGACAGGGGATATGTCAGAGATCTTCTGTTCCCAGTGATCGGGAACAGTGATCTCTGTCATGTCCCAGTGAGCCCACCCCCCAAGAGTTAGAACACACCCAGGGAACACACTTAACACCTTGATCGCCCCCTAGTGGTAACGCCTTCCCTGCCAGTGACATTTTTACATTGATCAGTGCATTTGTATAGCACTGATCAATGTAATAATGTCACTGGTCCCCAAAAAGTGTCATTTGGGGTCAGATTTGTCTGCCGCAATGTCGCAGTCCCGCTAAAAATCACAGATCGCTGCCATTACTAGTAAAAACAACAAAAATAAATAAAAGTCCCTTTTGCGCAAACCAATCAATATACGCCTATTATGATTTTTTTTACCACAAATATGTAGAAAAATATATATCTATATATATATATATATATATATATATATATATATATATATATATATAATCGGCCTAAACTGATAAATAAATGTGTTTTTTTATTTATTTTGGATATGTATTATAGCAAAAAGTAAGAAAAATGTATTTCTTTTCAAAATTGTCCCTTTTTGTTTGTTTATAGCGCAAAAAATAAAAACCACAGAGCTGATCAAATACCACCAAAAAAAAGCTCTATTTGTGGGGAAAAAAAAGGGTGTAAGTTTTGTTTGGATACAACATCGCACGACCGCCCAATTATCAATTAAGGCTACGCAGTGCCGTATCGTAAAAAATTGCCTGGTTATTAAGAGGGCAAATCCTTCCGGGGCTGAAGTGGTTAAATACACAGCATGCCCATACACAATATTTTTTTATTTATTTATAAAAATACAATAAAAAATTTTTTATTAATTATAAATAGTTATAAGTTATGTAGTGATTCCACTTTTTCTGTCTTGTATGCATGGTTATTGAGGGATCCATATGGTATGTTACATAAAGCTGCAATTTATATGACACTTTCTGCTGACACGCTGCGCACAGCTACAAAATGATCAAACCCGGACAAGATCACAAAGCGCAGATGGATCGCTTGCACTCCAGGAAACTGGGGAATAAAAGAAAATAAAAAAAAAATGTTACTTTTTTTTTATACATAGCAAATACAGCTTTGTATTCACTCTATCAAAGCCGGAACACATGTGCACTGGGCTGACGGCGCAGCCGCCTTTTATACAGTGGGGCGTGTACTAAAGCCCCTGAGCTTTAGTTGGCTACAGGCGTCCTGCCTGTAGCCAATTATTGCTCTCCTCGCTGCCGGCGCTGTGATTGGCCAAGCATGCGGGGTCACAGTGCATGCTTGGCCAATCATCAGCCAGCAATGCACTGCGCCGGCCGCAATGCATTGCGGGCCGCTCGCATCACACGAATGTGATGCGAACGGCCCAAATAGTTCTGGGCTCGCCGAGCGGGCGAACGGCCGGTGATCGATTCGAACGTGGGTTCGAATCGAACACTGGGCCCATCCCTAGGCTATACAGGAGTCATGCATTTATCTATATAAATATCCATTGTGTGTAATATTAATTAATCAAATTTAGACTAAATGTATTATATTTTTTACCAATTGCTGGGGTCCCTAAACAATATAGACATATATTCAAAAGCCCCAATATATAGATAAATACCCATTATAATAGAAAACTTTTTTTTTTTAATTATTATTTTTATTTTTTTATTTTTTTTAACAAATAAGTTTAGAGAACATTTTTTTTTTTTTGTCCTCAGACACACCTAGTGGCTGAAGATGATATTACCTAAGCTTACCAGGTAAATCATTAGAATTCTCCAACCAATGGAAAATTAGCAAAACCTTCTGGGCTGAGCTTATGATAATTTTATGAGCTTATTGTCCCAGACGGTATAAAGGATGTGGGGACCATAGAGAGGAGATCACAGACCCACATGCCGGATACACCCCTAGACGATCAAGAAGTCTGCTGATATTTGACCACTCCCCATCTTGCTGGACAAGATGTAGCAGGGCACATTATTCTGCTGAAAGAGGCCACTGCCATCAGAAAATACTATTTCCATGAAGGGGTGTACTTGGTCAGCAACAATGGTTGGGTAGGTGGTTCATGTCAAGTAACATCCACATGAAAGGCAGGACACAAGGTATTCCAGCAGAACATTGCCCAAAGACTACCTCCACTGGCTTGTCTTCTTCCCCTACTGCATCCTGATGCCACCTCTTCCCTAGGTAAGCGACACACACAATACACATGATGTAAATGAAAACGCGATTCATCAGACCTGGCCACCTTTTTCCATTGCTCCGTGGTCCAGTTCTGATGTTCACGTGCCCATTGTAGGTACTTTTGGCTGTGCACACGGGTCAGTATGGGCACCCTGACTAGTCTGTGGTTGCACAGCCCCATACACAGCAAACTGTGAAGCCCAATTTTTCTGCATCCAACAAATCAACTTCAGAAACAACATGTTTACTGGCTTCCCTAATATATCCCACCAACCTTCGGATGCCATTGTAATGAGATAATCAGTGTTATTCACTTAAATAGTGGTCATAAAGTTATGGCTGATCAGTGTATACCGTATATACTCGAGCATAAGCCGAGTTTTTTCAGCACATTTTTTGTGCTTATACTCGAGTCAAGCACTTTTCTGCAGCAGAGTGACATTTTCCGACCCGACTTTGGGGCCCCGTATCTCGGGGCCACTTGGTGCAAATTTGGTGTACAAACCCAGTGGAACCAACACTACAACATAACCAAATTTGGGGTTCCTAGCACCAAGTGGCCACGAGATACAGGGCCCCAAAGTCGGTCAACTGTGTCCATCTGCAGCAATGTCATTTAGGGGGCATCTAGTAACCCTTAACTACCAAGTTTGAAGTTCAGGGGACCTATGGCTGCAAATGGGCACAGTGAGGCTGCAAATGGGCATTGTTGACCCTCTTTTCCACTTACAGTAGCTGCGCATTTCTCACCCTAGGCTTATACTCAAGTCAATAAGTTTTCCCATTTTTTTGTGGTAAAATTAGGTGCCTCGGCTTATATTCGGGTCGGCTTATACTCAAGTATATACGGTACTTTGTATTTTCATATCCAGTTAGCAAGTGCAGTCCTGCCCCTGAAACTAAACCCCACCCCCACCATTCGTTCCCTTGTCTAATGACATTATTGATGTTGAGCATTGAGGTGTTCTCATTGGATAGAGGGATCAGGGATGTGTAAGGCTTAATGTGGTTGTAAACATCAGACATGAAATATGAACAAAGCATATTTCTCTATAGTGTGCACTTGTCTCAATTAAGAGAACCAAGTGTCATTTCTGTCTGCTGCTTCATTCTTCTGCTATCAGCATGAATCATTTCTGACAAGTTTTCCTGACACCAAGAGAAAAATGGTGACAGGTGAGGGACCTCCAGCTGATTGACAGCCTCAGCTCTGTTCCTGTGTGAAGGGGGGTGTCCTGTCCCTACAATCAGCTCTCAGACCTCTCCTCTCTGAGTTCTGTAGAGTGTAATTTCAGCTATCCACCCCCTTTTTTCTGAACTCTCAAAAAGCTTTATGAATGCACCGCTTTAAAACGGGTGTAAGGAAGAGAAGACTGCAGATAAATACGTACAACTTATGTAGGAGGATTTGTTTAATATCTGTGTATTACCTGAGGCCAGTCACTTCACTGGGTATATGTAAGGGTTTACAACCACTTGCCGACCGGCGCACGACGATGTACGTCGACAGAATGGCACGGACAGGCATAAGGACGTACAGGTACGTCCCCTTTAAGATGCCGCTGTGCCATCGGGACCCCCGTGAGGCCGGCCTTGGGTCCCGCGGACTCGATCGCCGTGGGGACACCCGCAATCGTCTCACGGGAAGGCTGAACGGGGAGATGTGGAAATAAACAGCATCTCCCTGTTCTGCCTAGCAACTAGTGACGCCGATCTCTGCTCCCTGTGATTGGAGCAGAATCAGCATTCACTAGCTGACAGCCATGCCCCCCCACAATTAGAATCACGCCTATAGGAACATGTAACCCCAACACTGCCACCTAGTGGTTAACCCCTTCACTGCCAGTGTCATTTACACAGGAATCAAGGCATTTAAATAGCACTGATTGCTGTATAAATGACAATGGTCCCAAAAATGTGTCAAAAATGTCCGAAGTGTCCGCCATAATGTCGCAGTCACAATTAAAATCGCTGATCGCCGCCATTACTAGTAAAAAAAAAAATTATTCATAAAAATGCTATAAAACTATCCCCTATTTTGTAAACGCTATAACTTCTGCGCAAACCATTTTACCAAAAATATGTAGAGGAATACGTATCAGCCTAAACTGAGGAAAAAAAAAAGTTTTTTTTTATATATTTTTGAGGGATATTTATTATAGCAAAATTGTCGCTCTTTTTTGTTAGCGCAAAAAATAAAAACCGCAGGGGCAATCAAATACCACCAAAAGAAAGCTCTATTTGTGGAAAAAAAAGGACGTCAATTTTGTTTGGGAGCCACGTCGCACGACCGCACAATTGTCAGTTAAAGTGACGCAGTGCCGAATCGCAAAAAGGGGCCTGGTCCTTTGGCTGCAAATTGGTCCGGTCTGAAAGTGGTTAAGTCTGGGGGGTGGAGCTCAGTCCTAAAGTCAGTGAAGACAATTCTATAGGAACAAACTGAAACCAGGACTAGGAGAAGGCTTAAATATACACTATATTACCAAAAGTATTGGGACGCCTGCCTTTACACCTATATGAACTTTAATGGCATTCCAGTCTTAAGCCCCATACACAAAAATGTCACTCTCTAGATGTGCAAAGTTGGTAGAGACATCCCCAAAAAGACTTGCAGCTGTAATTGCAGCGAAAGGTGGTTCTACAAAGTATTCACTCGGGGGCTGAATACAAATGTACACCACACTTTTCAGATATTTATTTGTAAAAAATGTTGAAAACCATTTATCATTTTCCTTCCACTTCACAATTATGTGCCACTTTGTGTTGGTCTATCACATAAAATTCTAATAAAATACATTTACGTTTTTGGTTGTAACATGAAAAAAGTCAAGGGGTGTGAATACTTTTTCAAGGCACCGTAGGACACATTTAAACAGGTGAGAATATTCAAGGAGGGGGGAGCACTTTTGGTGGTGACACAATTTTTACTATACAAGCACAAGGAAGCTATCTAAGTGGATAAGAAGCACTTTTTGTGAATGGTGAACTGTCCACGGTATCTTATTATTATTATTATTTGCATGGACTGCACTTTGTTTACACTGTTTGATTTATTATTACGCACTGGAATTGTATGTAAAACGGGAGTATATATATATATATATATATATATATATATATATATATATATATATATTATATATATATATATATATATATATATACATACATACATACATACATACACACACACACACACACACACACACACATAATATATATATATTTTTATATTTATTTATTTTTTATGTATTTGTTTTAAAAAAGCACTACGTTGAAACATTTATTTATGTATATAAATGTATTATTCACATTTTGAATTTGTTATTTTGTATACACTGGTATTTATAGCAGTGCACAATATATATATATTTATATATTTATATATATATGTTTTTTTTTCAGTCAGATTTTAGGCTTTTTTTAGCCTGTAAGGACTGGTCTCCTCCCGAATAGCACCGCTAAAACGACGGTAGAGCGCCGCTAAATATAGCGCCGTTTTACCGCCAGCGCGCTCAACGCCCCAGTGTGAAAGTAGCCTTAGTGCTCTTAACTGACACACAATAAAGGTATAAGCTTTCTTCATATTTCAAATCTGAGGTTTACATCCATGGTTTAAGATGGTAAAAAAAGGTTCATTGAAAGTTTGAGTGGTTTCACACTTACAGTAATTTCTTCATTGTGGAACTGTCCTTCAACATGTTCAAACTCTGCAACCAAGTGGAGAGAAAATCCATTTCACTCACAATGCTGTAACAATACATCAGTATAGATACAACACACATGACAAGAAAATTGCTGAAAAGCCCATACTTCTGAGACCTAGAAACAAACTAATTACATCAATACAATTAGAGGCAGCTTATTAAATATTTAAAGTGTAATATATATCATATACAATTGCTACACAAGTCACATTGTAATATAACATTATTAAAAATTCGCTTTCCTTTTTTAATCTGTGGCGCTGTAATTTTCTGTAGAATGCAATGCAATATGGCTACCTGGAGGTGTTCTGTACACAGATGGTGTACAAAACACCCCTCAGAAATGTAATTTCCTGCCATTGCCATTGCGTCACTAAGTCATTGTGTGATTGGCTCACTGATTTTCCCAGAAGTCTGTACTAAGATACAAGTCAGATTTTGGGTGTCCTCTGCAACATAAATTTCAGTTTTGGTGATATACTGCCAAAGGGTTAATGCATCTATTCTATATAGATCAGATCAAAATCAGGGACAAATGGAGGAACAGAGGGACATTGCTCTAAATCAGGGACAGTCCTTCGAAATCAGGGACAGTTGGGAGCTATGAGTAAGGTAATTGATGCACTATTTACATTTTGTTTTTTTCTGGAGTTGGACTTTAAAGAAGGACGTCCATGATTTTTTTTGGAAACATCACAATGTAAAAACGTTACCTCTAATTAAGTCTATCCTATGCCTGAATCGCTGCTGGTTACTGTACGAATCTTAGTTTCATTCATCCTGGATACTAAACACAGCGCTCTTCTTTTGGCGCTGAGACTGCAAGTTCAGGCTCTCACACAGTAAAGGATCCAGTTTTGTTCATTATCCCTTTCCTCTCAATTGGGTATTCACAAAAATTCTTGTAAGCGTTTCAAATAACGCAAGCAGTTCTGTCTATAGACAAGGGGAGAGGAGGGGCAGATAAACAGCGATATCTACTCTGGTCCATTCAGATAAAAATTATATAAGATGAATGGACGAAAAGAGAGGAAGAGGGAAAGTGATCAACAGTATCCTTTACTACAGTCACAGCTCAGGAAGAAGAGCACTGTGTGTAGAATCTGGGATAAATAAAACCTAAATTTGTACAGTAACCTGCAGCAATCTGGGCATATAGTATAACCCTTTCTCTGCTCACAGGCCAGCCTGTATCCGCTTTGATTCTCTGAAATCATCCAGGTGCCAAGACCCTGGAGTCCGCTCGTTCTCCAATCCATTATCCAAACAAGGGGCCACACATCGAAGATGTTAAACTCCAGCTAAGATTTGCTTCAATGACAGCACACCCCCAAGCAATAAACCTTAGCTGGAATTGAACATCATTGGTGTGCTGGCCATTATTTGGATGCTGAGCATAGAATACTCTTAATCAGAGGTACTTTATTTACAATGTGATGTTTCCAAAAAAAAAAAAAACGTTTCCTGTAGCCTTGCTTTAATCTACCGTATATACTCGAGTATAAGTCGAGTTTTTCAGCACATTTTTTTGTGCTGACAGTGCCCCCCTCGGCTTATACTCGAGTCAATCACTTTTCTGCAGCAAAAAATGAAATTTTCCGACTGACTTTGCAGCCCCCTATCTCGGGGACACTTGGTGCTAGGAACCCCAAAAACACTACAACATATCCAAATTTGGGGTTCCTAGCACCAAGTGGCCCCGAGATACAAGGCCCCAAAATCGGTCACCTGTGTCCATCTGCAGCAATGTCATTTCGGGACCCTTTGGGTCCAGAGACCCCAAATTGGGGTTGCAGCTAGGGGGCATCTAGGAACCCTTAACTACCAAGTTTGAAGTTCAGGGGACCTATGGCTGCAAATGGGCACAGTGAGGCATTAAAATGGGCACAGTGAGGCATGCAAATGGGCATTGTTGACCCTCTTTTCCACTTACAGTAGCTGCGCATTTCTCACCCTAGGCTTATACCGACTTATATCGAGTCAATAAGTTTTCCTAGTTTTTTGTGGTAAAATTAGGTGCCTCGGCTTATATTCGGGTCGGCTTATACTCGAGTATATACAGTAATTCAAAAGAGGTACAAAAGCATTGCTCACAATAACACGCTCACCTCTTTCCACACAGTGCTCAAAATTTGTTGGTTCCTTGGAAGTGCTTGTTTCAATACGTAAACTTCTTACTGTAAAAGAAGAAGGATAAAAATAAAAAAATGGCACTTTAAATATTAATAGAGGAAGCTGAGCACTGCGAGCCCAAGACTGTACTGCCATCTTGTGGTAACACAAGATTATTTAATTTAATAGCTTCAGTACATCCCCACACCAAGCACAAGTATGTAGATCAGAAGTCCTGACTCATTCCTGCATATTTGTTCAGGGTCAGCGAGAGTGCCAATTTTATTAAACAGAAGATTAGCAATTGCAGCCTTTGTGCACACAAACACAAATCCCTTATCTAAAGTGGTTCTAAAGCCTAAGCACTTTTTACCTTAATGCATCCCTAGCGCTCAGGTAAAAAATGATCAGGCATTGATTTTTGCCCCTCGCCGCCCCTTATACTTACCTGAGCACTCATTCAATCCAATGATGTGCTCGTCCGCAGCTCTTCTCTCACCTCACTTCTGTGTCTCACTGACTTTGCCAATAGCTCTCAGTGATGTCAATCAAAGCCTGTGGGAGGAGCCAGGAGCACAGGTGGGGGACCAGAGAAGAAGCAATATTACAAATTCTCCACAAATTTGGCTTGTATGGGAGGGTTGCAAGAAAGAAGCCATTCCTCAAGAAAGGCCACAAGCGGCGACGATTGAGCTTTGCAAAAAATGCACCTTGAAGAGTCTGAGGCCACATGGAAAATGGTATTCTGGTCAGATGAGACTAAAAATTTATTATTTGGCCTCTACACGAAACGATATGATATTAAATCCAATACAGCTCACCATCCAAATACCCCCATTCCTACAGTAAAGCGTGGAGGTCGTAATATCCTGTTATGGGGGTGTTTCTCTGCAGCGGGGACTGGAGCACTTGTCAGGATAGAAGGAAAAAAAGATGGGACAAAATACCATCAAATTCTTGAGGAAAATCTGCTGCCCCCTGTCAGAAAGTTGTCAATGGGAAGAAGGTTTGCCTTTCAACATGGAAATAACCCAAAGCACACGGCAAAAATGACCACACAGTGGTTGAAGGAGAAAAAGAGGAATGTCCTTGCATGGCCTAGTCAGAGCCCAGACTTAAACCCCATTGAAAATCTGTGGCATAACTTGAAGATTGCAGCCCACAAACAGTCGCCATCAAATTTAACTGAACTTGAATAGTTCTGCAAAGAAGAGTGGGCAAATATTGCAGTCTAGATGCGCAAAGTTAGTAGAGACATATCCCAACAGATTAAAGGCTGGAATTGAAGCAAAGGGTGGTTCAATAAAATACTGACTTGGGGGGAGGGGGGGTCCTTTTTCCAACTCAGTGATTCTGTTTTTGAATTTATTTTTTATTTTTTTTCTGACATGTTGGTGTTATATCTTTCACTTGGATGTTATAAATACAGCTGGATAAAAGGAAAACTGTCTGTCTTTATTTCAGGCTGTAAAGCAACAAAATGTGATTATTTTAAAGGGGGTGATTCTTTTCTATACCTACTGTAAGTCTGTTTAGTGCCAGGAAGCAGCAGGCAATCTATCAAGATGGCTGAGCCCGCAGTGAAGACTGCATTACATTGTGTCTGTAGTCTCAACAATATTAGACTCAGCAAAAGACTTGAAATGTGTAAACTGCTGCATATTCATAGGTTGATCAATTCAAAAACCTTGCAGGAGGCATTAAAGGACAAGTATGAGCTTTTGAAGAAAAAGCATTCATACTCCCCTCCATGCTGCGATATCTGTGTGATCCTTCAGCTGTTCCAAGCCAATTCTAACACAAATAACGGATTAATTATATGACAGCTGATTGCTCAGTTCTCAGTCTGCTTCAAGTGGAGAGCAGTGAATGTCAGTCACCGATCTCGGCTCTGCTTGCCCAGTGCTCAGTGGAGCGCCAGGCTGGGGAGGAGGTGGGCACAGCTGGCACAACTTTGCCCATACTTCTCCTTTAATGCTATGTATAGAAGGTAAATCTCCCTTCTGGCCTTACTTTGTGAGCTTTCGATGGTAATTTTGCCAATTTTTTGCAAAGTGTTCAAGCTGATGATGAATTCCTGGGGGAACATTCCTGTTGTAGTCCAGAATGTGTCAGGATTCCTGAAAAGAAATTAAGAACTTCAATAAGCTGAAATATGATAAATACTAAGTGTCGGTTCACACCAGCGCGGTTCCAGTCCCGCATCGCATAGAACTCGCAGGCAGTTCACACTGCCCTATGTGAACCACTATGTAAATAGAAAGTTAATGACCCCCCCAGATTGGTTCGCATATTGCAGTGCGAACTGTGAATTCGGACAGAAATCGGATTGCGTGGGTGTGATCACCTATGCAATCCGATTCTGGTGCGGACAAAAAAAAAGGGTGCTGCGTGATTTTGGTTTGAATGTGATGCAAATTCAGGAATACAATCTGTATGGCTGAATTTGCATCGCACAAACATTGCATGTGATCTGCACAGCAGTGAGGTGCGAATCACATGCAAAGTCTGACATCACACAAGTGTGAACCGGCACTAAAGGTAAAACTTTTTTTTTTTTTTTTCGTTTTGGATAGAGTGGAGATGGATTAGAACACCCGTCAGGTTATGGCTGTCTGTGTCCCCATAAAGAAGATTCACCCTCTCCATTTTACTGTCATCGATGAAAATGAAAAAAAAAAAATCCACATTTTGGGTTGTCACCAGAGCAGGAATAGAAGGGAAAACGTCCAAGGGGAACACTAGTTCTGGTGACTACCAGGGATTTCCTCTCGCCTCCTATTTTGGCTATGGGACTGGAAATCCCCTCAATGGGACACAGATGACAAAAACTGACAGAGGTTTAAAGTGGAGTTCCACCCAAAAATTTTACTTCCGCTTTAAGTACTGGTGACCCCCTGACATGTCATTTTTTTGGGGGTGGGGGGGAGCGGGTACCCAGTTTTGACAGGTACTCAGCTCCCACTTCCTCCCCTGGCACCGCATTGCTGGACTGTGGGACAGGTGAGTGTCTGTTTATTACAAGTCAGCAGCTGACTTTTAAAAATGGGTGGAACTCCGCTTTAACTAGAGATGAGCTTGGGCATCCTCCAAACTTATTTCCAACCCAAATTCCCGCTTTTTTTGTACTTTAATGAGCTGCTGTTGTGACTGCGTTCCAATGACACCCAAGTTCATTTCTAGTTCTATCTCTCCCCTACGCAATCCAATATCTGTCCTACCAACACTATCCACTGTCCCAACCCCCCCCCCCCCCCCCTAAAAAACATTGTGAAAAAAAAAAAAAAATGTAATTGTAAAAAAAAAAATCAATACATAAAAATAAAAAACTACTGACACTGTCCACTAGATGTGAATGGGGCCTAATGCGAATGCCACTCGAGACGATGACAGTTTATGGACGGGCACTATACCCAGAATAGAGCTGTACATGTCTCCGAGAACACAATGACAATCAGGACATAGTCAGAGGGCCTCATAGAAGGAGTAACTGTCTGTAGAAATGTATTTCTATCTTACCAACCAATCAGGCCCTGCCATTCCTGTTGCGAGGGAAGCTCTGATTGGTTGCTAAGATGGAAGCACAGGCTGCTCTACAGTCTGACCTGAGGCCTAATGACTGGTGATGCAGAGACCTCATACTGCCATGGTCTATAAATGCTCGATGTGTAGAGCTCACCCGTCTATGATGTGCTGAGCCGGGTGTCGGCCATCACCAGAGGTGGCCAAAGCCAGCACAGCCCCGGCGGATTTCAGGCACAAGTTCCCGGCTCGAGTCATTTCGCCTCACTTCTTTTCCCTACAAGCCCACTGCTGTAGAATGCTGCTTCGGGTTGCTAGGAAACCAGGAACAGCTCCCGGAAGTAGAATCACATAACCCGGAAGCGCAGTTGAAAATGTGCTCGTTTTGCTAAAAGGAAAGGTTCCGGAAGACAAAGGTTCCTAGGGGCAGAGAGCACCTTAGGCGGCTGTGAGCTCCCCTGGTAGTCATTATCTTATATTAGCTATGCCTGGAGTGCCGAGAGATGAGCGCCCTGTCCTGCTATAATCCACTCTATATGCTGGGCTACAGTGCACTGCAGAGGTGAGGTATGAGATATAGTCTTCCATTACTTTCTCTATACTGGTATTTGTGGTTATAGTCCTGGAGAAAGTTCCCTTCACTAATGTGATAATGTTATAGTTGGGGTTATAGGTTAGTGAACTATAGTAAACTCCCATTCTGTATGAAGATGTAAATTATCAGTACTAGTAAATAGTGAGCCCAGATTTTACATTACTGAGGTAAGTACAAAAGACATGTAAAGCCGACATGCTTTCCTTAGTTATTGATAGAGCTGGGAAGAGCGGAAGTTTCTGTTTGAATTTTATTTCCATCTGTGACCCCCCTATTGAGGAGATTTTCCCTCACTTCCTGTCCCTGTGTCACCCATACAGGAGACGGGCTCCCAATCATGTGATCGCTGTGACAGCCAGTCACAGGAATCATATGATTGGGAAGCCACCTCTGCTCACATAAAGGGTTGGTTGGAAGAGTTGGAAAGGGGTTAAGCCCCGTGCACACGGTCGGATATTCCGATGAAAAAAGTCCAATCAGATTATGTTGTTGGAAAATCCAACCATGTGTGGGCTCTAGCGGGAATTTCCAACGGAAAAAATTTCAGAGCAGGATCTAAAATTTTCCGACAACAAAATCCATTCAGACTTTTCACGATCGTTTGTAGAGAATTCCGACGCAAAGTGCCACGCATGCAGGAGAAATTTGGAGACGAAAGCTATTGGCTACTGGCCTCTATGTAGTCCCGCCATACGTTTAGTACGTCCCCTCGTTCGGAACGATCGGATTTTCCGACAACTTTGTCCGACCGTGTGTGTGCAACACAAGTTTCAGACAAAATCTGCCGGATTTTATGGTCGGAATGGCCGATCGTGTGTACAAGGCATTAACCGCTTCAGCACCGGGCCATTTTTCACCCTTCCTTACCAGCACTTTTTGCGATTCGGCACTGCGTTGCTTTAACTGACAATTGCACGGTCGTGCGACGTTGCACCCAAACAAAATTGACGTCCTTTTTTTTTCCCACAAATAGAGCTTTCTTTTGGTGGTATTTGATCGCCCCTGCGGTTTTTATTTTTTGCGCTATAAACAAAAGAAGAGCGACAATTTTGAAAAAAAGCACAATATTTTTTACTTTTTGCTATAATAAATATCCCATTTTTTTTTTTTAAACTATTTTTTTCCTCAGTTTAGGCCGATACGTATTCTTCTACATATTTTTGGTAAAAAAAAATCGCAATAAGCGTATATTGATCGGTTTGCGCAAAAGTTATAGCGTCTACAAAATAGGGGATAGATTTATTGCAGGCGGCCGGGAATGGGAGGACGTCATATGACGCCCACCCAGGATGGTAGATCCACCTTGTGGGCGTCATATGACTATGGGCGGGTATTGAAGGGGTTAAAGTAGAACTATAGGCAAAACCTTTTTTTTTTTTCTCATTTTGGATAGAGTAAAGGAGGGTCATAGCCCCTGTAAGTTTTTTTTTTTTTTTTTTGTCCCAATGGGGAGGTTTCCCTTCACTTCCTTCCCCATAGCCATAACAGGAAGTGAGACAAAATCCCTGCAAATAAGGGGCATTTCTTTGGGACCCCCAGGTCACCAGAACTAGTGTCCCCATTGGAAGATTTCCCCTCGATTTTACTTTTCTAGGGACAGCTCAAAATGTGGGATTTTCTTTTACCTTCACTTTCAATGATAAAGGTAAACAGGATAAATCCTTAACGGGGGCACAGACAGCAATAAAAACTGACAGGGGTTTTAATCCCTCTCCACAACATCAAAAACTAAAAAAAATAATTGCTTTTAGTTACACTTTAAAGCATACAACATGAGATTGTAGAGTTTGGATCTACTTTTAATTGGTGCCCTCCCAAATTGGCTTAGATATATTAGATTGCAGATATATTAGTATAACAGATATATTAGATTGCAAGCTCTTAGGGGGACAGGGACTGATGTAATGGTTCCATATACTTTAAAGTGCTGCATACATCTGAAAAATAAATATTGTATGGGAGGCAAATGGTAAACTGAAGTGTATATAACAGGATTATAATCAAAGTTCTGATAAAGGTCCTAATAATAATTTTTCTTCTTTATTTCAAGATTATGTTTAGGTCCTCAGAATCCCAGAACAATGGAGACACGGGACCTGTCTACGTCCGTGAGAAGGGTCAGCTGTTTCTGGCAGGTTCACAGCCCTCAAATGTGAAGTCTTGCCCCCCTCGGCTGTTCTCAAAAGGTTTTTCTGTGGAGCTATGTGTGAAGGAAGAAGATAACTGTAAACCCAAAGAAAAGCCATTTATCTTCACATACACGGAGGAGGGCAGCTTGCGTTATTCTGCAAAGTCTCTCTTCACCTTGGCTCTGGATCTCATTGCTGATAACATTCAGCATGTCGACTCCTTGCTGGGTTTTCCTGAACAGATTGCAGAGAGGCTGTTCACTGCTGCAGAGTCCAGGCAACAGTTCTCCAAACCACACAGCGGCCTTGTGGCCCTTCGTAAATTTACAGAGGCCTACGGGGATCTGATGCTGTCTTCACTGTGTCTGCGGGGCAAGTATGTCTTCCTCTGGGGTGATTGACAAGCAGTGCATTTATAGGTTTAAAGAAGTTTGTGTTTTGCAGTGTTCTGCTGTATTGTGCTGTATTTTATATATTGTATTAGAAAGCTTCAATATCTGGGACCCGCCCCGCCGATGATGGCAAACCACGGCCGCTCACAGGGATGGAGGAGATGAATAGGCAGTCTGCCCCCTAGTTGACATCACTTTCGCCATATACCCACAGGGGTCCTGGAACATCTCGTCCAGCTCTGTGAGCACCTCCAGCAGGTGTGTGTGTGTGTTTTTATATCATCGGTGGGACAGGGACACTATGCTGATTTGGATTTGATGAGATATGTACTTTTTTAATGCAAGTTGTTATAACATTTGTAATAAACTGTTCATTGCTGCACTAGATGACGCTTCCCGTTCTATACTGGGTTCACACATACAGGAGCGGTGAGGAAACTGCAGACTCGCACCGCATTCCTGTTCAAATCGCATGTGATTTTTATTTTTTACTTTTTTTTTTTTTTTTTGCAGTGCAATTTGAGCCCATTCATTTTGCATGGATGTAAATTGTACTGCAAAGTATCCATGAGTATTTGACCAAAAGTATTTGTACTTAACGATAAAAAAAAAAAACGGTATTGGTGCAACCCTAACCTAAATATGTTTTTATAATTTTAAATTTTTCAAAAGTCATAAAAAAAAATATGGCTTGGCATCACAGACCGCTCCAGAATATGAATTTAACCTACTTAAGGCCTAATATCATGTGACAGGTGGTAACCTGTCATAAGATGCACTCCAGGCATACCTGCCCTTTTAATCTATCCATTCTTCTATGTGCTCCTACTATAGGCTCTGGAAATGTAGAGTTGGGACCACAGTATATACAGAGGTCCCTTGACGTGGGCTTACACATATATTTGCAAATGTGTGCAAACAAAACGCTTTGTAAACTGTTACACGGGGACAATTAAGTTGTTTTTCAGGTTGGTCGGCAAGTGTTCTGGGAAATCTTTTGTTTGTTTGTGAGGTAACAAAACATGCCATATAATATAGAACATCACAACGTCTTCTGCAAAGGAATCGTACAATCATAGTATACATGTCACGTATTAAATTTAACAATAATCTCACCCATCAAGACATTTTGATCATTTTCATTAGCATGTTCATAATGGGGGGCGGCGGCGGGAGGAAGGACCAAGGAATGCAAAATATAAGCAAATTAGACTCCAGTTGAGTTGGCTATAGCGGATGGGATGGGACACACAGAGCCAGGGACCCCATTACGAATCTCCTCTGTGATTCTTATCCCTCCATGGTTAATTTTAAATTCTATTCCAAACCTACTGGAGTTGATTTACTAAAGCACAGGTGTCAAACACAAGGCCAGAGGGCCAAATCCGGCCCTCCAGGTCATTTCATGTGGCCCTTGCACCTCTCCTTCAGCTGCGGCACATTTTTTCCCAGCAGCACGTGGTAAGGGGGGGTTCACTGTGCTGTAAGAGGTGGGGGGGCACTTGACATCTGATGTAGGGGGGTGGGGGTGCTCTGGACATATAGTCTTACCGATACAATCGGCCCTTTGAATGCAACCATAATGCTGATTAGGCCCTCAATGAAATCGAGTTTGATACCCCTGTACTAAAGGCTGTGCAGTTGCACCAGAGATTAATAAATAAGGTAAAGCTTCACTTTACAAAGAATACCCAATCATGTGAAAGGAAAATAAAAAGAACAGCATTTTTGCTTTCACATGATTGGACGATGGAAGGAACAGCACTTGCAAAGTGAACAGTCTGCCTTTAGTAAACAAACCCCACCGGGTCTAGCACTTCTTCATCCACTGTGCTTGTCCTTTGTACATTACACATGTTATTCAGCAGAATAAAATTGACTTTTCTAATGGGGATCCCATTATCACTTACTTGTTGTGGTGTGTTTTTTTTCCATCTCTCTTTATATTAAATGGAGGGGATACATTCTACAATCACATGTATACGAATCTATTAGGATAACTAATTTTGATGTGTACAGGTACCTCCTAGTGTCCGAGAAGTTGGAAGAGATTAAATCATTTCGAGATCTATGCAGTTTGGACTTGTCATTTTGTAAATTGGGAGATGATCATGAATTGCTGCAACATATTACCTCTGCCACTCTGAACAGGTATGTCGACATGATTACAGCACTACTTAATTGAGAATTCCATCCAGGACTTAAAGAATCTGTGAATTTAGGATATGTACCCTTGGTATTTCCTTGTTTTACATAGAAGTCCCTGTACTGAAACCTACTCCGTTTTCATTTTCCAGCAAATATTTAATATTTGCAGCCTGTCTTCTAAAATTACATCTTCAATACGTCACAAAAAGGATATGTTCAGTCAAATCCTAACTAAACCTACTCCCACCACTATTCTAAGACTATTCTAACTACCCTGTGAAAGAAAAGATGCTGAAGTCACTCTGGTCCGATCACAAGATGGGGTTCTAGCTTTGGCTTCAGTGTAGAGGAGAGGCAACAACGACAACTGCAGAGCCTGGGTGATGACGTCACCGATAGGCTTACTATGGTGTATCTATTGTTGGCTGTCCCTCCTCTACACTGAAGCTGGCGCTGGGACCCGATCATATCACAGGCCACAGGGAAGGCTTTTTTGGCTCTCAAGACCAGCTGCCATTACTTTACCTTTGGTGCACAGCAACCAAGTTGTAGAACTTTTATGGAGATGTTTCACAAGAGCCACTCTACCATCCTTGTGTCATGGCAGTTTTCAGTGGGCACATCCTTTTTATGAAGATGCCCCATCTCATTAAAGGGGTTGTAAAGGTAGAAGGTCTTTCATCTTAATGCATTCTAAGCATTAAGATAAAAAGCCTACTTCTGTGTGCATCAGCCCCCCTAATACTTACCTGAGGTCCTTCTCTGTCAACCGATGTCCACGAGTGTCCACTTCCTGGTTGGCTGAGACACAGCACCATTGGCTCCCACTGCTGTCAATCAAAGTCAGCTAGCCAATCATGGGAGCGAGGGGGCCGGGCCAGGGCTCAGTGTCTGAATGGACACACAGAGCTGTGACTCGGCTCGGGTGCCCCCATAGCAGGGAGGAGCCAGGAACACAGAAGAGGGACCCGAGAAGAGGAGGATCTGGGCTGCTCTGTGCAAAACCACTGCAACAGAGCAGGTAAGTATAACGTGTGTTATCTCTATAGGGAAAAAAACAAGACTTTACAATCACTTTAAGTGATTGGCAGCCTAGACATGGTGCAGAATTATTTCCTCATGGAAAAAAAAGTATGCTGTCAATATTGTAAGTGTCAGTGCCCACCAATATCACAGGAGTCCCAATGAATAATGGGACATGGGTGTTCAGAGAGCTGCTCAGGTGTGACATGTGGCAGCTCACTGGACAAAGAAATAGTTTTGGCTGTATAAATGTGGATAAATGTTAGGTTTAATTTTCAAGGTTCAGTTAGGGGTAAAGCGATATTAAAGAGGAAGTAAACCCTGATGGGTTTACTTCCTCTTTGTTTCTCTGCAAAGGTAAAGCATAATGGACTACTATACATCGCATAGTAGCCCATTATGTGTCACTTACCTGACACAGGAGACTGCGATGTCACCGATGTCCCCTGTTGCACGAAGCGTCCATCTACCTTCCGGGGATCGCTGCTCCGTCGCTGTGAGTGGCCGGAGAAGCGATGACGTCACTCTGGCGCGTGGGAGCCGTAAGTGACGGCATGTTTGTCTTCGCTTGCCGCGCACCCAGTGTGCCTGCGCCGTTGTCTACGGCGTGCATGCGCTGTAGACAGCGGTGCCGCTATTTCTGTAAATCTCTCCTAAACCTTTTAGGTTTGGGAGATATTTCTTGGACCTACAGGTAAGCCTTAATCTAGGCTTACCTGTAGATCAAAGTGGTCTGTAAGGGTTTACAACCACTTTAAAGCAAACATTTTATTATATTGCAGCTTACCAATTCTTGGATGTGATGACTGCGTTTAGTTTTCTTTTTAGGCTTTCTTTCCATTATTTTTATCTGGTGATCTGGCCAGTAAGTCTTTTTTATTTTTCAACAGAACAGGCTGCCCCTCAGATGTAGCAGTTGGAGGGATGAGACAAACCATATAACACTGATAGGGGTGTATACGATGGTCCGCTTGTATTTATGTAAAACCTTTATCTCAAAAGGAAGAAAACTGTTGCTGTAACTGCTTAAAAAAATATTAGCTGGAGTTTGGCTTTAATTTGTTAGTGTATCCAAATCTGCTAGTACATCTGACACTTTCTCCCTCCTATCGCCACCATATGACAGGTAGATCGCAACCTGACATGGTGCCAAAAACCGCTCAAGCCTGCCACCTCATAGATCGCAGCAGTGATTTATATTTTGTAAAGTCGAATCGGGAGAAGTACTAAGAAAGGGGCTGTATGGGAATGGGAGAGGTGTCTGTGCTAGGGAAAAGCCACAGGACGGTCTGATGGGGCACATCTCGCAAAGCAGGTAACTGAAGGCTGGAGGTGAAAAAGCTGTAGGGGCTCGGTGCCAGGAGACTGTAATCGCAGGTCCTCAGGGGGACTGGCATTATTATGGAAGGCTGCTGCTGCCTATAATGTACATGTGTACCTGCTAGACATCAGCATTTATTTTGCATTGTAGTGACAGCTGCCTGAGAGTAGGAAACGGGCAGCTGCTTGTTAAACACCACTGACTGCTGCACTGTGCCTTATGTACATCTGACCTTTACTTACATTCCACTGACCCTGCGCAGTGTTACTACTTACCTCTGAACTCTGCCTCCTGTTCTAATGATCTTATATTCTGCCCCTCTGACCCCTGTACTCTACCATACAAACTAATGACCTCTGTACACATGCAGTTCCTAGTGTAAATGGGCCCTTAAGGTAGGCTAAGGTTGTTTTTTTTTTTTTCTCACCTCCCCTGACCTTTTTGTTTATTACTACATGTTTATGTTATTTATTCATGCTTTCCTTTTTATTGGGGCCTTGCTAGTTAATTTTAGTAAAAAGACGCTGCATCTGGTGATCTTTGATCTCTTCTATGTTGCTCAAGTGGATCTCCACCTCTCAAAGTTTTCCCACCCCTGCCTTAGATTGACAACACTGCTGTCCAAAGGTGCCCCCTATTCTCCTTCATCCAGAGTGTAGGCACTCTAATACAGCAGGTGTGTTACTAACCAGATCACCAGGTGAAAACAGAGGGGAAAAAAGCAAAAAAAAAAAGAACACTAACGCAGCCACCACATCTAATAATTGGTAGGCTGCAATATATACATACAAGTGTATTCAGGGGTTAGGTTTTGGGGCTTAAACAAAGAAAGGGTCGGGGTTGGAGTTTGGCTAGGAGTTATATTAAAAATGTAAAAGTGTGTGTTTTGTGTGTGTTATTTTTTTTTTTTTATGTACTGTTCTTGAGTACCCATTTGTTTTCTGTGTATATCTGACCTTCTAATATGTAGCATGTTTTGCTCTCTATGCAGCTTGAAAGAGCTCTACTTAAGGGATAATTGCCTGTCTGATGCTGGGATCAGGAAAATGACGGCTCCAGTGAGGATCCTACACAGGGGACTGGGAAGTCTGACGCTGATGGATCTTTCTTGTAAGTCTATTCTTACAGTTTTGTATTTGCTTCTTTATTTGGCAAGATGTACATTGCCAACAGCAAATCTCATTACTTACAGAGATATTTGAATTTTATAAAGGCTACCTATTTCATTTGACACCATGACTATACTTAAAGAAAACCTCTACTGTGGAGGGAGGCTGCCGCTACTAACCTTCCCTTCTGAAAATTCTAGTTTCCTGGCTGTCATGCTGTTCAATTGGCTTTAACACTTTGAGTCACCGAATCAAAAAAATGGGCAGATCAGGAGTTAGTTTTAGTAACTTCACTGGCTACATGCTTGTTGGGGTCAGTGGCTCTGTAAATTTAAAAGCCGGAGACGGACAGGAACTTTACATTTTCAGAAAGAGGTTTACAGTAGCAGCCCACGTTTTTATATATTTCTATTATAGGTAACCCCGGAATCACAGATGTGGGGCTCAAATTCCTGTTTGTTTTTAAACAACTCCAGTTCTTGGACCTTTCTGATACAGGTGTGGAGGTAAGTGAACTATTAACCACTTCAGTCCCAGAGCACTCTCCCCACACAAGGCCAGAGTGCTTCTAAGATTGTACCAGAGATGTTTGATTTACACCCTGTAACTGTAGAAACACTCAAAGAGACTACACCAGACTCGCACAAAACACTTATCAGTACAGTAATAACATATATACAGAAAATGCGAACAAAGAGCTGTATTAAGACATTTTATTGTACCAAAAGCTAATGAAACACCATAGTGAATGCCTATTAAAATGCATGCTACCCCTACATCCTTAATAGGTACCCAGCATATAACTCGTAACACCCACATGTGAATAAAGTTTTAGAAAAATTGCACTTTCCTAATTAGAACTGTTCAACAGACATCCAACTTATACTATGTAAAAAAAAAAGAGACCAAGATTAATAATTTCAGAACTTTTTCCACCTTTTTAATGTGACCAATAAACTGTACAACTCTGTTGAATAACAAACTGAAATATTTTAGGTGGAGGGAAGTGAAAATTTAAAATAATATGGTTGCATAAGTGGGCACACCCTTAACCTAATACTTTGTTGAAGCACCTTTTTGATTTTTATTACAGCAGTCTTTTTGGGTATGAGTCTATCAGCATGGCACATCTTGACTTGGCAATATTTTCCCACTCTTCTTTGCAAAAACACTCCAAATCTGTCAGATTGCGAGGGAATCTCCTGTGCACAGCCCTCTTCAGATCACCCCACAGATTTTCAACCAGATTCAGGTCTGGGCTCTGACTGGGCCATTCCAAAACTTTAATCTTCTTCTGGTGAAGCCATTCCTTTGATTTGCATGTATGCTTTGGGTCGTTGTCATGCTGAAAAATGCAGTTCCTCTTCATGTTCAGCTTTCTAGCAGAAGCCTGAAGGTTTTGTGCCAATATTGGCTGGTATTAGGAACTGTTCATAATTCCCTCTACCTTGACTAAGGCTCCTGTTCCAGCTGAAGAAAAAACGCCCCAAAGCATGATGCTGCCACCACCATGCTTCACGGTGGGTATGGTGTTCTTTTGGTGATGTGTTGTTTTTGTGCCAAACTTATCTTTTGGAATTCTGGCCAAAAAGTTCAACCTTGGTTTCATCAGACCATAACACATTTTCCCACATGCTTTTGGGAGACTTCGAATGTGTTTTTTGCAAAATTTAGCCAGGCTTGGTGGTTTTTCTTCATAAGAAAAGGCTTCCATCTTGCCACTCTACCCCATAGCCCAGACAAATGAAGAATACAGGATATTCATGTCACATGTATCTTTTTAGTTGTGCATTTTCTTTTTTTTTTTTATCCAATTACCTCCCACTTCCCACTTCCTTTTTCCCTGGGACGAAGTACTCGTTTTCTTTTAGGGAAATCAGAGGAGAATTATACGTCCATTTATTTTGTGCGTGAATCCGATCCCATATTTTTAGTGAAGTGTGTGTGTTATTTCGTGTGTGTTTGGTCCCAAAAATCTATGCTGTGGTGGGTTCCAAATTGTACGTCCTAAATGTGTGCTACTCCTTTCTTTTTCTATCTTAACCCATCGCTTGTCATTTACCTCTTTTGCCCATTTCACCACCCGTGTAAGTGCGACCGCATTGTGGTACTTTTTAAAGTCCGGCACCGCTAAGCCCCCCTGTTTTTTCCCTCTGCTCAGTACAGTGTATGCAATTCTTATTTTTTTGTTATGCCATATATATTTTTTAATGTTTTAAAATATATTTGGGGGAGTGATAGGGGCAGCATCTGAAACTTATATAGGACCTTTGGGGCCAGCACCATCTTAACCGCATTGATCTGCCCTATCCAAGAAAGGGGGGATGTTGAAATTTTTTTTTTATTTCACATTTAATTTCACATTCATAGGGGAATATAATTTATTGTATATATTTTTCTAACAGTATCCGATGGTCTGATTCCTAAATATTTTATTTCTTTTCGCCATGGAAAATGAAATTCTTTTGAAAGTTTGACTTCTTCCTGTTTACTGATATTAATATTTAGGATTTCGGACTTGCTGGGGTTAATTTTTAGGTTTGAGATCTCTCTGTATTCTTTCAGTATCCTCAGCAAGTTCGGAATCATGGTCCTTGGGTTGGATATATAGAACAGCACGTCGTCCGCATATGCTGTGAGTTTGTGCACTTCTGCCCCCACCCTAATCCCGTTAATATCCAGGTTGTTTTGCATAGCTGCCAATAGGATTCAAGGGATAATATAAACAGAAGGGGAGATAGCGGGCACCCCTGTCTAGTGCCATTTTCCATTACAAACTGGGAGGATGAAGTTCCATTCACTTTTATCGATGCCTGGGGATAGTTATACAGTACTTCGATCCATTGGATCATCCATTGGATCATACGTGGGCCAATACCCATAACTTCAAGCTTTTTTTACATGAGTCCCCAGTCTACCCTGTTGAATGCTTTCTCAGCATCCATCGACGGGAATAGACCTGGGGACCCATTGACTTTTAGCACCTGAAGGAGGAGCAATGACCGCACCCTATTGTCCCTTCCCTCTCTTCCAGGGATAAATCCGACCTGATCCGGATGGACCAGGTCGGTCATCCTTTCCTTCAACCTGGATGCAATTACCTTAGCATAAAATTGTATGCTAAGATGTCACATGTACCACACAGCCAGTACTTGCCAGATATTCCTGCAGCTCCTTTAATGTTGCTGTAGGCCTCTTGGCAGCCTCCCTGACCAGTTTTCTTCTCGTCCTTTTCATCAATTTTGGAGGGACGTCAAGTTCTTCGTAATGTCACTGTTGTGCCATATTTTCTCCACTTGATGATTACGGTCTTTCACTGTGTTCCATGGTATATCTAATGCCTTGGAGATTCTTTTGTACCCTTCTCCTGACTGATACCTTTTAACAATGAGATCCCTCTGATGCTTTGGAAGCTCTCTACGGACCATGGCTTTTGCTGTAGGATGCGACTAAGAAAATGTCAGCTGAACTTTATTTGGGGGTTAATCGGAGGCACTTTAAATGATGGCAGGTGTGTACTGACTCCTATTTACCATGAGTTTGAATGTGATTGCTTAGTTCTAAACACAGCTACACCCCCAGTTATGCAACCACATTATTTTATTTTTACTTCTTCATCACATTAAAGGTGGAAAAAGTTCTGAAATGATTTATCTTTGTCTCATTATTTTTATTTTATTTTTTTTAAATCACAGAAACCTGATATTTTAACAGGTGTGTTATATCCACTGTAGATGCGATAACATATATAAAGCTATCCAGTGGCAATATTCCCAAAGGACAAAATGCATTATATTGTATAACTTTTACATTGACAAGTCTTGTGATCTTAAAGTAAAAATTAGTATTCAAGGTATAACCTTTAATCTGATAGTATGGGTACCTAATATCTAGTTGCATTGAGAATGGACAATGGTAAACACCCACTATTACCGTATCCAATCATTAATTCTTTGGTGGCCCCCAAAAAGGCTTCTTAACAGTATGAAAAGGGATTTGTATTCATACTATTTCACAAACTCTATGGGTACAGTTCAAAAGTCAGGATCCACCCAGTTAAAAGAGAACTTCGGGTTTAAAAAAGAAAAAAAATAATTATTATTATTATTATTATTATTATCACCTAGGTGGATGCAACATCGCTCCCATCTGTCCCCCGCTGCTTCTAAGACTGGGAACTGAGAAACCCAAACACTGCAAATCGCTCAGTTCTCAGTCTTCAGTGAGCTGGTGACTGTCAGTCACAGCTCTTTGCTCTGCCCCTTCAGTTCTCACTGGAATGCTGTGAAGGGTTCGGGAACAGTTGGCTCAAGCTCTCAGCGGCTTCCTGAGAGGCTGAGCCATCTGCTGGTCCAGGTATCTGGGTGGATCCTGACCTATACAGTCAGGATCGATCCAGAGCCTGGAATGGCTAAATGACTTTAGCTCGTGCACTGTCAGCTGAAAACGGATCCAAGGAGTACAGAAAGAACTGCACTCCTGTGATCCACAGGAGAAGTAGGGCAAAAATAGCTTTGATTTATACTTCTCCTTTTTTTTTTTTTTAAGCTTGTATTTCTCTCTTCTTTCTCTTCCGCAAAAAAGTAAAGGTTCTCCCCCCATGATGGCGTCCTCCATCAGTGTAAATGATCTAGATGATAGTAGTGTATTTTGTAGCTCGTAAAAACTAGCAGCAATATTAAAGTCATCTCTTCACTGACAGCACTTTCATATATAATGAATGTAGATGACATATCCTTTCACTTCATAGATATACATCAATATTTCAAAGTGATATTGCTTCTACAGTGTACGTTGGACATAATTGTTTGTTTCATTGCTAAACCAGCACAGTACCAGCGTCCTATATATCCTCTTACAGCTTATAGTGCAAGCAGGTGAGGCTGGAAAAACTGGTTAGGTGAATAGTGCTCACTCCCATTTTCCTTAGGATAGATCTTCTTGTGAAATAAAATAAAAAATAGAATTACAGAGTCCCCCAGTAGTTGCTTAACTCCTAATTACAGCCCGAGTCAATGTAACTTCCTCAGCAATCCATAGCATTGGGGGTCTGTATTAGTCAGTTTTTGCTTTCTAATATGGTACCTCCGTGTATCCAACCTACAATTTATATGGGATAAAAAACGGAAAATTGTATACTTACCTTTCCGTAATTTTCCTTTCCTGTCGCATCCTCATGGCAGCATACACTCTGGGTTGTGACTCCGCCTCCACAACCTGATAGGACCACATAACTATAAGATGAAGATACGGCCCCCGCCCCGGTATTCTCTGTATATATGAATCACCTTTATTTAAAAAATGGGAGGGATATTGTATGCTGCCATGAGGATGCGACAGGAAAGGAAAATTACGGAAAGGTAAGTATACAATTTTCCGTTTTCCTGTCGCATCATGGCAGCATACACTCTGGGGAGTAACTCGCAGACAGGGTGGGTAATGCATCAATAGTAGTTTTTTATTCACAAGGAATGGCAGAGTTGGCCTGAATAACAGATATCCCAAAATTTACGGTAGACAAGCGGGCAGAGTCGACTTTATAATGGGAAATAAAAGTATTCCTGGAGGACCAGGTGGCCGCCCTGCAGATGGTTTCAGCTGAGACCCTACAATAGGCTGCCCATGAGGTCGCCACTGCCCTGGTGGAATGCGCCTTCAACCCGTCCGGGATCTGCGTAGCACTTAGCGAGTAGGCCTTCTTGATGGTTTTCACCAGCCATGAGGCGATGGTGCGGGCCGATGCTGACTGACCTCTCCTGAAACCGTGAGGGATGATTAGGAGGTTTTCTGACTTCCTAAAGGGTTCTAAGGCCGAGAGGTATTTGATGATGTTACCTCTAACATCCAGGGGGTGCGGATCGCCCTGGTCTGTGGTGAGCGCTGGCAGGTTAATCTCTTGGTTGAAGTGGAAAGAGGACGACACTTTAGGGATGAAGCGGTCTGAGGGTTTTAGGACTACCCTGTCTGGGTGGACGACCAGATATGGATCCCTGGCCAGTAAGGCTTGCATTTCAGAGACCCTTTTAGCCGATGTTATGGCGATAAGGAATGTCACCTTTAGCGTCAGGTCCCAGAGGGAGATGCCTTCTAGAGGGAAAAAGGGTTCTTTAGATAGGGCTTCCAGAACGACCGACAGGTCCCAGGTCAGGAATGAAGGCTTCCTGGGAGGCCTCAGCTTGAGACATGCCCTCTGGAACTGTACAACAAGAGGGTCGAGGGCCCATCTAGTCCCAGTCAGGGCGGACAGGGCTGACACCTGCACCTTAAGGGTGCTGGAGCCGAGGCCTTTGTCCAGACCTGTCTGCAGAAACTCCAGTATCTGAGGGGTTGAGATGGAGGATAGGTCCCACTCCTGCTGATGGGCAAAGGAGGTGAACCTATCCCAGACCCGCCGGTAGGTGGTGTTTGTGGTGGATTTCCTGGCCTGAAGTAGGGTGTCCACTACCCTAGCGGAACAACCCCGCTCTAGGTACCTAGACCTTTCAGTCTCCAGGCCATTAGGTGCATCCTCTCTGGACTCGGGTGTAATAGATGGCCCTGGGTTAGCAGGTCGACTGACTGTGGAAGGGGGAGCGGGTCTGTTGTGCTCAACTGTAGGAGAGTGGTAAACCATGGCCTCCTGGGCCAGAAGGGGATCACGGCCACCACTAGGGCTGATGACCGCTTGAGCCTGAGCAGAAATCTCGCTATCAAGGGGGTCGGGGGGAAGATATACCCGAGGTGGAAGTCCCAGGGGTGGTGAAGACAGTCTGTCCCCTCCGCTGAGGGGAAGGGGACTCGAGACAGGAATCTCTGACATTTGGTATTGTCCGGAGTCGCTGCCAGGTCTATATCCGGGGAACCCCAGGTTTTGGAGATCAGGGCGAAGGCCTGCGGACTCAGGGACCACTCGTTGTTGGAGAGAAATCTCCTGCTGAGGGAATCGGCCAGGAGATTCTCGGTACCTGGAATGTAGACTGCCCTGAGGTCCAGGAGGTTCCGCTGTGCCCACTCCATAACAGGGAGAACTTCCCGCATCATGGAAGAGCTCTTGGTAGCCCCCTGGCGGTTGACTCTGTTGTCTAACCTCAGGAGGACCTGCTTGCCCCTCAGGAGAGGGCCAAAGGCCAGGAGGGCCTGGAGAGCCGCCCTCATTTCCAGAACGTTGGAAACGATGTCCCGAGCTTCGAATGGCCAGCGGCCCTGCGCTGCATGGTGTAGGTAATGGGCCCCCCAACCCTCCAAACTGGCATCCGAGGTAACCACCTCCTGAGGGGGGGGAATAATATGCCTGCACCTGCCCAAGTTGCTCGGCCGGGTCCACCATCTCAGGGACTGTTTGACCTCCTGTGAGATGTGGATGGGCTGAGACATGGCCGAGCCGTTCCATTGGTGCAGAAACGAGATCTGTAGAGGCCTCGCGTTCCAGTGCGCCCATTGTACCATCGGAATGGTGGCCGATGGGGAGCCCAGCAGGCTGAGGCACGCTCTGGCCGGTAGGGAAGTGGCTAGGATGGCTCTCCTGATTTTCTGGGTCAGAGGGGGGATCTTCTCTGGGGGCAACTCTATTGTGTTTGACCGAGTATCCAATACGGCCCCCAGAAAGACCATTCTCTGCGAGGGCTGGGGGTTGCTTTCCCCCCAATTTATGAGCCACCCCAGACTCTGAAGGGTGTAAATTAGAGTTTCCCGGTGCTGAATAAGGGATTCTCTGGTGCCTGAGAGTAGGAGAATGTCGTCCAGATAGTGGTGGACCCTCAGACCCCTTTCTCTCAGGGCCGCCACTACCGGTAGGAGGATCTTTGTAAAGGTTCTGGGAGCCGTAGAGATCCCGAACGGCAGGCACTGGAACTGGAAGTGCCGCTGGTCTATAGAGAACCGGAGGAATCTTCGGAACAAGATATGGATTGGGACGTGCAGGTATGCGTCCTGAAGGTCCACGGACAACATCCAATCCCCCAGATTTATGGCCTGAAGGATGGATTGTAGACTTTCCATCTTGAAAGATTCCACCCGGATGGATCGGTTGAGCCTTTTCAGGTCTAGGACGGGGCGCAGATCCCCTGACTTTTTCCAGACCAGGAAGAGGGGGGAGTAAAACCCCCTGCCTCTTTGAGATCCGGGCACCTCCACAATAGCCTCCTTGAGGAGCAACTCCTGGACGTAGTCCAACAGCAACGCCCTTTTGTGTTGTGAGGATGGAAGCTTGGTTGGACAGAAGTGGTCGGCCGAGGGTCGACCCTGGAAGGACCACCTGTGCCCGAAACGGACGGTAGCCACCGTCCACGGGTCTCTGATGGTATCCGCCCAAGCCAGCTGGAATTTTGAGAGCCTGGCCCCCACTACTGCTGGCTGGGCGGACGCACCTTCAAAAAGACTTCTGGTCATTAGACGCAGAGGTCTTAGGTTTCTGAAATTTGGAGAAGGTAGTCTGGGGGTTCCTCCAGTTTCTCCGGTACTCCCTGCCTGGTCTGTAGGCCCTAGCATCCCTGTACTTATCCGGCAGGTTGCGTCTGGAAGGAGGAGGCCTCTGTTGCCTGGGTTTTCTATCCGAGGGAATGAGCCCGGATTTCCCGCCGGTCACTTTTGAGATTGCTGAGTCCAGCTTAGCCCCAAAGAGGTTTTCACCATCAAAGGGGATACGGCACCAATTGGATTTGGAGGCCGGGTCTGCTGCCCAGGGCTTGAGCCAGAGCGCCCGCCTGGCCATAACCGAGGCCAGCATGGCCCTAGAGGATGATCTTATGGCATCCACAGAGGCCTCTGCCACGAAATCCCCAGCGAGGCTGAGTTCCTGCAGGGCCCTGACTATCTTGTCTTGGTCTGCACCCTCCGTAATGAGCTTCTCCGTGGAAGCTGACCAACTGGAGATAGCCTTGCCAACGGCGGCCAGTGCCACGGCTGGCCTGCAGGCGCCTCCCGCTGCTGTATAGGCCCTTTTTAGGTCAGTATCAATTTTCCTGTCCAGGACGTCCCTGAAAGTTACTGCGTCCTCGATAGGGAGCGTCACGTGCCTCGCCAGGCGCATGAGAGAAGCATCCACTACTGGCGGGGTAACCAGGGGCTTAGCCTGGGATTCTTTTGAGTTTGAGAGTTTGGTGAGCCTGTTATTCAGGCTCAGTTTCTTGTCTGGCTTCTGCCACTCCTCCCTGATCAGGTCATCCAACTCCTCAATGAAGGGGAATGCCTCTGGGTCCCTCTTGAGGTTAGGGAAGTACTTCTTCCGTTTCTGGGGGGCCTCCTGGGGTTCCTCCCAGTTAATCGCCTCTTTGACAGACTTCACAAATGGATCGATCAGGGAGAAGTCGAAACCCGCGGCCGCCTCCAGCTCCTCATCCTCAGACTGGGAGTCTGGCTCTCTGGATGTACTGGGGGGGGGGGGGGAGGTACCCCTAATGGACATCTCCATGTCTGGAGTGGACTGCGGAGCTGCAGTCGCAAGCTCTCTTGGCTCCTGCTCCCTTTCTCTAGTGGCCTCCTCGAGGCACCTGCGACAGGCAAGCTTGTCCGGAAGGGCGATGGCTCCGCATATCCAGCAGGCGTTGGCCGCCGGTCGGGGAGGGGGGGCTGGTGAGTGGCGTCTGTGCGATGACCTCCTCCGGTGGTAGTGGCTATGGGAGCGGGACCTGGAGCGACTCCTGCGGCTTCTCCTGTGGCCTGAGCGGCTCCTCCTCCTGCTGCGGCTTGAGTGGCTCCTCCTGTGCCCTGAGCGGCTCCTTCCACGAGATGCCTCCCTGCGTCCGGACTTAGATGACTTTGAAGACCTGGCGGGGCTAACCATTTAGGCAGCATTAGCGGATCCTGCACTCTTTTTTTTCGTCTTCTTACTTACCCAATCCTTCCCTCTTACCTATCACGATGGTGGTGATCTGCTGGGGCAGTGGTCTCCATAGGGATAGTAAAGGCAGCCTAGTAGTAATAGAAATAGGCATTTAGAGAGGAAGGAAGGAAGGTAAGGGTGGAAAAGGAGCAAGAAGCAGATTGCAGAATGCACAGAAAAAACAAACAAAATAGGCACTTACCTATTGGGGAGTGTGCTGGGACAGTCCTGGGATCTGGTGCAGGTGGTTTCTCCTGAAAAAACATCCAGGGAAAGGAAAGGGAATCTTTCCTCTTTTGAATTTGGCGCCGGGAGCGCCGTGACGCTTCGCGCATGCGCAGTAGCGCGGCCGTCTGCGCCATCTTGGAGACTGGCAATAGCCTCAGTCCCCTTCACAGGACGCCCGTAGGGCCGTAGTGCGCATGCGCGGAGGCGCCGGAACGCTGAGCACTGCTGGGGGGAACAGAGGACACACAGGAGGGACTACAAGGCCCAGCAGGGGCCGGAAAAAAATATAGCAGAAAGTGACATCAAAGGAGGACAACCACTGCAAGGTACAAAGCCTATTTAAGGCTTTTTAATGTAAAGAATGATCACATACCTTTAAGCCTGTTTAAGGCTTGCTTCCCAAGGCAGCGGTGGCAATGCTTTTAAACCTGTTTAAGGCTTATTACAGCAGGCAGGTGCAGTAGTAGTACCCCTGAGATCACCAGAGTGGGGTTCCTTCCATTTAGCTTCGTTTAGAGGCTGTACCGGCAAGGACTTCCAAACCAGGAGAGGCTAGAACCTGGCTTGGGCGAAGCGGTAAGAGGGTGATGCGTGCGGTCCCAACAGGTGAGGAAAAATTAGAGAATACCGGGGCGGGGGCCGTATCTTCATCTTATAGTTATGTGGTCCTATCAGGTTGTGGAGGCGGAGTCACAACCCAGAGTGTATGCTGCCATGATGCGACAGGAAATATGTGGTTCTAATCTATTTTGTTTCTTAGATTCAAGGAACCTGAATTCTATGACTGGTTTTGTTTCTTTTCTTTGTCAATAGGATTCCATTGTCACACGTAAGACAATAGAAACCAGGATGGGACTGCACCTTTCCCTAAAACCCCTATCTCAGTTTGATCACATAGACTGCAAGACTCAAGGCTGGGCTGAACAGGTATTTCTAAACCATACTGCTCTTTTATGCCGCATACACACGATCGGAATTCTCGTCGGAAAAACCTCTGACGGTTTTCCTGACAGAATTCCAATCAAACTGTCTTGCCTACACACGGTCACACCAAATTCCGACCGTCAAGAACGCGGTGACGTACAACACTACAACGAGCCGAGTTCAATGCTTCCGAGAATGCGTCGACTTGTTTCCGAGCATGCGTAGGAATTTTGCGCGTCAGAATTGCTACAGACGATCGGAATTTGAAAAATTGAGAACATGCTCTCAATTCTTTGCTGTCGGAAATTCGGCCAGCAAAATTCCGATGGAGCCTACACACGGTCGCATTTTCCGATGAAGAGCTCTCATCGGTCTTTTTCTGGCCGGAATTCCGATCGTGTGTACACGGCATTGCAGTATTATACACAGGAAACTATGACTGATAGGTATAATTTAATCGCATTTGTTGCTCCCTCTGTTTACCTGGCAAACAGAGGCAAGGTTACAGAAGTGGAAACACAAAGAGAAAATGCTTACAGACTTGAAACACGCAAAGCCTGTTCATACAAACAGCTGTAAATACAATTCTATGACAGGAAAAGATTTCATAGATTTGTCTTAAGAACTCTGGTCATGCGTAGGAAAAATAAATACATAATTGGAGACCATAAGCGGCATTGAATACATTTGATATCTTTTATGATGCTGAATAAAATTATAGATTCTGCTAAATGAAATTGTGGAACCTGTACCACTACCTACAGCAGCCTTTAACACATGTATTCCAAAAATTAAATGCCACCCCCCCCCCCCCCTTACATTGGTGAGCAGTTGGAAGAATGCCTCCACTTACATTAGTGATTAGTTGGAAGAATATTTCTTACATTGGCGGTCAGTTGGAAGAATGTTCCTCTCTCCCCCCCTTACATTGGTTATCAGTGGCAAGAATTCCACCTCCCCCTTGCATTGGTGATCAGTTGGAAGAATGTCTCCCCTTTCATTGGTGGACAGTCGGACGAATGCCCCTTTTACAAATATCTAAAATGATTTATGGTGTTGATTATTCATTTTGGAGGCAGAAATTGCTCATTGCTCAAGGAACTAGCAACCTCTGGAGGACCCCAGTTGAGAAATGCTGACCTACAGTATGGATGTGATGTGTGAGGGAGAATGTGATAACTCAACAAGCACACTGGATTCCCATGCACAGCGCCTTGAGGCGATTCAGTTCGCATTTGCAGCGCTATACAAATCATTCATTCATTCATTCATTCATTCATTCATTCAGTGTTCTTACCTAAATTATGGAAGCTCATGCAAAAAGATATATACCGAAAGTCTCTTTATTAACAATAATTAATCAGATACAAAATGACACAATGCAAAGGGTTTGAAAATATACATAATTGAGGTATAAATAATGCTTAATTTAAATAATATGATTGGCACATCACAAACGTATGTACATGATTTAGATATGATATCCTTAATGTAACAAAAAAAAATTTTTTTTTTAGTTTAATGTAAACCATACAGCTATGAAGAACAAATTTCTTAAATGTTTCAAATGGGAATGACGATGAACCAAAGCAGCAGTTTATATGCTTTCAATATAGAATAGTGTGCAAAAGTCACAAAACTAATGAAAAATATTTAAAGTGGACCTGTGTTCAGATTATGGACAATTTAAGTATGTTCTTAGACAGACACTCTTGTAGAGTGCAGAGTGGAGTGTATATTTAAGGACAAATTTCTGGTCAAGAGTAAGCAACGGACATTACCCATAAAGTAGTAGAGGTGAGTTATAGTCCTTGTAACTTTTAATAGTGCAGGCAGTATTTAGCCACTGCAAAGTGTTTTAGGGTGGTGGAACATGGGTGAATAACAAATCAACACCATGGGGGAGAGTTACTAAAACTGGCGTACACAGAGTCTGGTGCAGCTGTGCATAGTAACCAATCAGATTTTATTGTCAAACTTAATTAAAGCTGAAGTTAGAAGCTGATTGGTTACTATGCACAGCTGCACCAGGTTCTGTGTGCTCCAGTTTTAGTATCCCCCCCACATATGTGAACCCAGCCTAAAAGGAAAGGAGCTACAACCCTAATGAATTCTTTGCAGCTAGCTGGTTTTTCCTGCTTCTTGCTGATCTTTGGCCTCAATACCTCGAGTCCCTGACCTGGACCTGAAGATTTGTTTTTGGTCAGTAATTCAAAGTATCAAAGTCAGAGTGTCTGCATAACAGGCAGAACACTAGCATTGTCAGAAGGAAATCCACAATGACAGGCCTAGTACTCATGACAGATTTAATTTAATACAGATTCAAAATCCTGGAGTCCTGCTGAACTCTGTCCCTGTCTATGTAAGGGTCTATGCCGATGGACTTAATGGGTTTGTGTCAATGGCATCAGTTTTGAAATCCTTCAGAATTCAGCACCAGGTGCACCTGACTGGCAGTTGACCTCCTTCTGACCAGTGGTTGACCTACTTCAAGCAGGTTTTGCATTCATATAGACTTGTTGGGGAATGAAAAACCCCTCTGACGTGAACACAAGCCCATTGACACAGGCCCTAATCTGGTTCGCAGGAACTGTATAGGCACCAGAGTGGTGAGATTTGGCTTCTGATTTTGGAGGGACATGCAAGGGTAAATATATTTTTCCGCTTGGTATATGGAAGATGATGATTTTTATAAAACCTTCATTATCTGGGTAATAAAACCTAAAAACGGTGGTAGATAATGCAGATTTATTCAAAACCCATTACAAATTTTAGCTGTAGAGCATAACCTCTACAACAGGGGTCTGAAACTCGCGGCCCCCCAGCTGTTGCGGAACTACAAGTCCCATCATGCCTCTGCCTGTGGGAGTCAGGCTCGTAACTGTCAGCCTTGCAATGCTTCATGGGATTTGCAGTTCTGCAGCAGCTGGAGGGCCGCCAGTTTGAGACGCCTGCTCTACAACAAGGCAGGAATCGGAGGGAGAGACCAGCTTAGGACTGAACCTACATTTTACAGGACTAAGGGAAGAAAGAGGAAATATAATGAAGATACATGGTGGCAGTGTGTGCCTTGGCAGATATTGGAGGAGAACGCATTGCTTAATCTGCGATTTGAAGTAAATATTTTAGGCTAAATGATATACTCTTGTTTGAAAGGAGGAGTGTTAACATTGGAAGGGTTGGTAAATGTTGATTAGCACCTGATGCAATGTTTGCAAAAATGTTTTCATCAGCATTTAAGAAGGAATTTTTAAACTGTATCTGTGTTGTATTGTATTAGTACACAGTATGATCTGACACTAGTCCACTTACTTTTTATGAATCTTGTATTTCAGCTTTTGAATCAGTGGAACACAGTTGTTGCATCAGCTGCTAAGCCAAAAGAGTCCCTGAAATCCAGGACTGCAGCTCAACACTTTTGTAAGTGTCTGGAAATGCTTTCATATTGCTATATATATAATTTTGTGTTAAATGTATATTCAGCACTGAATTTTGCTGCAATTTTCCAGGTTTACAGTGCATTTTTCATAGGTCATGTAACTCGAAACAAGGGTGCGTTTTTGCCACGTTTTCAATTGGGAGGTGCGTCTTTTTTTTTTTTTTTTACTGACCAAATATGCACCAAAAAATGCGGTAAGCAGGATTTTTAACAGACCAGTGTGAAGACCTACATAGAATTTAAAGGGAGGCATTTTTCTTGAGCTTTTCTTGCCCTTTTCTTAACGTAAAGGTTCTTTAAAACCTGCTCCGTGTGAAAGCAGCCTGTCGGGCGATGATTGCCGAAAATTCATATTCACTTAAATTGTTTATATTAACCTCTTAAGGACTGCCTCCTGCACATTTACGTCGGCAGAATGGCACGGGTGGGCACAACGTACAGGTACGTTGCTCTTTAAGAGCTCAGCTGTGGGTCACGCGCCCCGCCAGCGGCACGTTTGCGACCCAGTCCTGAGCACCGTGGCCGTGGGACCCGTGGACCCGATTGCCACCGGTGTCCCACGATCGGGTCACAGAGCTGAAGAACGGGGAGAGGTATGTGTAAACAAACCTCTCCCCGTGCTTCCTAGTGAGGCTGTCACTGATCGTCTGTTCCCTGTCATAGGGAAAGACTATCAGTGATGTCACACGCCAAGCCACACACCCCTACAGTAAAACAAAACACACACAGGTCACACTTAACCCCTACACTGCCCTCTAGTGGTTAACCCCTTCACTGCCAGTGTCACTTACACAGGAATCAGTGCATTTAAATAGCACTGATTGCTGTATAAATGACAATGGTCCCAAAAATGTGTCAAAAATGTCCAATGTGTCCACCATAATGTCGCAGTTACAATAAAAATCACTGCCATTACTAGTAAAAAATAAATATTAATAAAAATACTATAAAACTTTCTCTTATTTTGTAAATGCTATAACTTTTGCGGAAACCAATCAATAATCGATTATTGCGATTTTGTATTTTTTTTTACCAAAAATATGTAGAAGAATACGTATCGGCCTAAATTGAGGGGAATTTTTTATTTTTTTTTATATATATATATATATATTATATATATATATATATATATATTATATATATATATATATATATATATATATATATATATTTTTGTGAATATTTATTATAGCAAAAAGTAAAAAATATAGATTTTTTTTTTCCAAAATTGTCGCTCTATTTTTTGTTTATAGCGCAAAAAAAAGAAAACCGCAGGTGATCAAAAACTGCGCAATTGTCAGTTAAAGCGACGCAGTGCCGAATCACAAAAAGGGGCCTGGTCCTTTGCTGCAAATTGGTCCGGGGCTTAAGTGGTTAAAAATTCAAATATATACAAATAAACTCTCCATTTCGGTTTTGGTTTTCTGCCAAGGGTATCCTGAATTTTTCATTTTGGTGCACCACTATTGGGGACCTTTGCATAATTTTCCCCACTTTATTTACTTGGTGTGGGCATTGCTTGTGGACCCCCTTTTATTATTGTAATTCGATGTCATGCAAATATAATTCCTAAATAGTGTTTTGTTGTTTTTATAGATGGAAACGAAAAGGTAAGCCATAGAGATCTGCAGGCCTCTACCATAAATTTTTCAGCAATCACACAATTTAGACCACTGCAGTTTTACAGTAAGGACAAAGGGATATTTACAACCCTATCGGGACAATTTCCAGTGAAAAGGACTCTTGATGATAAAACTCAAGAAGCCGTCTCTTCTGCTCCTGCAAAAAGACTTTGTGTGTCTTTATCTGCAGAGGACTTGGACTTGCTAAATTCTTACTGAGCCACTTCTAACCTAGTTCTGTCTCCACGATCAAGAAGGGCCACACTGAGCACACACTGTTTATTCGGAGCGGAATGGGAAACTAACTGCTTGGTATTGTATAGCACAGAGAAGATCTGTACCCACGCAACACTGCATGGGGTTACTTGGTTTGTCAAACCTTAGATACGAACCTTAATTTACAAAAAGACCCATCAACCACTAAGAGAATGACCGATTCCACACTGCAAAATGATAAAGCTTTAGTTACTATTTCTTCTATTTTCAAGATTGTTTGTTTAGCACTACCTAGTCTCCAATCTCTAAAGTTTATTTACATGCCACATCTAATACCATCGCTTTTGCGCACTCCTGATCTCCAGCTGAGATGGGAGGGGATTTACCTGCTCGGTAGATCAAGCCCAGAACACAGAACCCACCTCCCTGTATTTCAGGTATGGGCACAATTATGGCCTCAGCAGCTATAGTGTGCAAACAGAATAAAGGATCCATGCATACCAGGCAGTTCTAAACTAGCCCTTTCTGCTAAATACCAAATGCAGAACTATTTGTTGCAAGTTACTGTTAATAATTTAAAGCGAGCTTGTGCTCTGCTAATGCACACTAAAATATGTGCATATTCCGAACAATCTGTAAAAACACTTTAAAACAAGCCATCAATCACCTCCTGTATCTATAAGCATTGTGCAGAAATCTTTTCACATTTCACAACACGGGCCTTGAAATCTTAATCCTTTTTTTTTTTTTTTTTTTTTTTCAATAAGAGCAGATCTTGACAGCCTGCCAGCCTTAAAGTGGATGTATTTTTTTTTTCCTTTCATTTGAGCCCAGTCTTGCCACACAGATTTACTTGAGGCCTGAGCAATCCTCTTTTATTGTTCAATTAGAGAAATCTTGACAAAGTCTTGAAAACTTTGTCAAAAACACTCCCCTTACTGTGAGTGACAGTTGATTTACATATCTCATGCACTAGCCTGAGACAGGTTATCATCAGATCACTGGATGTTCTACTCTGGCCAGCTCTGACTACATACATGTCCCCTAAATCACTTGTCTGTCTATAGTCTGCTGACTGTTCACTGCATCCCATGATGAGAAACATCCAGTCAAAACACAGTAAAGTTGGGAGAGCTGGAGGGGAGGGGGATGTGAATTGTGAACTTTTTACACAGGATGTGCCTGTCTCAGGCTAGTGCATGATATGTAAATCACCTGTCACTCACAGCAAGGGGGCGTTTTTTGACAAAGTTTTCAAGACTTTGTCAAGATTTCTCTAACTGAACAATAAGAGGATTGCTCAGGCCTTGAGTAAATCTGTGTGGCAAGACTGGGCTCAAATGAAAGGAAATCGTATTCTCTACATTATGACATAAAAAAAAAAAAAAAATTGGGTTTACATCCACTTTAATATAAACACACGGTAGGCATTTCTAAGCTGTTGGAAACTGTCTGAAACCTGACTTCAGAGGGTGTGGTGTGATATTTGAGGCACCTTGCGATAGATCAATTTCACATTTGGTGGTGATTTACTAAAGCTGGAGAGTGCAAAATCTGGCGCAAAGAAACCAATCCGCTTCCAGGTTTTATTATCCAAGCCTAAATGAACAAGCTGAAGCTGATTGGCTACCCATGCACAGCTACACCAGATTCTGAGTGCTCCAGTTTTAGTAAATCTCCACCTTGGAGGGATCAGGGATGGCTTGTTCTAAAGCGCCTAAACTATTTACATATTCTTAACAAAAAAAGTTAAACGTCCATAGTCTGGACACATTTAAATAATTTCAGCCCCCCTACATGTTTTAAACATATGCCTATCTTTAAAAAAAAAAAGCAAACTGAAGAAATTTTTATTGTGTATTATCCCCTTTATGCCCACCACAGTCCTTTTTAGATAAGGGAAAGGGACAGATTTTCCTAACACGTGACCACTGTGATTGTCTCTCACAATGGTCACATGACTGGGAGCCCATTCTGCTGGATCCTGTTCACAAATAGAGGTTTGGATCCTTCAGGGACAACTCCGTCACTGTGCTGGTAGTGCACATTAAACATACTCTCAGCACAGAAACTTCAGCTGCCATGGATGTGTAGGCTTGGTTCACACCTATGCAATTTGCCTTTGATCGTTTCTGCAGTGTTTTTTGCTGTGTGTTTTTGCACACGCGATTTTGCATTTTTGTGCTTTTTTTTTTTTTTTTTTTATTTGGGCCAATTTGTTGTTGGGCAGAAACAAAACAAAGTAGCTAAAAAAAAAAGCATAGATGTGATCGTGTCCTATAGGAAACCATGGTAAATGAACTGCAGTGCGTTTCTCCAAAAAGCATCAAATGCATAGGTGTGAACCAGGCTTTGGGCCCATCTTCTTTGCCACTGCACATATGTGTTATGTGGTCAGCAAGACGTTAATCATTGTAAACCTATTAATTGCACGGCTTAAGCGAGGTTTTGGGTGTTTGTGGGGGTTAATGGTTCTTTAGGAGCAATAGGTGGGGTCTTATAGTTTCACAAGAGTGCAGGGATTGTAAAAGCTAAGTTCATAGCTAAGCCCAAAAATAAAACAAATATATTGCAGCTTATCCATCCTCGGATGTAGTGGCTGCTTTCGTATTCAAGCTAAGAACATTTGCAGTAGGTACAGAAAATATCTGTTGATATTGGTAGAAATGCAGTGTCCTTATGTGGAATATGAAGACTGAAACATCCCTGTGAAAGTTGGCATTTACGAAGAATATACTGTATATAGAAAATAATAATGTTTCTGTGTTTTTATGTTCTCAAAATAAACTCTATTTTGGTACTTTGTACAGCTTCCTGCATAATTTAACATTTCTTTCATCGTTTATCCTATCTACTATGCTGTATACACTGGTAAAAACATTGTCAATAGAATAGAACTGAAAATCAGGACAAAAAAAATACTCCAACAATTCAAGCTTACATCACCAGAATAACCAGTTAGTGGTTCATGATCTGCCAGAGGTAAGGGATCTTCAACCTACAGTAACTGTGTATAAAAGTGCATTCCTAAAAGTGTATGTGCAGGTAATTCATGTCAACAATCTTTCTGTTGATTGGTTGGTTAACATCCAGAAATACGTGTTTTTTTTTTTTTTGTTTTGTTTTGTTTTTTCTCTCGACTAAGTTTGGTGTTATTTTTCTGCAGCCTTTAATAATAATCCTTCACCTTTTTATCATCACTTTTACCGATTTTGATTTGGGCCAAGCTAGCTCAAATGAACTAATTTTACACTAACAGTTGGGAACGCTGTATACACCATATGTAGCCTCGGCTACATGCAGTATACAGCACTGAGTTTCCCTTCTCACACCTGGAACAAAATAGGCTGAGCTTTGTACAGTATTATCTGAATGAATACAAAGCTTCCGCCTGTCAAAGATCCTGACATCACCCACCCACCTACCTCTCTGCTTTAGAGGTAGCTTTGTATTCATTTACGGGCACACACGGGCGCCTCCGCTAAGCGAAATCAGCTTGCTCAGCAATGAACGGGTGGATGACAGATCCTGCATAGCGGAGAGGACACGGACACAGTCCCACTTCCTTCTATGGGGCAATCGGATGGAAACGGACCACCTGTTTCCATCCGATTTGCCAGACGGATGAGAAATGGAACCACCATCCATCTGTTTTTGGCGGATCGGATGGTGACGGGTGTCATGTCCACTGGCATCTGCCGCTCCATAGAACAGATTGGAGGGTCCGATCAGGTCCACCCAAAAACTGACAGGCGGACCTGATAAGCCAGCCCGTGTGAAAGGTGCCTATGAATGCCTGAGCAGCCCTTGGCCTGATTGTTTTGTTCCAGGTGTGGGAAGGGAAGTTCCCATCCCACTGCCAAAACACAGCGCTGTATACTGCATGTAGCTGAGGCTACATACAGTTTATTCAGTGCTCCCAGCAGTTGCATCTGTTAGTGTAGGAAATGGTTGTCTTGGACCAGCTTGGCCCAAACAAACTTGTTAAACTGACAGTAAATTTAATCCAGCTTTAACCGCTTCCAGACCGCCCACTGCATATATACGTCAGCAGAATGGCACGGGCAGGCAAAATCACGTACCTGTACGTGATCCTTTAAATGCCTGCCTGTGGGTCGGGAGCTCCGTGACCCCGGCCGCGGGACCAGCGGACCCGATCGCCGCTGGTGTCCCGCGATTGGGTCACGGAGCTGAAGAACGGGGAGAGGTATGTGTAAACAAACCTCTCCCCACGCTTCCTACTCTGCCTGTCATTGATTGGCTGTTCCCGGTCATCGGGAAAACCGATCAATGACGTCAGCCCCGCCCCCTAATGTAAAAAAACGCACACACGTCACAGCCCATAACCCCTCCCCCTAGTGGTTAACTCTTTCACTACAACTGTCAATGCTATTTAAATAGCATTGATTGCTGTATAAATGACAATGGTCCCAAAAATGTGTCAAAAATGTCTGATGTGTCCGCCATAATGTCTCAGTCACAATAAAAATCGCTGATCGCCGCCATTACTAGTAAAAAAAAAAATATTAATAAAAATGCTATAAAACTATCCCCTATTTTGTAAACGCTATAACTTTTGCGCAAACCAATCAATAATCGCTAATTGCGATTTTTTTTTTTTTACCAAAAATATGTAGAAGAATACGTATCGGCCTAAACTGAGGAAAAAAACATTTTTTTTTTTTATATTTTTTGGGGATATTTATTATAGCAAAAAGTAAAAAATATTGCATTGTTTTCAAAATTGTCGCTCTATTTTTGTTTATAGCGCAAAAAATAAAAACCGCAGGGGCGATCAAATACCCCAAAAGAAAGCTCTATTTGTGGAAAAAAAAGGACGCCAATTTTGTTTTGGAGCCACATCGCACGACCGCGCAATTGTCAGTTAAAGCGATGCAGTGCCGAATCGCAAAAAGGGGCCTGGTCCTTTGGCTGCCAATTGGTCCGGGGCTGAAGTGGTTAAGCTGGGGCTTCACTTTCAAAGATCAGCTGCATTATATACATCTGCATGTGCTTGGGTTTTGCTGTTTGTCCTCACTGTAGGGATATCTCTTCACTTCCTGTCCCTTTACACTAGGCCAGGAAGTGGAAGGTTAAATTTGTGGGGGCACAGATACAAATTTAAAAACAAAGACACAGACAGCAATAAAAATGTAAAAACAAACATTTTGTCTGAAGTTTGTGACGTGACTGTGAATGGATGAACAATGGACAGCAATGGATTCCTATGGGCAAACAGATTTATGCAAATGCCTGTTTTACATCAGTTTTTTTTCGTCCGATTACATTCAGGTCCGTTTTTAAATTTTACAAATCTGCATTTTTTTTCCCCATTTAAAAATGGAAGCAGATAAAAAACTGATGTAAACAGAATTCCTTTTTTTTTTTTCTTAGCAAAAACGTGACTGAACAGATGATGCCTGTGTGAAAGGGACATAAAGCATCCATGCATGCCAGGCATTAACTTGGCTTCTTGTGTTAAGTACAAAATAGGGAACTATTTGTTGCCAGTTGCTCTTCAGAATTAAAGTGAACCTGTGGCCAGATCATTCACACTACAGTATTTACATCTTATGAACCGGCAGAAAAAGCACTTTAAAACAAGATCGCATTCATCTCTGTATCTGTAAGCATTGTGGAGGTGATCATTTTCAAATTTCACAACACAGACATTGAAATCTTAAAGCTAAACTCCCAGGGAACACACAAAATTCTCCCTTTCAGTGGGGCTGCCTCCTCACTGCAAGAGTTAAATGCTTGTTAGGTCCAGGGTAGAGCAAAAAGCACTTTTACTCACCTGATCCTCCCACAGGGTACCCATGCGCTGCTATACCGGTCTCTGCAGCCTTTTTACCCCCTATGCTATGGCAGTTGCAGATACTCTGAGGTCTTTAAATAGGTTGCATGGTCCATAGCCCTGCATAATAGACATGAGGACACCAAGGGACAGGCCACTGCTAGAGCATAGGGGAGCAGAGGAAATTTCCATTTTTTTTCCAGTACCCTAGACATAAACAGGCTTTTCAGCCCTTGTGGTGTGGGGCAGGAGTGTTTTTTTTTTTATTTTATTTTTTTATTTTTTCCTGGAGATATGCTTTTATATATTTATTTTACATGGAGAGCAGATCTGCCAGCCTCCTTTGAACTTTAAAAAAAAAAAACTTTATATACTGTTAGTGCTAATCTGTTGGAAGCTTCAGTTTGGTCCAGTAATGTATATACAAGTACAATATATGTACATATTGAGATCTCTGTCCTTGTTATTTGGTGCACACGTACTCATCAGACCAGTCCTCGCAGTCTTGGATTCCATTCTGGCACAGGCTGCGAGGGATGCAGTAGCAGTATTGGTAAAGGACGGGGTTGCATGACCACCACTGAGAACCACATGCAGGACAGGATGCCACTAAGAGACAGATAGATAAGAGATTCTTATTAGAACACTGGAGTGTAGTTGAGAAAGTTGTAAACATGCCAAGTTCAGATCCTTCATCTGCTGGGTCTGAGCAATTTACTGTACTATGCCTAAATCAAGGGATAACTAAAATGGGTTTGGTTTATTTATTTTTTTTGTAAAATTTGTTTGTTTTATATCTTTTTCTATACATTTACTTTTTTTTTTTTTTCTTTTTATACCGAATACATTTTGTTTTGCAGAGCTGACCTTGTGTTTGCGGTTTCCTTTGTGACTTTCTTTAAGGCATTTTTAACCACATCCAATGCGCATAACATGTGAATGTGACCGGCTTTCAATGGAGCTGGTTTACACATGTGCAGGGCGGCCATGGTGTAGTTTTGAAAAGGGTTCAGTGCATTTTCTTTGGTCTGGTTCAGGTGCATATTCAGGTAAAAATTTGCACCAGAAACGCACTGGACTCCAGACTGCAAACCGCAGCCACATATGTGTGAACCCAGCCTTTAGTCTTACATGAACAGAGCAGGCAGGGAGAGGAGGGATGAGTCACTCCCCTGATCACTCAGCTAGACAGACTTTTTTTTTAAGGAAAGCCCAACTCCAGGAAAATATAAAATTATACCTTGCAATGGGGAGGGCTAATGGCACACTGCAAGGGTTAATTACTTTTTTAAGGTCTAGGGGACACGGAAAAGCAGATTTACTTGCTCCACCCTCTGCTCCTCCCCACTGCTAGACCACTCTCCACACTGTGTTCTCCCCCATGCTTCACCAGTCTAAGATCCTGACATCATCAAGACCAGTGCACAGTCTATAGCCCCACACTGGACTTGAGGACACTGAGGGAAAGTCCATCACTGGACTGTAGGGGAGCACCATCTGCTGGAGGAGCTGAGGATCATGTCAGTAAAGGCTTCCTAGACTAAATGAGCAGGTTTCCAAGAGTTGGACTTTAGGGTTAGTTTAGAACAGTACTATACATTTCTTTTTAAATTATCAATTGAATTCTTGATTATGATACTAAGGGATGATAGGCTTGCATTACCTTAACGTTCTTGCAGGTCTGGATTTCTGTTCCAGTCTCCTAGGCCAAAGCCTAGGGTAATATGGCTGCTGAGTGCAGCACTAAGTCTAGGTTCACATCTATGTAGCTACGCTTGATGCGTTTTTCAGGCACGTTCTGCAGTGCATTTTTATTTTTTTAAACCAGCGTTTACATTTTTTTTTTTTCCCTCTTTAAACGCACTGTTGTGCTCATAAGTTTACACAGAATTTATGATTTATGATTTCTTGCCCATTTTCATAGAATATGAATTATAACACAAAAACTTTTCTTTCACTCATGGTAAGTGTTTGGCTAAAGCCATTTATTATCAGTCAACTGTTTTTACTCTTTTAAGATCATAATGGCAACAGCTACCCAAATGACCCTGATCAAAAGTTTACATACCCCAGTTCTTAATACCGTGTATTGCCCCCTTTAACATCAGTGACCGCTTGAAGACTTTTGTGGTATTTGTGGATGAGGCTCTTTTATCTTCTGAGATGGTAAAGCTGCCCCTTCCTCTTGGCAAAAGATCTCCCAGTTCCTGTAAATTCTTGGCCTGTCTTGTATGATCGGCACGTTTGAGATCTCCCCAGAGTGGCTCAATGATATTGGAGGTCAGGAGACTGAGATGCCACTCCAGAGCCTTCACTTTATTCTGCTGTAGCCAATGACATGTCGACTTGGCCTTGTGTTTTGGATCATTGTCATGTTGGAATGTTAAAGTACGTCCCATGCACAGCTTCCTGGCTGATGAATGCAAATGTTCCTCCAGTATTTTTTGATAACATACTGCATTCATCTTGCCAACCATTTTGACCAAATTTTCTGTGCCTTTGTAGCTCACACATCCCCAAAACATCAGCGATCCACCGCCATACCTTTCATCATAGGCCTTGTTGACTCCTCTCCAAATGTAGCGTTTATGGTTGTAACCGAAAAGCTCAATTTTGGTCTTATCACTCCAAATTACTTTGTGCCAGAAGGTTTGAGGTTTGTCTCTGTGCTGTTTGGTGTATTGTGAGCGGGATACTTTGTGGCATTTGTGTAGTAATGGCTTTCTTCAAGTGCTTCCTTTTTTGTGCATCTTGAAACAGCCACACCACATGTTTTCAGAGAGTCCTGTATTTCACCTGAAGTTATTTGTGGGTTTTTCTTTGCATCTCAAACAATTTTCCTGGCAGTTGTGGCTGAAATTTTAGTTGGCCTACCTGACCGTGGTTTGGTTTCAACAGAACCCCTCATTTTCCACTTCTTGATTAGAGTTTGAACACTGCTGATTGGCATTCTCAATTCCTTGTATATCTTTTTATATCCCTTTCCTGTTTTATACAGTTCAACTACCTTTTCCCACAGATCCTTTGACAATTCTTTTGCTTTCCCCATGATTTAGAAACGCCAGTGCAGCACTGGATGAAAGATGCAAGGGTCTGAGGGGTCGTCCATAAACGCATTGACCTTTTATTCTCCCTCAGCAAACAGATCACAGGTGAGGATGGTTACCTTTAATAGCCATTCCAACCCCCTTTTTGTCAACTTGTGTGCATGTTATCAGGCCAAAATCACCAGGGTATGTTATCTTTTGATCAGGGTCATTTGGGTAGTTTCTGTTGTCATTATGGTTTAAAAAGCATAAACACATTTGATTTATAATAAATGGCTTCAGCCAAACACTAACCATGAGTGAAAGAAATTTTTTTTGTGTCATTCATATTCTCTGAAAAAATGGCCAAGAAATCATAAATCCTGCCAGGCAGGCTCTCCAGGCGATGTCATTGGATGGCCACGTCCCATGTCTAATAGAAGAGGTGCCAGACAGCAGGAACATCGCAACGGAGAAAGACGGCTTCACGACAAGACCAGACGACAATGTGAGATGACGGCTCGGGGAGAAGACAGAGGTGGAAGAAGACGACGGGAGAAGACAGCTCAGAGCTATTTTACTAATAAAGGACTTGTTAAAAACTGGTGTGTGTGTTTAGTTTTTTTGTATTTTTTTTTTTTTTACATTTCACTGCTTTTTCAGGTGAATGGTTAGAGGTATGATGTACCCGATACCTATTCACAGTAGGGGGGGCAGGGATCTGGGGGCCCCCATTCTTAAAGGGGGGCTTCCAAATTCCGATCCAGCCCCCACGTCCACAGACCCTGACAACCACCGACCAGGGTTGTCGGGAAGAGGCCCTTGCTTGTCCTCATCAACATGGGGGCAAGGTGGTTTGGGGTGGCCTGGTATGGTTCAGGAGGGGGGCGCGCACTCGCTTGTCCCCTCCCTTTCCTGACCTACCGGGCGGCATTCTCAGATAAGGGTCTGGTATTGATTTTTGGGGGGACCCCACGCCATTTTCTTTTTTTCAAATTTTGGTGGGGGGGTCCCCTCTGAATCCATACTAGACCCGAAGGGCCTGGTATAGACCTGGGGGGGACCCCACGCCGGTTTTTTTTTTCTGAATTTTTTTTTTTCTTTTCAGCTAATGACTCATCGGTTGTTAAGGACACGGCGGCCGGCTTCCCGTCCCCCTGTTTAGCAACCAGCTATATACAGTGTTTATTTCTGGTGCGGTTCCATTGAAGTCTATTACCCGCTAATTGCATTGGTGTGAACTTGTACCATAGGAAACCATGTTAAATGGACTGTAGTGTGTTTCTGCAAACTGCAAAACACACAAAAAAAAACGCATAGGTGTGAACCTAGGGTAACTGGCCTCTCCAAAAAAAATCTATGTAAAGTCATGTGACTGCCACCTGCTGCCTTTTTGGTCAGGAAGCTCCCTACTACCAAAGCCTAAAGCTGGCCATACACATACAGTATAGATTTAGTCTTAACAGATCCCTCCATCCATCCATGCTACATGGTGCGGATGGCCGAATCTCTTGCTGCGGCCATTGTATATTGAGAACCGTTCAATATATCTGAACAGTGCCTGCATCTGCATCTTGCTTGGCTCCCTTGATTTTTCAATTGAAGGATGTTGGGTGGGAGGTGGCCAGCAGGGCGACCCACTGAGTGAATTGTATCCACTTTATCAGGAACCAGCTGCAGTTTGCGACGTCTATGGCCAGCTAGAAATGAACACGTTGAGGTCTACAACTTGTAATGGGAAATGTTTTTACTACAGTTTCTATAAAAGTATCCGCGGCTTCCAAGACCTAATTTCTTGCTATCCCTGGCCCCATACAGAACCTTTTTCCTGGTCATGTTATGTGCTATGATACATTACTTAATGGCTTTTTGGGTGGCATATCCGCATACAACATGCTATAATTGAGCAATGTATTAGTTAAAAGTTGCACATTAGTCACATGGAACTTTTTTACGCAAACTTGAGTTTTCATACTATCAGTTTCTGATCACAGTACAACGTCTCCTATACTTACACGCTGTAGATTCATCTGAACAGTCTCCGCAGTTATTGATCCCATTACACTTGTAATTACTGTAGATCCAGATCTGTGGGTTTCCACAACGGAATATCAGATATCCAGGTAGATTACTAGGGAGGTTGCCTATTAAATACAGCACAGAATACAGGTTGTTACCACCAAGGTGCAGTGAAATAGGCTCAGGGCTGCTGTTAGAAATCATAGGATCCCATACAGCCCCCCCCCCCCCCCACCTCCGAAAATATCAAATAACATTTTTGCTAAAATGCCATGGCCGCGATTCTATGCTTCGCAGCCATGGCAGAAATGATACCCTTATGCAAAGCATACCATTGTGGTGTGCTAGTGTGGGTTTAAAGCAGGCGGTGAGGAGGCAATATAAAACATTTGAACAAGTCCTTAAAAAATATATATTTAATTGGTTTCTAAAATTTTTATTTTTTTTTCCCCTTTTTTTTATTATTATTATTTTTTATTTTTTTTAACTGCCCTGTTGAGGGGGAGGCTTTGGTGAACTATCACATTTGGGACAGAGACATCAGTCCCTTGCTCTGCAGCCTCAGCTGCACTGGATCCACAAGTGTCGGCTATAGAAAACTTGATTCCGAGCATTCGTGGCACTTTGTGCGTCAGAATTGTGTACACATGATCAGAATTTACGAGAACAGATTTTGTGTGATGGAAATTCCGATGTTAAATGTCCAATGGAACCTACACACAGTCAAAATTTCCGACAACAAGCTCCTATCAAACATTTTCCGTCTGAAAATCCTATCGTCTGTACAGGGCATATGACAGTTTAAAGCACAACTCCAACTAACACTTTCTTAGCAGTTACAGTAGCTGTTCTTTTTCTTTTGGGAAATAATGAGAATAAAAGTTGAACGTGGATGGTTTATGGTTTCTCCCAACCCTTGTAATTGCCCTTTTTGGCAGACAGCTTGGTCTGTTACAAGAAGTAGAAACATTTTTGATCTACTGGCAGGATCAACAGGTAATAAAAACTGCTACGGGCGGCTCAGAAAACAAACCCTACATACTAATGCTATTGACTGCAGCAAATATTTCATCTTTGATTTTGTCCATACTTAAACTATCCTTCCAACACCGGGTTGTACTTACTACACATAGAAGCAACTTCATCCTCCCCACTTCCGCAGTCACTGAGGGAGTCACAGACCTGTGATGGCAGAAGACATGTAATCCTATCATTGCACAGGAATCCTGTGTAATTGCCTATGACACAGTAGCGACTCTCTGCAGGCAAACAAAGGAACTGTTATTAATTATTAATATTCCTATAGCTGAGTAATAATAATAATATGGTCGCAAATTACCTGGTGTTTTTGCAGGAAGGGCAAAAACAACTGTACATGCAATGACAGCTGCAACAATCATCAGGGTGAAAAAAATTAGAAATATTATACACACACAACGTCTGGTACAGCCGCAACACAAGTCTGAGGATAAAACAGAACACCCCTTATCAGGACACAGCAAAGCTAGATAAATGTAGGGAATGAGAGAAATGGGTAATATCTGGTCCTATTACCTTTTTCAGTTCTGGAGAGCATTGTCACTGTAGAACCAAACGAGGTGGCATCCATACTTCTCCTCTGGAATAATGAACACAAACAGGAATACTCTAAAGGCAAACTGTTATAATTTATAATCGTGTAGTCAGCTGCTAGGGATACATTTGTTTTCATGGTTCTGGGAAACAGGGTGTCTGGTTTGTCTGGTCGTTTTTTTTTTGCCAAAAAATACACTTTAATGAATTTTATTGCACGCAAACACAACATAATACCCAATTTTTGGGTGAAATGTAAAAGATGTAAATGTAAATAGATACCAAACATGTCACGCTTTCAAATTGCATATGCCCGTGGAATGGCACCAAGCTACAGTACTTTAAAATCTCCATAGGCAACGTTTTAAAAATGTTTGCAGTTTACCAGTTTAAAGTTACAGAGGAGATCTGGTGCTAGAATTATTGCTCTCACTCTGATATTCACGGGATATCTCATATGTGTGATGCGATCACTGTTTATATATGCATGCAGGACTTATGTATCCGTTTGCATTTGCACATAAGCATGGGGGGGGGGGGGGGGGGGGGGCGCTTTAAAAAAAATCTTTACTATATTTGGCAGTCTGGAGGGGGGGCCAGTGGCTATTCAGTCACCCAGATCACTTTTGCATTCAAGGCAACCGCTGGCTGAAAATTTTAATACTGGGATTATGCCTGTAGCTGCAGGGAATAAAAACCAGCACATGCCTTAGTGAAAGCACCTCACAGTACACACATAGAAAACTGGTTAGGCACACATTTAACCCTTTGATCGCTCTAAAATGATTAACCTCTTCCCAGCCAGTGTCATTAGTACAGCGAGAGTGCATATTTTTAGCACTGATCACTATATTGGTGTTACTGGTTCCCAAGTGTCAGTGTTAGATTGCTGGCCGCATCACATTCCTGCTATAAGTCGCTGATCGCTGCCATTACTAGTATAAAAAAAAATAATCCAGTATATATACCATTGTTTGTAGACAATATAACTTTCACGCAAACCAATCAATATACGCTTATTGGGATTTGTGTTACCAAAAATATGTAGCAGAATACATATTGGCCTAAATTTATGAAGAAAGTTGATCTTTTACATTTTTTTTTACAACAAAATATTGTTTTGTTTTTTTCTAAATGACTTTTTTTGGTTTATAGGGCAAAAAAAAAAACAGTGGTAATCAAATACCACCATTGTGTGAAAAAAAAATGGTATAAATTGAATTTGTGTACAGCGTTGCATGAACATGCAATTATCAGTTAAAGTAATACAGCGCCAAAAAGCAAAAAAATTGCCTGGTCATGAAGAGGGGTTAATCTTCCAGAGGTCCAGTGGTTAACAGACAAGTCCTTTTTATATCCAGGAGCCCTTATGCCGTGTACACACGACCGGACTTTCCAGCAGACTAGGTCCAACGGTCTTCCCGACTGACTTTTGGCGGAGTTCCGACTGACTTTCCGAACGAACGGACTTGGCCACACACGAACAGACAAAGTCCGTTCGTTTTGAACATGATGACGTAAACGGGACTAAAAAAGGAAGTTCAATAGCCAGTAGCCAATAGATTCCCTTGCGACGCATTTAGTCCGTCGGACCAGCATACAGACGAACGTTTTTTCAAGATAGGTATTGAGTCCGTCGGATAGATTTGAAACATGTTCTATTTCTAGGTCCGTCTGATTTTTTAACGAAAAACCATCGGATTAGCCCACACACGATCGGATTGTCCGACGGACTAATTCCGCCGGTCCTAGTCTGCCGGAAAGTCCGGTCGTGTGTACGCAGCATTAGGTCCAACACGGATCCACCACAGTCCACTGTAGAAATGCAGACACAATACTGAACAGGCACGAATGTCACCAAAAGTGATATCCGTCCCATTTTGCTGTGATTCAGCTGATTTGATCTGCTCACGGATTCCCTGCTGAATGGAGCAGATTGCGATCGTATGAAAGGACCGTTAAGAACCTGACCATTTCACAACCTTTCCTCACTCTACCTTGCCTGTGACATATTTCTCCTATAACAACTTTCCTTTCCTAATAGCTTATAAACAATTAATATTGTTGTAATCACTTCCTAAAAACTAGCTAGCATGTAGGGTAAACTGACACAATCCCATCCTTATTTTCTCACCTTTGGGTAGGTCCGGTTCATGGTTTATGACTGTTTAATCGCAGATTGAGTTGAAGGAGAACTTTTTGGCTCCACAGGTGTGCACTGTGCGTCTATGTTCCTGCTAGAAGGTTATACAGAGAACCAGCCCTGATTCCAGTTACCAGGAGACCAGCCAAACACCGACAACTTTGTAGCTGAGGGGACCTGACACTGATGTACACAATTAGTCACCTGCTTACTACACGGATAATGACCTGAACTCAGTGTGTCTGCCAACAGGGAAATCACATATTACATGCTTCATTTGATTCCAAAAAATCATTTGGGACGCACCAAGATCTCTGGGGCTTGACAAGACTAATAGTAGTAGTATGGATGTAGAACACTGCTTTCCAGCTTTGTCTACAGCCGGGGGTCAGCAACCTTCTTCCACTTAAGGGCCAGATTCAATGTATGTGAATGCATAGAGGACCGCACTCACCTGCTATTAAATGAAGATTATAATCATCCTAACATAATTACAGTACAGATTTACCTCACTTTAACCACTTCCCATATCAGCCATCGTCAAATGACGTCCGCAGGAAGGATATCCCATCCTGGGCGGGCGTCATGATGCCCTCGGCTTCCCGGCCCTCTAAGGGGCGCGCACCCGCCGCCTCACTCGGGAGCCGATGCGCATGCCCGGCGGCCGCGATGTCCGGATAACAGAGCAGGACCATGGATCTGGGTGTAAACACACAGATCCACGTCCTGGCAGGTGAGAGGAGACCGATGGTGTGTTCCCAGTACAGAGGAACACAGATCAGTCTCCTCGCCTTGTGAGTCCCCTCCCCCTACAGTTAGAATCACTCCCTAGGTAACACATTTAACCCCTTGACCGCCCCCTAGTGTTTTTTTTTTTTATTCTTTATTTTATCCAGATTTATCGTACACAAGGAAGTAAAAAACATTTTCCCTACTCATTAGGGATATACATTAACAAATTTTATTTCCAAACCTTTATCTACCCTTGATTTAGCCCATTCCACCACGCGTGTTAACAGAACCACCTCGTAGTATTTTTGGAAGTCAGGAACATTTAATCCCCCTTGGCTTTTTACTTTCTTCAGAGTTGCCACAGAGATTCTAGGTTTCTTATTATGCCGTATTAATTTAGTAATTAAAGTTCTTAATGTTCTAAAATATGCTGGGGTATATATATGGGGAGCATCTGAAACTTGTACATGATCTTCGGAAGTATTATCATCTTTAGGGCGTTAATCCGGCCCATCCATGATAAAGGGTGTGCTGCTATACTTTTTATTTCTATTTTTATCTCCTCTAATAATGGTATATAGTTTGCTTGATATATTTCCTCTGGCAATGCTGTTAGTTTAATCCCAAGATATTTTATTTCCGTCCTGCTCCAAGGGAATGGAAACTCTTGCTGTAGACCCGTTCCTCCTTCGATTTCATGTTTATATTTAACATTTCAGATTTACTCGGATTGATCTTAAAATTAGATAGATCTCCATATTCCTTTAATAAGATTGGGCATTGTAATTCGGGGGTTTGATATATAGAATAATATATCATCTGTGAATGCAGCTAATTTATGCTCCCCTTCTCCGACATTGAAGCCCATGTCCGCATCCCCCCCCCCGCACTGTCGCCAGGAGAGGTTCCAGCGCCAGCACGAACAGGAGCGGAGACAGGGGAAATCCCTATCTTGTAGACATGGGAACTGTCAAAAAATTTGTTTAGTTTCATTTCGTCCCGTTTCGTATATAAAAAAATTCGTAATTCGTGTACGAAATTCCGTTCGAATTCGTACGAAATACGAATTTCGGACGAATCGTAATTTTTTTTTCGAATCGTTAGTAAAGTTACGAATCGTTAACGCGGTTAATGAATTGTCGGTTCTCATAACACAGAGAACAATTCGAATCCAACTACAAATATCGAATTTCAATTTCAAGTTACGAATCGTTACGAATAGTTACGAATCGTTAGTAAATCCAACTACAAATATCGAATTTCAACTAATATGAAAGAAATTATAATAGTGGATATAACGAATGGTTCGAATGCTTCGAATGAATTCGAGATTCAGTATATCTAATATAGAGAACTGTTCCTGCACAAAGTGTCATTTTTGCAGGAAAAAAAGCTATTTAAAATCACTCGCGGCTACGTAACACAGAGAACAGTCATTCATTGATTAAAAAAAAAAAGCGTGGGGGTCCCCCCAATTCAATAACCAGGCCCTTCAAGTCTGGTATGGATTTTAAGGGGAACCCCGGCCAAAAAAAAATGGCGTGGGGTCCCCCTCAAAATCCATACCAGACCCTTTATCCGAGCACGCAACCTGGCAGGCCGCAGGAAAAGAGGGGGGGACAAGAGCGGCCCCCCCTCCCGCCTGAACCGTACCAGGCCACATGCCCTCAACATTGGGAGGGTGCTTTGGGGTCCCCCCCAAAGCACCTTGTCCCCATGTTGATGAGGACAAGGGCCTCATCCCCACAACCCTGGCCGGTGGTTGTGGGGGTCTGCGGGCGGGGGGCTTATCGGAATCTGGAAGCCCCCTTTAACAAGGGGACCCCCAGATCCCGGCCCCCCCCCTGTGTGAAATGGTAAGGGGTACCCTACCATTTCACCAAAAAAGTGTCAAAAATGGTAAAAATGACAGGAGACGGTCTTTGACAATTCCTTTATTAAAATCTTCTTTCTTCGTTCTTCTGGTCTTCCTTTCTTCATCTTCTTCCATCTTCTTCTTCCTCCGATCCGCTTCTTCTTGCTCCGGTCTTCTCGTCCGGCATCGGCGTCTCTTCTCGCAGGCCGCTCCTCGCAATGGGAGGCTCCCGCTCTGTGAGGCTTCGCTCCGGCTGACAGGTCTTTTATAACGGAGGGCACCTGGTAACCCGCCCCCTCTGACGCACGGGGGCGTCATAGGGACTTCCCTATGGCTTTCCCCATGACGTCAGAGGGGGGGCGGGGTCACCAGGTGCCTTCGTTATAAAAGACCTGTCAGCCGGAGCGAAGCCTCACAGAGCGGGAGCCTCCCATTGCGAGGAGCGGCCTGCGAGAACAGACGCCAACGCCGGACGAGAAGGACGAGAAGACCGGAGCAAGAAGAAGCGGATCGGAGAAAGAAGAAGATGGAAGAAGATGCCGGAAGGAGAAGAAGAAAGGAAGACAAGAAGAAAGAAGATTTTAATAAAGGAATTGTCAAAGACTGTCTCCTGTAATTTTTACCATTTTTGTCACTTTTTTGGTGAAATGGTAGGGGTACTTTTGTACCCCCTTACCATTTCACACAGGGGGGGGGGGCGGGATCTGGGGGTCCCCTTGTTAAAGGGGGCTTCCAGATTCCGATAAGCCCCCTGCCCGCAGACCCCCACAACCACCGGGCACGGTTGTGGGGACGAGGCCCTTGTCCTCATCAACATGGGGACAAGGTGCTTTGGGGGTCTCAGATCCCCAAAGCACCCTCCCAATGTTGAGGGCATGTGGCCTGGTACAGTTCAGGCGGGAGGGGGGGGCGCTCTCGTCCCCCGCTCTTTTCCTGCGGCCTGCCAGGTTGCGTGCTCGGATAAGAGTCTGGTATGGATTTTGAGGGGGACCCCACGCCATTTTTTTTGGCTAGGGTTCCCCTTAAAATCCATCCCAGACCTCAAGGGTCTGGTATGGATTTTGAGGGGGACCCTACGCCATTTTTTTTTTCGTTTTTTTTACCAGACTTGAAGGGCCTGGCTATTGAATTGGGGGGGACCCCCACGCTTTTTTTTTTTTTAATCAATGAATGACTGTTCTCTGTGTTACGTAGCCAACTTTTTATTAGCCGCGAGTGATTTTAAATAGCTTTTTTTCCTGCAAAAATTACACTTTGTGCAGGAACAGTTCTCTATATTAGATATACTGAATCTCGAATTCATTCGAAGCATTCGAACCATTCGTTATATCCACTATTATAATTTCTTTCATATTAGTTGAAATTCGATATTTGTAGTTGGATTTACTAACGATTCGTAACTATTCGTAACTTGAAATTGAAATTCGATATTTGTAGTTGGATTCGAATTGTTCTCTGTGTTATGAGAACCGACAATTCATTAGCCGCGTTAACGATTCGTAACGATTCGTAACTTTACTAACGATTCTAAAAAAAAATTACGATTCGTCCGAAATTCGTATTTCGTACGAATTCGAACGGAATTTCGTACACGAATTACGAATTTTTTTATATACGAAACGGGACGAAATGAAACTAAACAAATTTTTTGACAGTTCCCATGTCTACAAGATAGGGATTTCCCCTGTCTCCGCTCCTGTTCGTGCTGGCGCTGGAACCTCTCCTGGCGACAGTGCGGGGGGGGATGCGGACATGGGCTTCATAGTCGGAGAAGGGGAGCATAAATTAGCTGCATTCACAGATGATATATTATTCTATATATGAAACCCCCGAATTACAATGCCCGATCTTATTAAAGCATTAAAGGAATATGGAGATCTATCTAATTTTAAGATCAATCCGAGTAAATCTGAAATGTTAAATATAAACATGAAATCGAAGGAGGAACGGGTCTACAGCAAGAGTTTCCATTCCCTTGGAGGAGGACGGATTTGAATTGTTCTCTGTATTACGGGAATCGGCAATTAGCCGCGAGTGATTTTAAATAGCTTTTTTTTTCCTGCAAAAATGACACATTGTACAGAGACAGTTCTAAGCACGGGAAACATGCCCCCCCCCCCTTATAGGCATACTATAGAGTATAGAGTATATATATATATATATATATATATATACACACACACTATATACTCTATAGTATGCCTATAAGGGAGGGGGGGCATGTTTCCCGTAAACTGAATTTTTCCTGCAAAAATGACACTTTGTCATTCGAATTCATTCGAATCCATTCGTTATATCCGATAATAATAATTTCTTTCATATTAGTTGAAATTCGATATTTGGTAGTCGGATTTGAATAAATTCGGCGACGAAATTCGTAAACGGAATTTCGTATTCCGTACGGAATTCGTATTCGAAAAAATTCGTACTACGGATTCGTAAATTCGTACGAATTTCGAAAAATTCGTACAAATTACGAATTCGTACGAAACTAATCGCACATGTCTACTGTCTTGTCCCGTTATTCATGCTAAAGGGGGGTGACAATGTTCCATTTACTTTTACCATGGCTGTAGGACCTTTATATAATGTTTGTATCCACTGCATCATCCTTGGGCCTATCCCCCATGCTCTCTAGAGTGCTCATCATGAATCCCCAGTCTACCCTGTCGAACGCCTTTTCGGCATCTATCGACAGAAGTAACAGAAGTGTTCTTACCCCATTATCTCTCCCCTCTCTTCTTGGTACAAAGCCCACTTGATCAGGATGAACCAACTCTGTCGTTAAATCTTTCATCCTTGTTGCTAATATTTTCACGAACAGATTTGTGTCTGCGTTTAACAATGATATAGGTCTATAGTTTTAACACTTAGTACTATCTTTGCCTTCTTTTGCTATAATAGTAATGATGCCAATAAGGCCTCTTTACTCATATCATACCTTCTTCCCAATTCATTCATATATGTGCACAGCTTTGGGGTAAGGATTTCTTTGAACCTTTTAAATATAACGTTGTGTATCCATCTGGCCCTGGACTTTTTCCTGGCGCTGATTCTTTTAACGCCCGATTAATCTCCTCTACCGTTATTGGTGTTTCTCTTTCACTGGAGCGGTGCACTGGCAGGACGCTAACCTGCTAGCAGCATCTTTGGAGCAGTGAAGGAGCGATGTGTATACCGCTCTTCCACCGATCCTGCCTATTGAAATCAGCCAGGAAACTGTCAGGAGAGCCGGCCAGATCATACAGAGTGGGAATCTCCAACTGTGACACAGCTTGGGTATGAAACACGACCTCTGTCAAAGTCCCACCTCCTGGATCAGCTCCTATGATAGACAACACACTGGTCCAATGCCAGTCCAGGAGGCAGGACTTTGTTTGACAGCAGCTGGCATTTCATCTCCAAGCTGTGTCACAGCGGAAGATCCCCACTCTGTGTGATCCGGCTGCCAATCCTCCCGATTCCTCCCTGTGATCCCTGCTGCACTGATGGACACTGATATGCTTTATGTTAATATTGTTAAAGTTGTTATTGTTATTTATTTTTGTAACTTAAACTCTGCATTTGACAGTGTAATTTCATGATATAATTTATGTGAATGTGTTTAGGGGCAGAATTAGGGGTGGGCATAACTCTTAAGACATGGCTAGTAAGCTCAGGACTTGACATTTTAAGCCCTGCTTATAGTAATATTAAAGTCTTTTTGTTTTTGTTTTCATTAAAATAAATGTTATACTTACCTGCTCTGTGCAAGGATATTGCACAGAGCAGTCACTTACATCATTTTTTTCAGGTTCCCCTCTGGCACTTTCCCCTCCTCCTCTTCTCCGAGTGCCCTCATAGCAACAAATGCTTTGGGAGCACTAATACGCGGGCACTACTGAGCCAGGCTGTTTTGCTGGCTGGATAGAGCTCAGGTAAGTGGAATAGCTAGTGGAAGAATTTTTACCTTAATGCAGAAAAGGCATTGTCTTTAGAACTACTTTTAGTAATGGCAACCAAAGTAGACCCATAGAATTGTGCAGAGTATGTGCCTTTTGAATGCCTCCACAGTCCAGCACTTGTGGACTGACAAGACACTCATGCACATAATTAGATGGCAAACCTCCAGTCTTACCTTGGTCACGATGCTGGGCTTAGTAGAGATCCAGGCTTTACCCGTTATGGTGGACATCCCTCCTAAGGGTTCAGCAGGGTCTAATAACCATAGAAATGGACCATAGCCATGGACCTCTATAGCACCCTGCAGCTAAATACACACGTTGAACTACATGCCAAAGTGAGCACCTAACACAGGATCCAGTGCCCAAAGCAAGTATTACAGGCCAGTCCTACACAGAGGAACTGATCCAGAAACTGCTAAATAGATCAGGGCGGTAAGCAGTCAGATCTTGATAGAAGCTTCAGAGAAAAAAAAAATGTAATGGTTTAATAAGAAAAAAACCTTCTCTACAGCAGAACAGGCCTAATCTCCAAAAGGTAGCCTGCATATAACCCATTCTCTATGAATACCAGTCCTAAAATATATTATTAATATAACCTATAAAATCAGAGGAAGAAAATAGTGCGACTTTAAATAAAGGGGATGACACTGCAGACAGATATTGCATATAGTGTAAATATATACAGTATCTCACAATAGTGAGTACACCCCTCACATTTTTGTAAATATTTTATTCTATCTTTTCATGTGACAACACTGAAGAAATTACACTTTGCTACAATGTAAAGTAGTGAGTGTACAGCTTGTATAACAGTGTACATTTGCTGTCCCCTCAAAATAACTCAACACACAGCCATTAATGTCTAAACCGCTGGCAACAAAAGTGAGTACACTCCTAAGTGAAAATGTCCAAATTGGGCCCAAAGTGTCAATATTTTGTGTGGCCACCATTATTTTCCAGCACTGCCTTAACCCTCTTGGGCCTGGAGTTCACCAGAACTTCACAGGTTGCCACTGGAGTCCTCCTCCACTCCTCCATGATAACATCACAGAGCTGGTGGATGTTAGAGACCTTGCGCTCCTCCACCTTCCATTTGAGAATGCCCCACAGATGCTCAATAGGGTTTAGGTCTGGAGACATGCTTGGCCAGTCCTTCACCTTTACCCTCAGCTTCTTTAGCAAGGCAGTGGTCATCTTGGAGGTGCGTTTGGAGTCGTTATGTTGAAAAACTGCCCTGTGGCCCAGTCTCCGAAGGGAGGGGATCATGCTCTGCTTCAGTATGTCGCAGTACATGTTGGCATTCATGGTTCCCTCAATGAACTGTAGCTCCCCAGGGCCGGAAGCACTCATGCAGCCCCAGACCACGACACTCCAACCACCATGCTTAACTTTAGGCAAGATACACTTGACTTTGTACTCCTCACCTGGTTGCCGCCACACACGCTTGACACCATCTGAACCAAATAAGTTTATCTTGGTCTCATCAGACCACAGGACATGGTTACAGTAATCCATGTCCTTAGTCTGCTTGTCTTCAGCAAACTGTTTGCGGGCTTTCTTCTGCATCATCTTTAGAAGAGGCTTCCTTCCGGGATGAAAGCCATGCAGACCAATTTGATGCAGTGTATGGTCTGAACACTGACAGGCTGACCCCCCCCCCCCACCCCTTCAACCTCTGCAGCAATGCTGGCAGCACTCATACGTCTAAAGTTCCTAAACACAACCTCTGGATATGATGCTGAGTACGTGCACTCAACCTCTTTGGTCGACCATGGCGAAGCCTGTTCTGAGTGGAGCCTGTCCTGTTAAACCGCTGTATGGTCTCATCCACCATGCTACAGCTCAATTTCAGGGTCTTTGCAATCTTCTTATAGCCTAGGCCATCTTTATGTAGCGCAACAATTCTTTTTTTCAGCTCCTCATAGAATTCTTTGCCATAAGGTGCCATGTTGAACTTCCAGTGACCAGTATGAGCGAGTGAGAGCGATATCAAATTTAACACACCTGAGACCTTGTAACACTAACCAGTCCCATGACACAAAGGAGGGAAAATGGCTAATTGGGCCCAATTTGTAAATTTTTACTTAGGGGTGTACTCACTTTTGTTGTGAGCGGATTAGACATTAATGGCTGTTGGTTGAGTTATTTTGAGGGGACAGCAAATTTACACTGTTATCCAAGCTGTACACTCACTACTTTACATTGTAGCAAAGTGTCATTTCTTCAGTGTTGTCACAGGAAAAGATATAATAAAAATATTTACAAAAATGTGATGGGGTGTACTCACTTTTGTGAAATACTGTATATAGGTACATTGGAACATTCCACATTTTAAAGTCCCACTATTTTTTTTCTCCTCTGATTTTTATATGCATACTAGGGACGGAGGTTTGGCATTGCGGTGATGGTCAGGTTACACCCCTCTTTTGTTCATTATTAAGATTACACAAAACAGGTTATCTGGCCCCTTGACATGCCCATGATACAAAACACATCTAAAATATGGATGACAAAATATGCCAGTGCTGACAAACTGGCATTAATTTCCTTGGATAGCTTTAAGTATGACAGAAGGCATATGTTAAAATAGAATTCCAGGTAAGGCTCGATTCGCACCTATGCATTTTTTGGTGCTTTTTGCAGAAATGCATTATAGTTCATTTAACATGGTTTCCTATGGAACACATTCACATCTATGCTTTTTTTCAACCGCTGCATTTTTGGAAAAGGCCAGGGGCTTTTTTTTTTTTTTTTTAAACGCAAACAGAGCTTCTTTTTTTTTTTTTGCTCAATAGACTTCAATGGAGAAGCTGCAGCAAAGCATGTAGTGCGTTTTTGCATCAATTTAGCCACGATTTACATTTTTATCTACTTCAGCCCCAGAAGGATTTACCCCCTTAATGTGGTGTTTTAACTGACAATTGTGCGGCCGTGCGACACTGTACCCAAATAAAATTGATGTCCATTTATTCCCACAAATAGATCTTTCTTTTGGTGGTATTTGATCACCTCTGCAGTTTTTATTTTTTTTTAAAAAAAAGACTGACCATTTTGATAAAAAAAAAAAAAAAACGATTTTTTTACTTTCTGCTAACACACATACACACACTAAATACATCAGGTTAGGCCAATATGTATTCTGCTACATTTTTTAGAAAAAAAAAAAAAAAAAAAAAAAAAAATTTGCATTAAGGCGGTTCTGCACACACTTTTTTTTTTTTTTTTTACCGTTCTTCTAAGTTCAGACTCACTTGTAGTGTTGCTTCCCGGTATCCAGGTCTGTTTTTCGGTCAAATCGCTACTTTAAAAAATCATGCACAGCAGATTTCATCTTGCTTGTGGGCATTTGAAGCCCACAAGCAATCACTTCCTTGTTCCATTGCATTTGAAGTACCAGCATTCCTTGCTGGTTCTCGCACATGCTCAGTGGCAACTGTGCCAAGCGACGTAATCATAACCTGTTTGCCCTACCCAACAATGGCGAATTTCAAAACACCCTACAGACGTGGCAGGCGTAATGACGTCACGTTGTTAAAATTATGCGAGATTTCACATCAGACCTCCGCACTGCCTCCTGGGATTAATTACACAAGATCCCAGGAGACAGTGCGGCAATCCCCAGAAATGATGCGTATGCTCGCACAAACACCGCCCACAGCCGCAGGGACAGAACAGTGTCACCATAAACCCGAACAGATACGATGAAAAAAAACAAAAAAAAAAAAACAAACAATATCCATTGTGTGCTCCTAGCTGCATTTAGAAACCAATGAGCGTAACTTAAAAAAGTGTGTGCATAACCGATTTAATCGTATATTGATTGGTTTGCACAAAAGTTGTAGCATCTACAAAATAGGGCAAAGATTTAGGGACTTTTTACTAGTAATGGCGGGTCTCAGCATTTTTTTTTGCGGGACTGCGACATTGTGGAGGACAAATCTGACCCCAAGGGACACTTTTTGGTGACCAGTGACACCAATATAGTGATCGGTGCAATATACAGATCATTGTATAAATGGCACTGGCCGGGAAGGTGTTAACACTAGGAGTAATCAAAGGGTTAAGTGTTCCCTAGGGAGGTGCTTTCTAACTGTCAGGGGGACAGACTTAGGCCCCTTTCACACTGGGGCGTTTTTCATGCGGTGCAGCGCTAAAAATAGCGCCTGTTCACCGCATGAAAAAAATCCTGCCCCTTTAACTCCAGTGTGAAAGCCGGCGGGCTTTCACACTGGAGCGGTGCGCTAGCAGGATGACAAAAAAAGTCCTGCTAGCAGCATCTTTGGAGCGGGATAGGAGCGGTGTGTTCACCGCTCCTATACCGCTCCTTCCCATTGAAAAGAATGGGAGACCGCGGTAAAACCGCGGCAATACCGCCGCAAAGCGCGCTACGGCGGCGCTCTGCGGGGGGTGTTTAACCCTTTTTCGGCCGCTCGCGGGGGGTAAAAACCGCACCGTGAGCGGCCGAAAACCGCGGTAAAAACGACGGTAAAGCAGCGCTAAATATAGCGCTGCTTTACCGTCACCGCGGCTCACCGCCCCAGTGTGAAAGGGGCCTAACTGGGAGTAGAGAGAGATTGCTGTTCCCGATCACTAGAAACAGCTGATCTCTCTCTCTCCCCCCCTCTCTTTACCGCGATCGCGGGTGGCCCGGCAGACAGAGTCCACCAGACCCGGGGGCGAGCTCCTACGATGGGCACGCGCCCACTACATCTAATGTGTGGACCCATTTACAGGTAAATCGTTTCGCGTAGCCAGTCCGCCCTGCCGCAAAATATGTGCGTTCCGGAAGTGGTTAATCTAACATCAAATTGGCCAAAAGAAAAAAAGCTTAGAAAACGCAAATAGCCGTAAAATCGCATATGCAAAAATTCACAGCAAAAAGCACTGCAGAAACTATCAAAAGCACAACTGCATAGGTGTGAACCGAGCCTAAACCTAACTAACTAACTTAAAAATACCCCTCCTAACACCCAAGCTTGCTAATCTGTGTGTGTGTGTGTAAATATATAGATATATATATATATACTTATATATATATATACATACACTTACCTATTTTCATGCCACTCTGGTGCAGTCACGTGATCTCCTGTGTTAGGCAGTGGCCAGCTAGGGGGCTAGGGGAGAGAAGAGTGTGCTCAACAGCTGTTAATTCCGGGAGCAGCGGCATCACCCAGAGGCCCATCTGTTTTTCGGCGCTCCATCCCCTCCAGCGGCGCTGGATGACACAAGAGAGCCAGATCATGTGACAAGACCAAAGCGTCATGAAAATAGATAAGTACAGTACATCTCTCTTTACACCGGTTAGATTTAACCATATCCAAGAATCCTACTTTAATTTAAATAATTGCAGCTCATTGTGTAAATAAAACAGTGCTGGAAGGCTGATGGGGAAATTGCATATTTCATATTTGCTTATTAAAGTTGTCTCACGATATCTAAAGTCTCCAATGTCCTGATTACCTTAGCTGACTTGATACCAAAAATTCAAATTGACCAAGTCCTTAAAAGGTCATATTGCTTGCAGGGGGGTTGGCCATGTCCTTACATACAAGTCATATATACATTAATGTTTCTCAACTCCAGTCCTCAAGTACCTCCAACCGGTCATGTTTTCAGGATTTCCTCAGATGAAACGGCTGTGGTAATTACCAAGGCAGTGAAACTGATCAAATCACCTGTGCAAAATAATGGAAGGCCTGAAAACATGACCTCTAATGCCCCTTTCACGTGGGACAAATACGTAATTTTCCGCCCTGTGAACATCCGCTTGCTCAGCGGGAACCGTTGATCCCCGCTGATGACAGGGCAGTCCCTGCACACTGTGCAGGGGCTGCCCTGTCAGATCTCCACTCTCCTCTATGGGGGATCGGATGAACACCGACCGTCTGTCCATGTTCATCCGATCCGCTTTGCAGACGGATAGAAAAATAGGATTTTCCTCCATCTGCAGAATGGAACCATAGCGAGGACAGATCATTACATGATAATCGGGTAACAGCGGACGTTCATTCGCTGGCACCCGCTATCCCATAGTGATGCAGTGTATTTCATCCAAAAAACGGATGGATGAAATACGGACATACGGTGAAAGGGGCCTTAGGGGTACTTGAGGACTGGAGTTGAGAAACAGTGCCATTTACTATAGCTAAAACTTGGAATATTAAATCCTGTATCAGAGTTGCCATCATGCATGTGTCTGTGATCATCTGTGCCACGCCGTATGAAAAGCAGGTGGGACTCCGTGACGAAACAGCATCTTTAATCAAGTATTCTTGTTATATTTTTGATTACTACATTTATCATCTGTATCTGTCATTACTGATTAAATGTTATAAGTATTTGTGCGATCTCTTTTTGCACATCTTGAATACAACCCCAAAAATGTAAACCATCATGTAACTGATAAAGACCCCATTGTCAAATAAGCACCAGGAGTTTGGAACGGTTACCTTATAAAAGTATCAAACATATACTGCAGCATTGATATACTGGATGTCTTTACTCACAGATTTTACCACTGGACAGAATAAATAAAATTCTCACCAAGAAACTCACAGTTTGTGATTATTTATTACAGGAAAACTGTATAATTAGACTTCAAACCCCTTGTAAACATTTATATCCTCATTACCAAATTGTTTTATAATCTGTTGGTAGCAGTTTTTATCCATTAGGTTTCTTTAAGAACATATTTGTTTGTGTTACATCACTGGACATCTTATACCTTGGTCCTCTAGCAGGAAAAATCGTATGGCTCAGCTGTCCAACTCCATTAAAAAGAGGCTGCAAACAGGCCAGATTGTGGGTCAGTAAAATTATTTTCTGTTGATTGCATAATTCCTAAAATTGGAAATGATCCACGGCCTTTGTGAGTGGAGTTGAACAGAACACCAATGCCTTACAGCAAGCAGATGGTTAACATAGGGGATGCATGTTTCACCAGTCAGTGTAAAACCACAAGGTCAAAGAAGCCCCACCAATGGAGAGCTTCTTGAGAATATCCGATCTAACTAAAAAGGTGTAGCTGGTTACATGGAAAAATCCACGTGTGTACTACACATAGGCAAGACCAGTTATCCACAATGTTCTCAAGAATCTCGAAAAAACTCTCCTTGATCCTATAAGACCTTTACATCAAGCACTTCACCAGGTTAGAGTTAGAACATTTTAGATTGCAATCTCTCAAACAGCTTTGTTGTACAAGGGGCATTATAAAACACTAAAGTTTAAAAATGGACCACGCTGTACCAACATCTGGCTAGAGAAATGCGGAGAGGGTCATATATGTAGGACTGCAAGAATGTGTCTACACTAAAGAGTAAAAAGTGTCATGAGAACTTTGAGGTGGAAACACACCAGAACTCAGATGAGAAAAAAAAAAAAAAACACAAATCAGAGAGAGCAGATGGCAATTGACTGCCCGTGCTCTTTACCAGGTCCAGACTAGGTTCCATGGAAAGAAGCAGATTGCAATGCTACAAACCCTATCCCACACATAAAAGGATGAGGATCAAACACCCATGCCTGGACACATGCTGTACTTGCCATTTATAGAATCAATGAAAGAGGTATAGCACTGGAGCAGCTTGAAGTAAACTCATAGACTTGATTACAAATCCATCAAGACATAAAAAAAACTCCTACAGAAAGATTGGCGCGTTTCAGCCACCTGTATGGGCCTTAGTCATAATAAAATGACCAAGGCCCATACAGGTGGCTAAAACGCTTCAATCTTACTGTAGACATTGGATTTATAATAAAGTCTACGATTTCACTTCAATCTTTCATCAAGACTAGGTTCCATACCGGGAGCTCCACTGAACCCCCCCCCCCCCCCCTGCATGGACCCAGAAGTAGGAAGCCCTGAGCTACTTTGAGAAAATGAGTTTAAGCAGAAATGGCAGCCCCATAAAATAGAGATTTAAAAAAGAAAATCTTGCAGGGTTGCTCCTTAGAAAAATAAAATTTGTCAAGTAGGCAACCCACAATTCTGCATGGTGTTCCCCTACCTACCAACAGTGCATGAGTTTTTTACATGCAACAGGAGAACACCAATAAAGTGTATGTCAAACCAAAAGTATATATATATATATGTATGTGTGTATGTGTGTATGTATGTATATATATATATATATATTTTTTTTTTTTTTTTTAATATATATTATTAGCTTTGGTTAAAACCTCGGTTTGGATTTTTACTGCTATATTGGCTCCCTCAGAAAGATTTTTCTCTTACTAGCCTGGCAACAATGACTTCACCAGAGAAGAGGGGGAAATGTGCAACAGCAACATTAGAAATGTAAATGCCTTCAGTGTGTAGGCAGTAAGCACTTTGTGAGAAACGAGTCAAGGTTTCTTCTGTGATGCCTATCTGTGCATGCCTGTACATCTTTACAATAAATCTTAAGCCCCATACACACGGTCGGACTTTTTCATCAATTTGGTCCGATCGGACAAGGTTGTTGAAAAATCAGACCGTGTGTATGCACCATCGGACAGTGTTCGTCGGTTTGTCCGTCGGACAAAGTCTTATCTCCTGCTGGAAAGATTTGCCGTCAACCCGGTCCGATCACACCAAATCCGATCGTGTGTACGGTTGTCCGACCGGACAAAGTGCTACGCATGCTCAGATCACATTACAAGACCAAAGCTATTGGCTACTAGCCTCTACGTAGTCCCGTCGTAGGCAACAAACGTCACCACGTTCAGAATGATCGGATTTTCCGACAACTTTGTCCGACCGTGTGTACGCAAAACCAACATCGGACAAAGTATGACGGACATGGTCCGACGGACCTGGTCCGCGGATTGTCCGACCGTGTGTATGGGGCTTTAGAGTTAAAGGGGTTGTAAAGGTTATTTTCTAAATAGGTTCCTTTAAGCTACTGCATTGTTGGTTCACTTACCTTTTCCTTCGATTTCCCTTCTAAATGTTTTTTTTCCCTTTGTCTGAATTTCTCACTTCCTGTTTATCCTCAGTATACTTCACACCATCATCCGAGCGGTGTTTAGTCAGCCAGAACAGCTTACTGAGCAGGAACAGGAAGTGAGAAATTCAGACAAAGAAAACTAAGAAAAAAAAAAAAATTTAGAAGGGAAATTGAAGGAAAAGGTAAGTGAACCAACAATGCACTAGCTTAAGGGAACCTATTTAGAAAATAAAAAAACTAACCTTTACAACCCCTTTAAGCAAGACAAACAAGAGAATTAAGCAGTTCCATTTTACTGAACATACCAGGACCCGGCCAGGTCTGGAAAACGTGATCCTTGATGTGTGGAGTACATACACCAGATCCCTTGCCGTAGCAAAGTCTCTATTAGCTTTTATTGCTTCATTTCCCTGTTGTAGATTTTGCTTCACTTCCTGCCTTGTGAAACTTGCTACGTGAAAAGGAAGCGAGAGAAAAATCTGTCACAGAGCTTTAGATAGCAGTAAAAAAAATAAAAAGGTTCTAATTCTTCTTGCTCTATCCAAAACTAATAACATTTTTTTTTTGACTGAACATACACTTAATGCTTAAAATGCCATAGAAGGTGTCTGTGCAATTCAAAGCTCATCAATCCTTATGCAAAGATCCTATGCTAAAACAGTAACATTTATCCCACCTCTAAGAATAGTACACTTCAATGGCTGACTCATTTTCCGGCTCATTAACAATGGTGCATTGTATGTAATGCTCTGCTGCTTTCTGGTAGCAATTATACAAGCAAGCTTATTACAGGTCACCGATTCCTTTGCTAAAGTTCACAAGTTCCCATGTAAACAAACACAAAGTGCTCAGTGAATGTAACAGTGTGACACGGACACATTGGCAGCGTTTCATCCAGACTTGTGTGTCACGTAGGCGATGCTTGCAAAGCCGATACAGAAGGATGTATCCCACCTTCGGATAAGAACAGGTTTACAGTCAATGAGACCAGGATGCAAAAAAATCAGGAGAATATTCACCCAGCAGCAAAAAGATTATGCAAAAAAGACTAGCTGTGCAATTAGATCCAGTCCTAGATGGTAATATATAACTCAGATTAGAGATCCCTTTATCCCACACACCACATGGAAGCTGTTAATCTGATGGAGAGTTTATAGAAGTCTGTAGTTTCTCTAGAAATCCATAGCGCTACAGGGCGCCCGCCCCTTGTACATGGTCACAGGAAGCGATAATTCAAGGCTGCATGGCTGGTTATATGGCAGACTTAGCCAAGTCTACCTTTGTGGGCAAAGGGCCCGCTTCTTCATTTTCCTGTAGAGCTCCATGAACGACCACCAACGATGCAGGAGGGTACTTGTATAGCTTCTCATCATTTAGATATTCAAGATCCCCGTATATACTCAGCTTCTGCAAGAAAGAGTCGCACGGCTTTGCTGTTAATAGTTATACAATAACACACCATACTTCAACAATTTAGTAAAAGGTGAAGCAATGGAAAGTTGTAATTTTTTTTTAATGAGTAGTAAAGCCTTTATATTTAATAGTCCTAATCAATGTATGTTTTTACCGATTTTCCAATAAAGGAATTTCCAAAAAAACAAAAAACTCAAAAGAGGAACTGCAGTCTGCTCACATAATTTGTAATAAAAACATCTTTGCCATTCCGAAGCTTCCGTCCAATCACTTGGTGTATCATTTATATACACACTGCGATTCTGTACTTGCCAAATATGCTGCAGAAATCTCCCTTAGAGTCTGGCTTCAGCCATTTTAACTGTGGGCAGCTGAAGCTGCTGACTGTTCACTTCCTGAATTTACACAGAGTCACACCTCCAGCTCTGCAGCTTTCATTTGCCCTCTTATGACTCATCCCCCTCTCCCTTCCTGGCAAACTGAGTGAGAGAGAGAGAGCTGTGCATGTCGTCATAAGTCTAGGGCAGTGATGGCGAACCTTGGCACTCTAGATGTTTTGGAACTACATTTCCCATGATGTCAACTACACTGCAGAGTGCATGAGCATCATGGGAAATTTAGTTCCAAAACATCTGGGGTGCCAAGGTTCGCCATTACTGGTCTAGACTAATGACCAGACAAGAAACAGGAAGTGGGCTGTATAAGGTAATTACTGGCAGAAAAAAAAAACATTTTTACTATCCAAAGTTAACAAGGGCAGAAGATTTAACCACTTCAATACAGGCATATAGACATATGACGCCCGCAGATAGGATATCCCATCCTGGGCAAGCGTCATATGACGTTCTCGCATTCCGGCCATCTAGGGGCGCGTGCGTGCCGTCGCTCGGGACCCGATCCAGGTCCACGGACTGTCAGTGGAGAGGAGACCGATGGAGTGGTCCCAGTACAGAGGAACACCGGTTGGTTTTCTCCCCTTGTGAGTCCCCTCCCCCCACTTAGAATCACTCCCAGGGAAAATAAATAACCCCCGCAGCGCCCCCTAGTGTTAACCCCTTCCCTGCCAGTGTCACATTTACACAGTAATCAGTGCAATTTTATAGCACCGATCGCTGTGTAAATGTGAATGTCCCAAAAATGTGTCAAAAAATGTCTGATGTGTCCGCCATAATGTCGCAGTCATGAAAAAAATCCCAGATTACATTACTAGTAAAAAAATAAAATAACAAAACAAAAAAAAAAAAAAAAAAAAAAGCCATAAATCTATCCCCTAATTTGTAGATGCTATAACTTTTGCGCAAACCAATCAATATACGCTTATTGCGATTTTTTTACCAAAAATATGTAGAAGAATATATATCAGCCTAAACTGAGGAAAAACTAATTTTTTTTTTTTTTTTTTTTTAAATTGGATATTTATAATAGCAAAAAGTAAAAAATAATGCGTTTTTTTTTTTTTTCAAAATTGTCGCTCTTCTTTTGTTTATAGCGCCAAAAAAAAAAAAAAAAAAAAAAACGCAGAGGTGATCAAATACCACCAAAATAAAGCTCCATTTGTGGGGGGGGGGGAAAAAAGAACGTCAATTTTGTTTGGGTGCCACGTCGCACAACCGCGCAATTGTCAGTTAAAAAAAAAAAAAACTTTCCTTTAGATTTACCAAAACCATACAATATGAGGTCACACCTAAACACTTTCAAATTGTACACAATCAGGCAGACCCTGGCACTACATAGTTGAAGGTAAATCTAAAGGAAATTAAACAACAAAAATTGTATACCTGCAAAAAGATGTGCATTTATTTTATTTATTTTTTGTAAAAGGTGAACTTAGCCTTTAAATTACCTTCAACAAAAAATACACGCTTGCATAATACTTAACATTACATTTCTGAACATTATCCGTTGGCAATAAGATTGCATTCATTTATCTTCTTGACATGTGAAGCTAATGTTTGAATATTTCTGGTCTATGTACAGAAAGGTACCAGGATTAACTGATAGTAGCCATGGAAAATCACAAACATTTGGCCTAGGTCCCAGCAAGCTAGACTAGTTTTTCTGCTGTTCAAAATACTAAACAAGAATAAGATGACACAGCTTTATAAAAGCAGCGCTATACAATGTGAAACTCCAATTGGGATCAATGCCCTATACCTTCATAGAAGCTGCTACCACACACACTACACCAGGGGTCTTCAAACTACAGCCCGCCAGTTGATCAGGAACTACAATTCCCATCATGCCTAGTCATGTCAGTGAATGTCAGAGTTTTACAATGCCTCATGGGATGTGCAGTTCTGCAACAGCTGGGAGGGCCGTAGTTTGAGGATCCCGGCACTACACCAAGTGCTTAAACAATATCACAGAAGAGTCAGCTAATGCCCTGTACACACGACCGGTTTTGCCGTCGGAATAAACTCTGAAGGATTTTCCGATGGAATTCCGCTCAAGCTGTCTTGCACAAACACGGTCACACCAAAGTCCAACCGTCAAGAACGCAGTGACGTACCGCACATACGACAGGACAAGAAAACGGAAGTTCAATAGCCAATAGCTTCCGTCTCGTACTTGCTTCAGAGCATGCCTTGTTTTTGGTGCATCGGAACAGCATACAGACAAGCTTTTTTTCCGATAGTAATTTTTTCCGTCTGAAAAATATAGAACATGTTCTCTATCTAAGCCCATCTGAATTTGATGGAAAAAGTCGGAATATACGATGAAAAGCTCCCATCGGACTCTGTCGGAAATTCCGCTCGTGTGTACGCGGCATAAAACCCCCTGTAGTTAAAAGTATGTTACTGATGTCAATACTATTCAGTGGACATATAGGAAAACCAATGAAGGGTGCTTAATATGCAACTAGGGCTGCAACTAACGATTATTTTCATAATCGATTAATCGGCCGATTAATCGGATAAAAATGATAAAATAAATAATTTTATAAAAAAAAAACGTAATCTGCCATTTTTTCGTTTATTTAAAAGTAATAATGAAAAAAAACTGAGTGTTACACTCAAACTGCAGAATAAAACGTTTAACATTAACATTACACAACTTTGCAGCAGTGCAAAAACAAACAACATTCTGAAAAGAGGTGAACTATAACTGTTCAATAACTATTCCTCCCGGGAACCCCAATGATGGGGCACCATTCCTCCCGGGAACCCCAATGATGGGGCACCATTCCTCCCGGGAATCCCAATGATGGGGCACCATTCCCCCTCCCGGGAACCCCAATGATGGGGCACCATTCCCTCTCCCAGGAACCCCAATGATGGGGCACCATTCCCCCTCCCAGGAACCCCAATGGGGCACCATTCCCCCCCCCCGGGAACACCAATGGGGCACTAATCCCTCCCCCCCCCCCCAGGGAAACCAATGATGGGGCCCCCCCCCCCCCAGGAATACTTGGTAGGATCATTCATGGGGCACTTGTCATAAAAAATAATGTACTGTGTATGGAGTTTCAGTTTTTACTGTGTTCTTACTAGCCAATAGCTGCTACCTTTCACAGTGTGCAGCTCGGCTCTCCTCGCCCCTCTCTGTTCCCTCGAGGCAGCAGGGGGTGGGGCTGAGAAGAATCGTGGGGATGCCGTCAGTGAGGAGGAGAGGTGAGGAGGATGTGTGGCGTGGACGTGCCTGGTCACATACGGCGGCGCCTTGTACACAAGAGGAGGATTTTAACGGATGGACAGGGAGGAAGGTGCCGACCAACTAATCGATAATAAAAATAATTGACAACGATTTTCATTATCGATAATATCGATTAATCGTTTCAGCCCTATATGTAACCAAGTAAAATAAAAGAGGTACAATATATATTTCTGTAATGAACTAGAGGATTTTCCCAAAGGGTATTAAGGTGTTATTGCTGAGAGCAACAGGGGGTATGGTAGCAGCAACTCTTTTCTAAAATAAATGTTATACCATACATGAACACTGATTAACTGCCCAAGATAGTATTTTTATTTAAAACATTTTTGACATCTCAAAAACAAAAGAGGGATTGATCACTTTGTAAGTCCTGACATTTTCAGTTCACACTTTGTAAGGGTAACCCAGCACTTACAAACTGCTCAGAATAACTAGGCAATAGTATTGCCTATATGTTGTTTACATCAATGTTTTAGCACTCCTCAGTCTTTATGTAGTATGTCTGTGGCACTGCGAATAAAATGGTATCAGGAGGGTACGCTCTATGGACATAGACAGAACTCACCTCAGAAAGAACATAATGATCAGATGCGGTAGCTACTGTAGCACAACAAATCCAGAGCAGAACCAAGATAGAAAGAATCAATGTGGCTGTGAGGAGCCAGTTGGAATTCCTGCACAAAACAAATACAAATTAATGTAATAAGCAGATTCTGATAGATAATAATGGGGGTGAAATTTCATTATATACATATGAATATACCACATACATAGCTAGACACTTCATAATGCCGGCTCCTCTTTCCAATTCCAGGAAATCGCCTCTTCTGCTCCACGGTCCCTCTCCTGCACGGTCTTCAGGTGCTAGGTCTGCCAAAAGACAAGACACAATCTGTCAAATCCATGACATTAAACTGGAGGATAACTGACATATAAACTAGATCGTTCACACATGTCTTGTATCAAGACTTACTTTGAACAGTATCCAGCAAGTTGCCTCTTGCAGATGGGTTTTCTGAGTACACTGGTGGCATTTGCTGAATTTCTGGCTGAGACTAACCAGGCAAGGAAAAAAAAGAATAATTTTCAGTAATTAAATATTCTGCAAGTCCCAAAGACATAAAATACATTGTAAATAGAAAGTAAGTAGCAACGTAACCACTTGCCAACCGCCCTGTAGCAGATTTACTACTACAGAGTCACCGTGCTGTGCAGAAACACAAATGTGATTCTGCACTTCTGCGTAGTGGGCATGCGACTTGTCACAGCAGATCAGATCTGCCAAATGGATTTTAAAAGGGAACCCCACGGCAAAAAAAAAAAAAAAAGTTGCGAGCTCCCCCTAAATCCATACCAGACCCAAAGGGAGCGCTCCCCTCCTGAACCATACCAGGCCACATGCCCTCAACATGGGGAGAAGGGGGTGCTTTGGGGCAAGGGGGGGGGTGTGCCCCCCCCCCCCCCAAAGCACCTTGTCTCCTTGTTGATGGGGACAAGGGTCTCTTCCCCACAACCCTAGCCGGTTGTTGTGTCTGCAGGCAGGGGGGCTTGTTTAAATCTGGAAGCCACCATTTAACAACATGTTACCCCTACTCATTCACCAAAAAAAAAAAAGTGTCACAAAGAAATAAAAACAAAAAACTGTTTTTGACAATTCCTTTATTTAAAGCGGAGCTCCTCCAAAAAAAAAAAATTTTTTATAAGTCAGCAGCTACAAATACTGCAGCTGCTGACTTTTCAAATAAGGACACTTACCTGTCCACGGCGCCCGTGATGTCCTCACCCAAACTGTCCCTCAGCTCCCGGGTGAAGTAGCCGGCATCTTCAGTAAGGGAATTGTGGCTTCACAGACTGGTTCCCTGCTGCACGTTCTGACTGGTTCCCTGCCGTCTTCTGGGACCTATGTCTCCCAGAAGACAGCAGGGGGGGGGGGGGGGGGGGCGGACATGGCGTATATTCTGCGGTGATCTATTGCCAGAAGTGGGAGCAAATACAAGTATTAGACCCCCCTGAAAGGTGCCAAATGTGACACCAGAAGCTCCACACCAGTCACTGGCTCCCGCCGTCTGACAGTTCTTAAATAGCTAATGGGCGGGGTTACCAGGTAAATGACAGCATCGACCCAACATTTAGATGGGTCAGTAGGCGGCAGCGTTTAGCGTGATTGATGCTGGATCTACATTGTTTTTTTTTTATTTTATTTTTTAATAAAAAAGGAATTTTTTTTATAAACACTTTTTGGTGAACGAGCAGGCCTTACTCATTCACAGAAAGGGGGGTGGGTGGTATCTTGGCGCTTGTAAAGGGGGGTTCCAGATTCTGAAAAGCCCCCTGCCCGCAGACCCCCACAACCACCGGCCAGCGTTGTGGGGAGGAGGCCCATCAACATAGGGCCAAGGTTCTTTGGGGTGGGTTTCCCCCCCCCCCCACAATTTAATTGCCAGTGTTTTGACACGAACAGTCCGGCTATCACCAAGTGTCCGCTGTGTACTGCGCACGCGCAGCACGGAGCAGAAGGATTTTCGGAAAATCTTCGAAGATGTCCGGCGCCTGCGCTGTGAGTCGAGGTGTAAGCCCCACCATTCAAGTGGACATAGGGCTACACAAACTTAGAGGGCCCCTCGCGGGCTTGCTTCGCTCGCCACTCTTCAGGCACGGCCTCGCTGCGCTCGGCTCTTTTATATTCTAACTCTATGTCCACTTGGATGTTGGGGCTTGAAATTGGACTCACAGCGCAGGCGCCGTTCATCTTCGGCAATTTTCGGAATCTGTTAGTCCTGTGTACTGCGCATACACAGCGGACACTTTCTGATGGGGGACAGAAAGTAATAGTACACCGGCAATGGTTTTATTTTTTTTTAACTTTCAGCTATCAGCGGTGTACTCAATTAAGTCTGTTAATTTTGCTGTGATTGGCCACAGCTGATCACATGGCACAGATTTTCCCAGTTTGTACCATGTGATCAATCACAGCTAGAAACACAAATGTAAACAATGGATAGCTTCCTTTCAAGCCATCCATTTTGTGCAACTGTCATGTGACCTGCTGTGATAGGTAACGGCGGTCAAATGGTACTGGCAGCGGCAGGTACAGTGATCAGTCATCGGCTGTGTCTGGTGGACGCAGCTAGTGACAGATCACGCCGTATTCACCCAGATCAACGAGAGGCCTGCCCGGCCATCACTCCCTCATAAGTTTGGTGGGAACCAGTTAGTTAATCTCAAAGCCACATAGGTAGAAAAAAAAAAAAAAAAATACACACAGTTACAATTACCTTATCCCATGTATACATTGTTGTAAAGGTGTATAGTTTATTTCTCCTGCACATACCTGTACTATCAGAATACGCCCATTATCTGCTTGAATGTAGAATGTCCACGACGATGATATGAAACTTTGAGCAGAATCCATCATGTCACTCCAGAAAGCTTGCACCATAGTCAGAGGGAAGAGGACATGTATACGAGGCACCATGTCTGACAGCTGCAAATATTATTAAACAATACTCGTCATCATGAAGACAATTATAGAAAGTGGAGCTACTTTAACAAAGCATAAAAGAAGCAACATTTTAATGAATCCAATGTAACACCAACCTCTTCCTGACGCTTCTCTGCAAAAGGCATCTGGCTGTTACAGCCCAGGATACAAGCATACTGCTCATTGGACTGGGGGTAAGCTTCTGTACAGGCTGTAGGAAAAGGCAAGGAGAGATGTTACACAGAAATTAGGCCAGGTTAACACCAACAGTGTCTCTCATATGGACTTATGAAAGATGAACTTATTCTTTACGACCCATCATAACATGTTACACCCATATTCAGGGTGTAACATGTTATGACTGCACTGGCCCCCGCAAAAGCACAAGGTTCAGCAGCCTTTGCGGATGTCGGCTTTTCATTTTCAATAACCTACCACTGCGCTGTGATCACTGTGGTAGTTCACTGAGTCTTCTGTCAGAATGTATCGGCTTGCTCGTAAAAAAGGTACAAGCAAACCGATACACTGACAGATCTGAAGGAGACCTGCATGGCACCAGCAATCTGTGGATCGCTGGTGCAAAACTTTATAGGCTCCCAAAACAAAAAATAATAAAAGCACTTTTTTATTGACGTCGTCCCGGACACGAGCTGCCTGCGCGCCCCCTGAAGGGCGCGCGCGGCGCGCTCTGATCAGCGAGTCTGTGAGACTCGCTGGATCACAGATCCGAGTAGGGGTCGATCCCGACCCCTTACCACGTGATCAGCTGTCAGCCAATGACAGCTGATCATGTGATAACAGAGCCGGTAATGCCCACCTTTGCCCCATTAAAGGGCCACCTACCAGTGCCATCTCACAGTGCCAGTGCTGCACATCAGTGCCATCTTTGCTGTGCCCACCAGTGCAGCCCATCAGTGCCCATAGTGCAGCCCATCAGTGCCGCCCACCAGTGCCGCCCACCAGTGCCATCTTTGCTGTCCCCACCAGTGCCGCCCATCAGTGCCCACCAGTGCCGCCCATCAGTGCCGCCTATCAGTGCCCACCAGTGCTGCCTCATCAGCGCATATCAATGAAGCAGAAAAATTACCTGTTTGCAAAATTTTATAACAAACTATTAAAAATGATTTTTTTTTTTTTTTTTTTTAATTTTCCATCTTTTTTTGTTTGTTTAGCAAAAAATAAAAACCCCAGCTGTGATTAAATACCACCAAAAGAAAGCACTATTTGTGGGAAAAAAATTGTAAAAATTTCATTTGGGTACAGTGTTGTATGACCGCGCAATTGTCATTCAAAGTGCGTCAGCGCCAAAGCTGAAAATTGGTCTGGTCACGAGGGGGGGTTAAGTGCAAAGTAATCAGGTGGTTAAACCACTTGCCGCCCACACTATAGCCAGCTACAGCACAGGCTTAAATTGCCAGGAGGGCATCCATAGACGTTCTCCCGTTATCCCGCTTCCTGCGGTCCGTGAGACTCGGCTGAGCATAGATCGGGTAAAGGGCTAATCACAGAAGGCCCTTTACCGTATGATCAGCTGTCAGCCAATCACCACGGAAATAAACAGATGCCAGTTATAATTTTTTTGAAGTCCCAGCTTCTGTTAGAGAGACATCAGTCCCCTTACTGCCGAATGTGCCCAGTAAGCAAGTGGTTAACCACTTAAAGACCAGCAGCCACAGTTGTACTGGGGCAGGTTGGCTCTCCTTGAAGTCGTACTACATAGTTACATAGTTAGCTAGGCCGAAAAAAGACACAAGTCCATCCAGTTCAACCACAAAAAAAAATTAAAAATTAATAATAAACAATAAAAATAAAAAACTACTAATATGAATGGTTGTCATTGGAAAGCAAGGGGAATGACTTGTCATGCAGTCTTTGCAGTCCCAAGTAGTATTACAACTTCAAGAGTTGATCTTTGGAGTTTGTGGGTTTTTTTTTTTTTTTTTTTTAATTGGTAAAATGGTTGCAGGAAAAAATTAGTGACAGAACTTGCCCATATTTACATTTATGTATATTTAGCACGCTCACTTTCTTTATATTCCAAGTACCTTGGGACTGTAGCAACAGCAGCCAGACAATGTGAACCACTTTAAGACCAGGCATTTTCTGGAACTCTTTGCTTACAAGTTTAAATTTGTATTTTTTTGCTAGAAAATTACTCAGAACCCCCAAACACACTAATATATATTATATATATATATATATATATATATATATATTTTTTTAGCAGCGACCCTGGAGAATGCAAAATGTTATGTCACACCATATTTGCGCAGAAGTCTTACAAACGCAATTTATAAAATTCACTTTTTTGGAAAAAAATAAATAAAAAAAAAAACAAAAAAAAACACAAACACACACACACACAGCAGGAAAGTTAGCCTATTTTTTTAATAATGTGAAAGATGTTGTTATGCCGAGTAAATAGATACCCAATGTCATTCTATAAAATTGCGCACACTCGTGGAAGGGCAACAAACTATGGCACTTAATCTCCATAGGCAATGCCTTAAATTTTTTTTTTTTTTTTTACAGGTTACCATTTAGAGTTACAGAGGAGGCCTAGTGCTAAATTATTACTCTCGCTGTAACTATTTTGGTGATACCTCACATGTGTGGTTTGAACACTGTTTACATATGTAGGTGCGACTTACGTATGCGTTGGCTTCTGTGAGCGAGCAAGAAGGGACAGGGTGCTTTAAATCGTTTTTTTAATTTTACTTTTCATTTTTACACTGCCCTTTAAAAACAAAAAAAGAAAATTTTTTTTGCCTTAAAAGGGATAATTTTTTTTTTTTAGTTTTCATCTCTTAAAGGCCGAAAAGCATGTCACTGGTTCTCCAAGGGCATAGAGCTAAGTGCCGGCTATCTTGCCCTCACCTGGCTTCCTGCCCAGCCACGGATAGGTTTGGATTGGTGCCGGGCTAACCAGACAGGTCCAGTAAGCCCGGAGACAACCAGGAAGTGGTGGTGGGGGGGGGGGGGGTCACCTCTCCGCCACCTATAAAAGTAACCCTGTGGCGAATCTGCCGCTGGGACCACTTTTATGGCTGAATTCACATTACACACTATTTTATTTTTTTATATTTACAGCTTCCTTTTCTGCTAGGAGAGGAAGCTAAAAGGTTCAGAAGAGGAAGTAAACACATGGACGGGCTGCACAGTGATTGACCAATCAGAGCCATCACAGAGATGAGGCCACCCGGGTCCTGATCGTTCGTGTGAGCGTGCCGCACAAATCGAGGTACGCACATATGCGGCCCCACAGAAAAAAGCCCAGTCCAATGAGGCTGCATTAATGCGTACAATCAGTGGGAAGAGCCCAGTAGAGATCTTCTGCACAGTTTCAGAAGTATATACAAGGAATGCACTCTGAGCCATGCGTGTACAGCAAAGAATAGGACTTGTTGCATGGCTGTAACCAAACTGGGCAGACCACATGTTTTATAAATAGTTAATGGAATGCAGTAAACATCAGACAATGTAAGCTTTCAAGTTTTTCTACATTTTCACGTTGAAGCGAACAAAGTCTAATGTGTCACAGTGTGCTTGTGCAGAGTACAGCAAGAACCTAAACCTAAAGCAGTAATTTTTTTCAACTTTCCATCTATTAAATCTTTTGCCCTTGTGGTTTTAACTTTGGATAGTAAAACTTTTTTTCTGCCAGTAAATACCTTATACAGCCCACTTCCTGTTTGTCTGGTCATTAGCCTAGGCATAGCCTCTCTCTCACTCAGAGTTTGCCAGGAAGGGAGGGGGAATGAGTTATAAGAGGGCCAATGAAAGTTGCAGAGCTGGAGGTGTGCCTCTGTGTAAATTTAGGAAGTGAACAGGCAGCAGCTTCAACTGCCCACAGTTAAAATGGATGCAGCCAGACTCAGTGGAGGGAGAT